>SSNP01000181.1:429107-458497 GCA_006937955.1 Pachypanchax playfairii | reverse complement strand
CCTGTCTGCCTGCCTGCCTGCCTGCCTGCCTGCCTGCCTGCCTGCCTGTCTGTCTGTCTGTCTGTCTGTCTGTCTGTCTGTCTGTCTGTCTGCCTGTCTGTCTGCCTGCCTGCCTGCCTGCCTGCCTGCCTGCCTGCCTGCCTGCCTGCCTGCCTGCCTGCCTGCCTGCCTGCCTGCCTGCCTGCCTGCCTGCCTGTCTGTCTGTCTGTCTGCCTGCCTGCCTGTCTGTCTGTCTGTCTGTCTGCCTGTCTGCCTGCCTGCCTGCCTGCCTGCTGCCTGCCTGCCTGCCTGCCTGCCTGCCTGCCTGCCTGCCTGTCTGTCTGTCTGTCTGTCTGTCTGTCTGTCTGTCTGTCTGTCTGTCTGTCTGTCTGCCTGCCTGCCTGCCTGCCTGCCTGTCTGTCTGTCTGTCTGCCTGCCTGCTGCCTGCCTGCCTGCCTGCCTGCCTGCCTGCCTGCCTGCCTGCCTGCCTGCCTGCCTGCCTGCCTGCCTGCCTGCCTGCCTGCCTGCCTGCCTGCCTGCCTGCCTGCCTGCCTGCCTGTCTGTCTGTCTGTCTGTCTGTCTGTCTGTCTGTCTGTCTGTCTGTCTGCCTGCCTGCCTGCCTGCCTGCCTGCGTGCATGCCTGCCTGCCTGCCTGCCTGCCTGCCTGTCTGCCTGCCTGCCTGCCTGCCTGCCTGCCTGCCTGCCTGCCTGCCTTCCTCCCGTTCTGCTACAGCACAGGTTCTGTTCACAGACATCTTGTGTGTCTCTGGTGAGTAATCAGGTAATTGATCATAGAGACAGGTAATTATTCTGGTGCCAAGCTCACTGGCAAATGGAAAGTCCAGCAAAAAGCATCCGTCTCATCCAACACAGCCTGCGGAAAGAGGACAAGAAAGGTGTTATAAATGGGATTCTGAGAGGAGATCAGGTCAAATAAAAAGACCTGAAATCACAAACTTTTTTCTATTTTACAAACACAAATAATAATAATATTATTAATAAGTGTCAATAAATCAGATCAAGAGGTGTGTAATCCAGAAATCTGTTCCTCTTACTGTAATAATTAGAACAGAGATCTGATGTATTTGTGCTCTGGAGGTCTGAGCTGGTGTCGGTATATATTGATGTTATTTGGGTTTTTTCTGGAGGAGTGAGTAAACCAATCTTCTTACATACAGCCTGTCTGGAATGTGTCTTGATTTATGAAGAGAGAATAACTGAACTGAACATGAGGCTCGTTTGTCACCTGTCGTTAAGATGGACTGCTGAGGTGTTTCCCAGTTACAAAAAGTCATCCTAAGCCTTCTCAGTCTGTGGACTGCTGGTGCTGTTTCTTGTCCTGATGTTGTGAAGATCAACAGTAGAAGAAGAAGAAAAGAGCATCGCTGCCTCTCCAGCTGTGTGTGCTTGTAAATAAAAAAAGAAGAAGGACATTATGTGTTGCTGAGTTTGTCGGCTGTAACTGCATCTACTGCAGATCTCTTCCTCCTCACGGCGATCACTCATTGTCATTGTTCATCTTTGTAACTGTGTGCACAATGCCCCCCCCACACCCCCCCCCCACACCCACACCACCACCACACTCAGAAGTGGTTGCGCTCTTGTGGGCTGAAACTCCCACTGGAGACAGTCACTTATTTGGCTCCAGGATGAAGCTAGATGTGTGCTGAATTGAAATGCTAAGTCTAGCATGAAACTCCAAGGGGCCATGGGAGACTAATCAGTTGCTGAAAGGCAAATAAATAAATATATAAATAAATAAAAGACGCTCTACAAATCTAATTTAGGCTGAACAGACTTACTCTTGGATTACGTGTGCCTGACAGCGGCTGAAGCTTCAGGCATGTGCAGGAGCTCCACCCTCTAACCTCCACTTTTGTCTTGGTATGGACCGAGTGGCAGGAAGGGTAATGTCCCTTCTTACCACTCAGACTGTCCCCAGAGAGGTTAATGGGCAAGGCTTTAAAGACACAGTTACAGATGTCATTAAATATGTATTTCCATCAGCAGAAATCCTGAAACACATGCATGTTGGGTGCAGGGACACAGGAAAGTGGAAGGAAGACAATGAGAAGGACACAAGAAGACAGGAAAGAAAGCAATAATAATAAACATTGTGATAAATAAATAAATATTCAGACTAGAACAAGACTTGACATTTAGTTGTCAGAATGTTGACTGTTTTATAACATTAAAAATCTTAAATAAGAAGATGTTGCTCATCTTCTCAGAGTAAAAAGGTTTTATCTTTAATGATTTGAAGGGTTCAACTCTGTCTGACTTTCAGTTTCTGCTCATTTTGATGAACACAGGTAGTTGATGTGCTGCATGTGAAAAGGCTCCTGTTATAATCGATGCTGTAAAAACAGACATTAAACCTACAACATCACCTGTTTCATCATCTGATCATCATTAAAATAAACAGAAATCTTTTTTATTACCTGTCATCTGGATCTGCTTTAAAATAACATGAGAGTACCAACCCAGTTGTCTTTATTGTTTATTTTTCATCAACATCCACTTTGTGTTGTGTTACATAAAGGTAAGTCAGCACCCGTGATGTAGTTCCTGGGGCTGAAATGCCACAGAGTGGAGCAGGAGTTCACTGACTCTCTCCTCTTATTCAAGCAACTCTGACTCATCAGGTCACATGCTGTCATGAATCAGAGAGAAAAGGCCAGAGTGAATGCTGTTTGCATTCTGCATGTGTGTGTGGGCAGCAGGTTCAATAAAAGAGTTGAATGTGTCTTTAAAACCACATCAACATGAATCATTTCTGGTCAATGTGACGGATGTTTCTCTCTAATCAATATGAAGATGAATAGAGTTCAGCAGTGTTGTCTTCTATCACCTGTTACAGATAACATCAGCTTCACCTGTTGTGAGAAGCTAAACCTGCAGCTTTGACTCTTCAGGTACAAAGTTATGATAATAATAATAAAGGAACTCAGCCAGCTGCTCCTATAAGCTCTAGAACCTGACAACGTACAAACATACAAGGGCATAACTGATTTGTAAACCAAACACTCTCAGCCAACATGTTCCCCTTCTGTTTTTTATAAAACTTATATTTAAAAGCACTTTAAGGTTTCTCTGTATCAATTACCAGCTTTGTTTGCAAATGAAATAACTCATTTTACTTTTGATATGCAGATACTTCACGTAAACATCACGTCTATATTTAAAGTACCAGGACAGGAAACGATGCAGCTGATCACAATTATTATGCAGATCATTTTGCATCTCCCATAATGAGTGAATGTAAAGAGCTGATGCAGTCATGCATAATGCATCATGTTGAGTTCATGCTGCTGCAGAACCAGTGTGCTGCTGTTTATAGAGTATTTAGTATATTGTGCACAAAATAATGAACACATATGTGCACACAGATACACACACACACTCTCTCTTTAAACAGAATTTGCTGTCGTGGCAGATAAATGTTATTTTGGCTGTTTATAATCTGTATCTAAGTACATGTTTGACTTGTACTGAGCAGATAATGACATGTACACTGTATCAGCACTTGAACTAACAGAAATACTACAGTACTCAGTAGACTGTCAGGAGAAATTTGTCAATACTGAGGTATTCTTTAAATTCAGCACAGATATATTTATCTCCACCTATTGATCACTGAGGAGACGAAGATTCTGTATCTGTCAATGTTTTCCTGTTGGTGAGACGCTGTTTACAGAGACCTTGGATGGTGCACTTGGTAAACTTATTGACAATGAAGTAATATGTTCAAATGCACCCTGAACATGAATATTGACCAAAGAGCTATAACATATTGATGAGTGTGCTGTGCTGGTCCTTGGTTGTGGATTTTCATTGTTCACTGTATTTAATGCATTTTTCTAGACTAGTACTAATGTGAATGTTTGAGTTTTGTTATTTAATTTTTTTTTATTTTCTCCAAATAAACTAAAACTTGTTTTAAGACAAAAACATTTGAAAATACATGGAATTGTTCTTGTTTGTTTAAATCATGAGAAAAAGCTGCTTTCTAAAACTGATCAGGTGAATGTGGTTTGCAGTGAACTTCAGTCTTCATTTTATCATGAATTTCATGGTTTATTTTGTAAACAACTGCTTGTTTCTGTTCAGACCTGGTGCTTATCTCTGGTGGTCTTCAGGTGTGCAGTAGGACCGTGGACAGGTTGCCAGTCCATCACAGGACCACATGAATGATGACTCACACACACACCAGGGACTAATTTAGACTTGTCAGTTAATAGAACATTCATGTCTTTAAGCTGTGGGAGGAAATTAGAATTGATGAAAAAATGAAAACATGCACAGAGAGAACAAGCTAAGTCCGTCCCGACGGGCCCGAGTTAAGTTCTGAACCAAGAACCTTGTTGTTGCAAAGCAACAGTGTCACCTACTGCACCATCATACAGTCCAAATGAATGAATATATCATGTGAAACTTTGTATTAAATTAGATTTCAAACATATTTAGAAAAAACACTGTATAAAAGGCAACTAACAGGTAACTAGTGACTAAAATACAGTGAGAAATCTAAAGATCCCTGATAAGCACCTATAAGTCAGAGAATGCAATTTTTACTGGTTTTCAATAGTTATTCAATTAATAATTTCACACATTAAATGTCCAGCATCTCTTGTAGAAAAGTTGTTTGTTGTCTAACAAGTTATTTTCAGGTATAATGGCATGATAGCCATTTTTGTCAAATCTTGAAAATAACAGTATCTTCTGCTCTATTGCAAGATCTGATGTGATCTGTTGGCACCCTGCTGTGAATGAACCTTCATTACTACCACATGGGTTTTTAGCTGAATACCAGAGAAGTTAGAGCCGTGGTGGACAGCTTAAATTAGATTGATCTTAAGAGTTTATTGGTTGTAGACATTCACACATGATCAGTTTTTAAGAGTCTTGTTAAACTCGGTCTATTGGTTCATGAACACTTGTACTGCTTAGACTGTCCACTAGAGGGCAGAAGATCTGCATAGAATTTGATACAGCAGTGTTTGGAGGAAAATACAAATCCTGTTAAAGAGATAGAACTCTTAGAATTACACTAATTAAATTGTGAACAATTTGCTTTATAAGGGTGACCCACTCAAGTGTTGCAGTGTTGAGTGGCTACAGGTCAAGAGGGGAGGAAGGTCATCCACTAACTGGAAGAGCAGCAAGTCATGTGCCAAATTATCTTTGGATAAGATACACAACTCCAAAAACTGCCCCCAGATGACAACCCACTGCTCCTCAGAAGATGGGGCAAATGCAGAGAAATAATCTTCCCATAGGAATCAATAAAATATCTAATATTATTATTATAAAATATTAATTTCAAAATGTATTAACTGGATTTGGTCCATTTGGTTTGATGTCTTCATCACTGTGATGCTCACGCTGAGACATTTATAAGCTTGAAATTGAACTGAGACCCTGATCTCATGTGTTAAGAGACTCAAACAAGGTTGGTCGTGTCTCATAAGTTGTTTATATGAAACAGAGGGTGGCGTCATTCATCAATTACCGTGGCACTTTAATTTACTCATTTCTGCAAATGCTGCATTTTTTACAACATGTTCAACTAATGTAATGAGCTCAATGTGGGACGCTAAAAGACTGAGCTGGATTTGGGGGGGCGGGGGGGGTCTGTGTGTTGGTGGTAGTGCTGCTGATGGAGCAATCAGATCCTATCAAGAGAACTGAGTCATCAGGGAGGTAAACAGGCCTCCAATCAGCTGACTGGGAGAGCTGAACACATGGACTTTAAATCATCTACCCAATTAAATAATTAAGAGGGAGCTCAAATTGGATGACTGGTCCATGACTTTTAGTGGACCCCCCCCCCAAATACACACACAGTACTGACCATGTGTATGAATGGAGTTGTCTGATCATGGCTCATGTACAGTGGGTTCAGTGTCTGCAGACCTCTGAGTCCCGTGTTCATTTTATGACATGAGCTCCTATAAGAATAAAAATCCAGGATTGACTTGCAGCGACAGACTTTGTCAGACTGGCCGCAGCCTCTTCCATGTGTTCTTTTTCAACTTGTTTAAAATCCTTCTTCCTTTCATGTCGTGTCCTTCTTAGGAAAATGACAAAGCACCGTGTCACAGAGGAATACCAGACATGTCGTGGCCAGTCACCCAGGTCAGCTCTCTGACAGCAGGTCGTTTTGTCTGCTGCTATTTTCAGTCGTCTAATTGTGACAATGATCATTTTTCTCTGTCTTTCTGTCTGATTTCAGGGAGTTCTGTGCTCGGCCTTCTTCCAAGTGGTTGGCAGTCAGGGGGAGAGATGGGGGTGCACATTTCATTAGTTTTCAATTCATGTTGAATTTATTAGTCCCATGCTGGTTCTGCAGGCTGGAAGACTGCTTAAGAAGGAAAAATATCCTCTGTATAGACACCTTTTCCTCCATCTGCTTGCAATATGTGTGTAAAATGACAGAGAGAGCAGAGGGAGGGGGAAAAGATGGGGAGTGAAGGAACCAGGAAGGCGGGGAAAAAAGAAGAAAGGGAATAACAACATCCACCTCACAACAAGGGCTTGTGAAAAGACTGCAGCAGTTAAAAGTGTGTCAGATCATTTACCAGCGGGGATGCACGACTTCATCTTTTTAAAGGCAGCAGCCCTGCAGAAAGGCACTTGTCTAGTCAGCAATGTAACAAAGGCACAGCTACAGCTTTATTTGTCTGCCTGAAATGTTCCTGTATGAGGGGCAGAACCCGAACAACTAACCCTCAGCTCCATCAAGGAAGAGAACATGGTGCTAACCTCAGCCAGACCTCACAGCAGATAGAGAAGTAAAGCATTGAATGCTCTGACAAGTTTTTAGACTATTAAACTACAGAAGTGACTCAACAAAGAGCAGGTCTCTGTGTAGCCACCTCTGAATAACACTGACCTTGTTCACAAGAGATTTATGTTGTGGCACTCTGGTTATACAGTTAGAAATGAGCAAACTGACAAGAAAAGTGTATTCACCCTTTGTAAAGACAGCATACAAGATGTTTTATGCTATGACACCTTTCTGCTCTGCATTGCTAATAAGACATTAAATTCACTGAACCAGCTTGTAGAACCCAGCCTGGCTGTGAGGGCACCAAACACCTCCCACCCTTTGGGTCGAGTTTCAGCCTCCTCAGCAACACACAGCAGCAGCGTTAAACTGAAAACTTGGAGCATTGTTTCATGTATGTTGTATTTCTTTCAACAGAACCGGTCAGATCATCATGTATGAAAAAGGAAAAAGCTCATAAAGAGCTCCCAGAACCTCAACAGAACCTCTTCTGTATCCTTACAAACAAATATTCCTCTGCAACTTGTTTCTATGTAACTTATGTAAGAACCCTTAAACTTATTAGAACTGCAACTTTTTATCTTGAACAATTGCTAAAAAAGGTTTTCCTCTCTGAAAACAATGACTTATGTCTTGCAAGGAGTGATTTGTACCCGTCTTATATTATATATATATATATATATATATTTATTGTTTCCTTTTCTTTGATTTCTTGCTTGTATGTTCTCTCAATATAAGTCGCTTTGGATAAAAGCGTCTGCTAAATGACAGTAGTAGTAGTATATGTGTGTGTGTGTGTTTGTATATATTTACATTACATTCTGTCAGGATTCTCTGTAGTTGGAATAAACCCATTCTGAATGCTACAATGTTCAGATTGATCCTAACTTCTTCCATCTTAATGACCCTGTTAGTGAGGAGCAGTTTAATGACCTCAGTGACCTCAGTGACCTCAGTGACCCATGAAAAAACACACCAGACAATTTCACTGCCAGACTGCTTGAAGTCTAATAGAAATATTGGTTTTCTTGTTCTACAGTTATTGGGCCAAAATTTTAAGTTGTCTGTTTTACTGATTTTGTACTCTAATTGTGCTGCTCGAGGTGGCGGGACGTTTGATTTGGAGTAAAAGTTNGTGTGTGTGTGTGTGTTTGTATATATTTACATTACATTCTGTCAGGATTCTCTGTAGTTGGAATAAACCCATTCTGAATGCTACAATGTTCAGATTGATCCTAACTTCTTCCATCTTAATGACCCTGTTAGTGAGGAGCAGTTTAATGACCTCAGTGACCTCAGTGACCTCAGTGACCTCAGTGACCTCAGTGACCCATGAAAAAAAACACCAGACAATTTCACTGCCAGACTGCTTGAAGTCTAATAGAAATATTGGTTTTCTTGTTCAACAGTTATTGGGCCAAAATTTTAAGTTGTCTGTTTTACTGATTTTGTACTCTAATTGTGCTGCTCGAGGTGGCGGGACGTTTGATTTGGAGTAAAAGTTTGGACTCATTTTCTCATTCATGTAAGTCCAAACAAGCTCTCACATTTCAGATCAATCTTCTACCTTCATATTATTATAATTCAAGCACAACTGTGGCTCCCAAGATTTTTTATTCCTTGTTTAATGAATCTGCTGTCAGCTTCATATGTTATTATTCAAATGAATAGAATGAATGCTGGTGCTCTTTATTTTGAAAGGACGTCTCAGTCCATCGATGCAGATGAGGCTTGTGGGCACTTGGACAGAAATACTAAAAATATGCAGCATGAATTTGTATGTGTGGGTGTGTGTGTGTGTGTGTGTGTGGGTGTGTGTGGGTGTGTGTGTGTGTGTGTGTGTGTGTGTGTGTGTGTGTGTGTGTGTATTTCTGACCTCCTGGGGACCCGTTTCCTGACTTTTACTATCTTTCTGGGGTCCGAGGGTTCTTGTGGGGACCGAAGCCTGGTCCCCATGAGGGGGACTCCCCTTTTTAGGGTTAGGGGTTAGGTTTATAGGTATGGTGTGAATAGAGTTTTAGTTAGTCTTAGGGTTAGTTATAGATCAGTAATGGTTAAGGTTAGTAAAAGGGTTTGGGTTAGGTATAAATCTAGTTACTAAAATCAATGGAAGTCAATGGACGGTCCCCATAAGGATAACAAAACACACTTGTGTGTGTGTGTGTGTGTGTGTGTGTGTGTGTGTGTGTGTGTAACAGTGAAGTGTACATACATAAATCCTTGTACATTCACACAGCTGTGAGGAGGAGGGTTTGCACAAGTCGACACTGGGATATTATCACTTTCTCTCTGTAAACACAAGTTAGGGTGTTGACCTTTGGTCCTCTGATCCATCCTCGTAATTGCTGGATGTCTCAACAGAGAAGTTAAAACCGTTTCCTTTCTGCAGCTTCATAAGTTTAAAAATAGGTTTTCAAATATTTTACCATATTCTGTGGGATTGTTTTCAGTCCCAAAAACTGTTTTTCACAAATCTAAGATCTACACAGCAACACAGGCCAAGACACAAACACATATCTGAGTTTGAAGCCACACATAGTTTCACACCTGCACCCCTTCCAGTGTTTCTCCACATTTCATAACTGAGTAAGATTTTTCCATCCAGAACATTCATGTTTTTCTTTCTTATCAGACCACATTCTTACTTTAAATTCAACCCATGCTTTCTTTTAGGCTAAATCTCAGATTTATTATTCGCTTTCTCCTGCAGGATTTAGTCACACAACAGTGAGGCAAGGCTGTCTGACAAATGTTCATGTAGCAGGCTCACAGGGCCCACAGAGCATGTCAAATCAAATGTCAAAAGAGCACTGGGCCAACCTCAAACTATCTTGGACTTTCATTTCTCCAATTTTCTTTAGTTCTTCTGCAATAGAATATACATAACAGAAAGGCTCCGTGGGATTTAGATAAGAGCGACCTGGAGATGTGGGAATCATCAGCAAGACAATTGTTCATATTACATACTGCACCATGACAGTTGTGTTCATCTGCTGCTCTATTTGCTGAGTTTTTGTCTCATACAGATACTATCACACCACAATTGTTTTTCACATACAGAATGTGAGATTATCTTCCCCTGAGGAGATTTAAGGTTTATAATGCTGCTCAGTCCTTTAGGATCAGATGAAATACACAAAGCTGATTTTGGAGGGCCTTTGAGACTGAACAACACAAGCTAAATCTCTTGTCATGCACTTTGTGTTTGCAGAGTTATCTTGATATAATCTATGCCAGATCATATCATTCAGATCAGACATTTTTCTCATGCTTGACATAGGAGATTAAGATTCCTCTGTGACTTGAGAGGAAGTTATACACACAGGAAAACTGTGTAAACTGTTGAGATATTTTCTTTTTGTGTGGAAATAATGTTAGTAAAACATCTTCATGATAAGTTGTTGGATGAAATCCATCTCCTCATGCTCCATGTTCTCCTCAGGCTACTTCACCTTCATAAATCTATCAACCTTTCAGGAGCAGTCAGCTGTTTTCTGGCCTCAGGGCACATTATTATCACCTCTTAGATGGTCTGGTTTTCCCTACTCACACTGTAAGTATTGCCAACTACAAATGTCCCATATACACTTTTACATGATACAGAGAATGTTTTTATTACCCAAACCCACATGTTTGTATCACAGTACACAAAATCACAGATTAAGGAAAGATAGAATAACTGTAACAGTTTAAAAACAGAGAATTGCTGGGATGAAAAAGCAGAAAGAGTCATGATAAAAGCGAAAAAACCTTTTCTGAAAGTTACACTCAGCGACTGTAATTAGTCCTTAATGAATCACAGGATAGCAGGATAAAATACAGGCCTTATAACCAACCAGCTGTCATGCATTAACACACAGAAATTATGACCAAAGAGACTCAACACACTATTATAATTAGTAGAAATCCCTTGTTGAAAACTTCCATTCAGGTTTTAATCCCCAAAGAAGAAGAGTGTTCACAGCTGAAGCGACCACTCATTAAAACGTTGTTGTCCAGAGCTTGAAAAGACCCCATGATAAACTTGTCTCTCGGGTCTGAACAGTTACATGGCTGACTGAATCACAGAGGAACAGAAGCACTGTCTGCTCCAGGTGGACCCAAGCTCACCTGGATTCACATCCTTTTCTTTCTGAAAAGGTAGAAACTGAGACAATTCTGTCAGCAGTCTTAAAGAGAAAAACATGTTCAGACTGATAGAGTTTGCATGATGTTTTACATATGCAGCAACAGTGTGCTGTAGACTGATTATGGCAGAATCAGTCACCTGTGAGGTTACACCTCATGGAGCATCACAGTCAGCTCAGGTGGAACCTGAGAGCTCAGATTTCTGACCATCCTCAACCTTCTTTTAATACTCAAGTAACAGGTAAATAATGAACATAAAGTCTGTTTTCTATTCAAATTACAATGACACAGTTAAAAATACATGATGATGTGATAATAGAAAAAAAAACGTTCTTTATAATAATTATTATTATTATTATTGGACTATGCTTTTTCAAAGGAAATCTCAAAGTGCTACAGATAGAATAAAACAAATAAAAAGATAAAATTAAAAACACATTTTTATGTGATTCTGAATTTTATTTCTTCTCTTTTGAAATGCAGTTTAGGAGGAGTATAAATGGGTGCTACAGTCGTAGTAAAGCGTTAAAAATGCTTTTCTAAAAACCTGCACGACCTCGCCGTCAGTATGGGGTTGTTTGTTCAGTCCAGACTGAAGATCTCTATGTTTTCTACTTTAAAATCAAATGTTACTCATGATTATATTTTGTTCAAACCTAAACATGAAGCATCTTTATTGGTCAATTGATGAGCTTGAAATTAAATCTTTCTTCCATGAACAAATATGTTTTCTAAGTTGTTGAACATGCTTGAACATAAATTTCTCAAAACAAACATGTTTAACACCTTCATGAAGAAATAACTTCTTCAGCTTCAAATCAGACATTTATAGTGGACGATGTTGCTGAATGTCTCTGCTGTCTGTCTTCTATGTCTCATAATGTCTCTTTATGTAATGAGAACCAGAGTGGGCCAAATCTAGTTCTGGTTCTGATTCTTTAATAATCATTTGTTTCATATCTTCAGTTCTTTATAAAATGTCACATATGTAACACAACAATCATGCTGTAACATATTACAGTATCAGACAAAATTCTGATTATTATTAGTTCAAATAATGTTTTTGATTTAAATTAAAGGAAACAAAATGGAACATCTTGGATGCATCTGAGATGAATCATGGAAGTGTAAGTGCAACATCATATGCGCTAGGTGGCGCACTGTGTAAGTGAGCAACTTCATGGGATTTAATCGCTTCTAAAAAAATTTTTATAAATCTGTTGCTCAGTAGCGCCACTTGCGCTGGCCCAGCGGCAAAACCTATCAGTCTTGTGTTATTACAGCCCTCATGACCACGACAGAGTCAAGGTGCCAATACTTAAACTGAAAAGTCTGTGTCAGAACTGTCAAAATAAGACGCACACCTACAGGTGATTTTTTTTTTCATGGGGAAGATTATTTTTATTTTGAAATGTAATATTTAGAACAGTTAATTTACACGTAATAACATATAACCTTAAGTACATAGAAATGCAACCTTCCTGGAACCTGGAGTACTTATATGGTAGCTTTACATGCACTACAAACCAGAGGTTTTCACGCTCAGAGGAAAACGGAACATTTGACTAAGTGTGTTAAAACTATCAGAAAGCTGTAAAGTTATTGTTATTTTGGGTAGCAGGACAGTATTTTCAGTAGTTTGTGAAGTGTGTAACGTCGCTGTGACTGCGTGCTTTTATTTTTCCGGAAACGCTTTCCGCCGCGTGGCGTGTGTTTGTGTCCGCGCGCGTAGATTGACGCACATGAACGAGCCAATCGGCGGTGGAAGGCAGTGTTGTCCCTGTGGCCGCCATTAAAGAAAGGAATCCATGAATTCAAATGGAAACCAACAGGAACACAGCCTGAAATTATGGTCCAAATTACTGTCGAAACGTAGGCCGGTGCCGGATTTTGGGATCTTTTAGCAGGATGAGTTTCATTTTGAGGCTGAATTTAGCGATGGAGGAGTGAGACAGGGCGTTTTTATTTTTTTGAGCGGAGACCGTTTTGGGGCTAAGGGGGAGGGGGAGAGTTGCTTCTTTGCTCTCCTTTTCTTTTTGTTTTCGGAACATTTTACGCTTCCTTGAACATGTTTTTACTGTGTACTTTTGAGATGTCGACACAGTGACAGCACCGTCTCTTTTCTCCACGGAGGAAACTGCAATCGGAAGGTTGTTGAATTAACTCCTCCAAAAGCCAAATGTTACAAAATTTATTTCTCGTTGATTAGACTTGAACATCACAGTAAACACAAATCGGCAAACTGTTCTTTATTTCCCTGGACGTGAAACGATGGAGAGTTGGACCTCGCAGTGAAGAAGGATGAGTTCTTGTTTCGTACCGAACGGGGCCAGCTTGGAGGATTGCCATTCCAATCTATTCTGTCTGGTAAGAGATTTAAAACTAAAGGAAAGCAGCCATTTTTAACTAGCTGAACGGTGCTAAGCTAACGTTAGCCTCAGAGGCTTGTGGCCCTGTCAAGCTGACATCATTTCAGAATCAGGTTTTCCTCTGCACTTTTTAAACCCTGGGAGTTGGACGGACCGTGTCCTGTTTTAACTTTCCTTTCAATGCATTTCAAGCGTCCTGATTGAAACAAAACGCTTAACGTTCCTCGCTTTTTAAATCGCCAGTCGCACATTTGTGTAGATTTTACTTTCTGTGATGATGTTTTAGCACTTTCGTCTCAACACCGTGTTTGTGATTAACTTGCTATCAAGTTGTCGTTGTTTTGCCCCACAATTCAAACACTTGATGCGCTTCGCCGAGCAGCATTCAGACCCACACACACTGTCGGACCTTTGGACACTCACACACTGTTTACACGGACAACTCTCTAACGACGGGGCTGCTCTTTAAATCCTTCCTCGAAAGTCTTTTTGTTGTTGTTTTTATTGTCAGAGCCAGGCAGCATGTTTGGATCTAACAGGGTTCGGCTGTACACCTCGGGGGCTTTATGTGTTTGTCAGTGACTTGATCTGCTTGGACTTTATATTCTGGTATTTACACCAACTAGGACACTGGCTGATTATGTAATCTTTGGCGTTCATTCCTGGGCAGCAGACAGAAAAAAACAACAAAACAAGTGACAGTTGCAGAAATGAGCTGCAGCTAAACAGGAATGAAACTTGTAGAACATTTCTCTGGCTCTCTGAAAGCATCATGTTGCTGTTTGTGGCAGGTTAACATCATCCTTAAATAGTTGTGGTTGGGCTGTTACTCGGTTGGAGTTAGGATATTCTTTTAAATCCCATGTAAGACAAACCAGGCATTAAGAGCAATGGCATGCTGTATGTTTTAACCACAGCATCAAATATAGAAGGCCTGAAGCACGCTGCTGTCCCTCTTCTAACCAGACAACCAAGAGCCCAGTCAGCTTGTTGTTGTTGCTGTTAATTGGCTTGTCAACAGGCTTAACTGCACTTGTATGGTAGTCTGATGTGCTTTCTGTAACTTCCCACTGCAGGATGTCTTTAATGTGATGTTATGAATGCAGCCCTCAGAAAAACAAACAAGTAAAAACAATTACAGATTGACAGAGTTCCTGCACACTGACACTATAGCCACAAAACCAGAGTAGAAATGTAACAGAAGTAATGCTGACAATAAATGTGTTATAATAACAATATGAAGCAATACTAGACAGCTTTCAGCTGAACCTGACAGCTTCCTAGCTGTCCGCCCCTTCCAAGGTAACATTTCATTGCAGAAAATCCCCACTCCATCTGCACTGCTCCGTTGGGTCGATTGTGTGTGCTGAACTCATAATTACAATGTTTACGACAGCGCTTGAAGGCAGGGTTCTCTTACAGTGGACAGGCTCGATAAAGACTGGTAGCTGTGGTGCTGTGCCCGTCTGGCTGACATTTTCCTGCACACTGAGACTAAGCATAACACCACTGCTGTTATGACTCATTGCTGAACAGAGTCCACTTTGTGGTTTTATTCCAAAAGAATGTGAATGTGTGTAGTTTACTCCTTCTCCTTTCTTCTGTGGACAGTCTCCTTCAGAGCTTGATAGCATTGGTGCATACCTTTTATATATTTCTTTGCAAGTAAGCTTATCTACAGCTTATCTACATTGACATTAGTATAAACATATTTAGTTTCAAGCCTCTAAATTTTCTTTCTTTTTTTTAGCTAAAGCATTCTGTATGAGAGTCAGGGAATTTACAAAAACTGCACATTCTTTAGCTCACATGAAACTAAATTTGCATTCTTCTTGACAGAGAAATGCAAACACACACTTGGTTGTTTCATGTTTGCTTCATAACAGGGTTAACTGAGGCAGAGAGGTGGTGGGCAGGAAAGAAAATGACTTGGTAGAAGAGGAGCATCTGTGGCATGATTTGAGCAGCTTCACCTGTTGTCTTGTATCTTGAAAGGCAGGAAGGCAGCTGGTTGAACACAGTGTTCCCTATTCAGATCCAGAACCCGAAGTAGCCAGAGGGAAGGTGAGCAGCTGGCAGAATCAGAGGTCACGACCCCTGGCTGAAGTATGCGTCACCTCAGGAAAACTTCTTGCCTACGACTCTCCAGTGTGTCCTTGTGTCCACCAGTGTGATTCTTGGCTTCGCCATAATGAAATCTAAAACTCCTCGTGACCAGCATTGCTCACCCTGCCGGGACATTTTCTGTGCAGCTGCTCACATACCTGAGCATTGACCGAGGCACAGTCCAGAGGAAAACAGTGTGGAATCATCTGAGGGGAAATACTCCAGAATCTTTGGCACTCCAAGTTTTTTTAAATACACAGTCTGTAACTCATTTATTTAGAAAGGACAAACAGCTCAACTGCAGAAGCCACTATGATCCTTGTGACATGCAGTCATATGTTTTTATTGGAATTAACTTTTTTTTTTTGTTATTGTTTTTCCTGCTTAAACTCCAGAGGATGTGAGGACACTTTGATATAGATCTCAGGCAGTTTTTCATTGTGCAGTTAGATTTTAATTCAGCTGTGAAAAACAGTCTAAAAACTCTGATGCAAACTCTAAACAGGTTGACTAAAGGTTACAAGAGTTTAGTCACAAGACAGTTTAATGCGCATGCTATTGCTGGTGTCATCCATAAAAATGATTGAAGATAACATGTTGAAGTTATTGTTTATTTGAAGCATTTAACATCAGATTGGTGAGAATGTTTAGGTGCTTTTCTCTCGTCAACTGTAAAATTTTCTAAAATGCTTCAGTCTTTTTCATTGTGTATGTCTGAAGATGCTGCAACACAAATCTCACAAAATCATTTTTATGTACACTGAGTAGGTTACAGTGACATGTAGTGCTGTTGTATTGATTACATAAACAATCATTGTCGAGCACATCCTCTACAATTCAGCAGCTTCAAAACACTTGACTGACTTCACGCTTAAAGAAAACAGGTTGCTTGACATCTTGCAGAGGGATAACAGTTTCATTAAAAGTGACTTCAGACGAGCTTTTCCAATTCTCCCAGCAGGCACAGATGCTTGACCTTAAAAAGAAGAGCTACTGGCTCAGATCGCTGCATCCCTTTTCCCTTTTCAATCCCGTGGTTTTGCCATATATTGAGTCAGACGAGACAGATTGGGACAGAACAAAACAGAAACTCCCTCACCAAAAATAAGCTTGTGCAGTCACTTGACGCCTCCTTTGAAGTTTTAGCTTGGGTTCAGAAAGTCCTCCTCAGGGTTCACTGTAGAAATTGTTGTTAATTTCAGTTAGCCAAATGCGAAGTTGATTAGCTACAAACCGATCACTGCATCGTTTAAAAGAACATGTCAAAACAGTTTAAGGTGAGTGAAACTGTTTTGTTCACCATCTGGATGTTGAATTTGGAGGAAATCTAACCAGCAGAGCTGTATAGCAGGGTGTAATCACTCATTTTCCATCTTTAAATCCCCAGCTCTGATGACTGTTATCAGTTTAATCTCCACTAACCAGCACCTAGTTTAGCTGAGAAACTGATTGTTCCTCTCTGGTGTCTTTACATCTAATGGTTTTCAACACAGACTGTTTACCCTTTGTATGTGTCAGTTACCATTAAAACACAAGCAAAGATTCCAACGTCCGCTTAAGGCTGCCATCGTTTTAAGTTTAAAATGAACAATTACGCAAAAATCTTTTTGTTTTTTCATCCATCATTTTACAGTCAGTGTTTCACCACACTGATGAATTACAGGCAGACTGGCTTTGCTGTGAAGTCTCGTTTCTCACCATGTGATGTGGCGAGGACGAGTGAGTTCCCTGCCACCTTGTCACTTCATCCTCTGAGCCGTGAGCAGGGTCGTTCTCTCAGGGTTTGAAGGGAAATTAAGAGACACTGTGAAAAAGATAAGTGACTAAAACTGTGAAGTTTGAGGTATTTGTCAACTTCATGTTGCAGACGGCAGGTTGTACAAATAAAAACGTCCTCCATCTTTCTTTTTCATTGTTGACTCAGTACATACTAACAGCTTCTGGCTGTCACTGCTTTATATAGTCTTAAACTTTGGCAGTGTTGTAAACATTAGTTCATGTTCTCTGCCTGAATGTACAGCAACCCCTGTCTTTGAAGACCATTTGATGATGTTTCTCCTGAAGATTAATTTGTTTATGACAGAAAGCAATAAATGATGCATTCAATGGTCATTTGTTTGTGCCAGTTGCCTGTTTACAGTTACACAAAGCATTCAGCTACACTCACACTGTCTGGCTCTTTTTAAATGGAGAAGGGATGATTCATAATGCATTCCAGTGCTCTCTTTGCTGAAAAGCTACAGTAATGATGTGGAAATCCTGATCGAATCAGAAACAGTGAAGAAAAAGGTCATGACTGAAGCTGTAATGTAAGATGAGGAGAGCAGCCTGCTGCTCCTGTAAGTTAACAGCACAGCAGCAGCTGTAGCAGCAACATTAATCAGTATTTTAACTGTGACTGCTGCAACAGCCATGAACAGGGTCGAACACGCACTGAGTCCACAGGATTCAGACAGTTTGAGCTCACGTTTTGTTATAGAGCAGAAGCTACTGAGCATTACATGCAGCATGTCAGCGAGTCGTGCTCGTGTCATTTTAAGTTGACTGTCACTGAGCTGACAATCAAACCAACCATTTGATTTTGTCTTATCTTATTGAAGATAGAGGTGGGACGGCCTGGCAGATGACTTGGTATTTATTAGATTTCTTTGACAAGGACAATACACAGAACAACACTGTAAATGTGAAAACTTCTCATTAAAAACCAGTTTTACATTTGAAATGATTTGATGAGGGTTAAAAAGTCCCTCCAAATGATGGGGTAGAAATAAAATGAAGATAGATTTAATTATGAAGGAACTGAGTTACATCATCCCCCCCACACGGTGGTTATCTTCATCTCAGATACTTCTGCACCTCCTTGTGCAAAAATAGTTGTGAATAGTAATGTGATGGAATCTGATTACTACCAAGGACTAGACATTGCCAGGCACCGATGTGCTGTGGAAGCTCATCACTATATTTTTTAGTTTACTTCTGAAGAGATTTAGTAAATACAAACAGGGATGGCACATAGTCTGAAGACAGGAACTTGATGCTAAATCATTCATATTTTAATTATTTATCAGAAATAAATATTTATTTATCATATATGGACACTAGTAAATATATGAGTATAATATAGTTTCAGTATTTTATCTTAACACAGCTGTTGATATAAACAGAGGCCTTAAAAACTAAAGCTAATTTGTAGATACTGTCCCTTTGGCTTTTCTAAACACGCACACAGATTAATTCCAATAAAGACAAGAGAATTATTTATTATATAAACACTAACGCGGTTTCTTTGATTGGGATTCTTTGGAAAATAGTGACAAACCTTTTCTGTTTGAATGATCTGAATATCCTCCAGCCACACTGCAGTTCACTGTGTCTGTGTTACTTTTATAGTTTATAAGAAGGACATGTTGTTTCCTCACAACATATGAACAAGTTTCATATCCAAGGAGATGTTACTGACATCTCTAAAGATCCTCCGTATTTTAAAAGGAAAAATAAAAACTTCATAAAGAGATTATTAATAATAAATATGATTCCAGGTTTAAATTGGTAGAATAAGCTAAATATGATGAGACGGTGTCGAGCAGTGGCAGAGAAGGAAGGTACAGGTGGACACAAACAGGAAGATAAGTCTAACTCTTAACTCTCAATTTCAGTGTTTACAGAGCTAAAAAACATTAAACTGTTACTTTCAAAGGATACAAAACTGTACACTGTGATGGACGGGCGACCTGTTCAGGTGTAGCCCCGCCTCACGTCCAGTGACTGCTGGAGATAGACACCAGCTCTCTGCGACCCTGAATGGGAACATGTGGGTACAGATGCGACTGACTGACTGACTGAGGAAATGGTAAATTTCAGAGGTTTTGGATATCTGTAACAGTAGTTTATAAATGTAGCACAGATGTGATTCCTACATGTGAGAACTTGCTGCACCCCGTGTGATGGAGATGTCGTCATACTCGAGTTGATGAACTATCTGAATGCTGCTCAGCTGTCTGAGTGAAGAGAAGTCAAACGTGGAACACAATCATTTTCAAAAGTGATCAGAATGTAAGTTTCCTATCAGGAAGTATTTTAGAAACACAGTAGTGGTTTTTAAGTATCTGCCCGGGCCTGCGTCCATGTTTCTGAGCATCAGTTGATATGACCTGACATGAGGACTACAGAGTGCTTGGACATATTAGATCAAGGGTCAGCAACAAGGACCCCTGTCCTGCATCTTATATGTGCTTCACTACCTCAAAACACCTGAGCATGTTCTGCAGAAGCCTGTTAATGACCCGCTCACCTGAATCAGGTGTGCTGAAGCAGGGGAAGATCTAAAACATGCAGAACAGTGGCCCTTAGGACCTGGAGTTGGACCTTCTGGACTGGATGTCTGTCTGTCTGTTCAGTTCACTGAAATTTAAAATGTCACTTTTTGATTTTAGATCTTCCAAAACTTAAACATCCGTCACAACATCGGCTCATTTACTTCACTAATTACGTTTAATGAATGAAACTGCTGATAAACAACATGTTGATTCCAACCAGTCAGATTCACTCTCATGGCACTTACAGCTGATTTCAACTCTAAAGTAACAGAATACTCTAACATATGGGGCTCTGCAGCATTAGGACTTTACACAAACATGTGCCAACCATGTAGCTCCATCTTTATTAGCATCATCCCGGCCTTGTTGCAAACCTTCTATCACTTCTGGGGATGATGAAATTAAAACGCAAGTTTCAAGATAAATTAAGAAAATGTTGAATTAAACACAAGTTCACTAAAAATCTTTGTTATAACTGAAAGTATTTTAATGAAGTAACTAGATTACAAAAATCCTTGAGGCAACTTTCTTGGATTAGATGTTATATTTAATCCTTGTGACAGCGTTCTGATCAGTGATCATATCTTTCACAGGGGACGTGTGTTGCTGTTGGACACCATACTGACTGTGTTATAGAGGAAGAAATAAAATTAGTAGAAAGAAACTCTGTGGAGAAGAGAAAACTCTTGAATGTGTAAATGTGTGTATCACAGCAGCCAGACAGCGTGTCGGTTCATGCTCTCGTTCAGCTCAACCTGATCAAGACTTTACTGCATGAAACCCGCCTTTAAAAGCCTTTTTACACTCCAATTTGCTTTATGATCTGATTAAGTCTAATTTACTAACATTTACACATTCATATAAAATGACTTAACTTCTGTGTTTCCAGGTTAAAGGACTGAGAACATCTTCTCTGTCATCAGAGCTAACCTTCCTTAGAACTGATTCAAATATTTCCAGAAGAGCAGACAGGTAGTTTTGGATCGTCACGGGGCCAAACATGGAGTTTTCACTGTCATTAAAATGTACATGCTGATGAGAATTTAGCAATTTGTAACAAGAAAAAGTTTCTTAAAGATAAATAGTTGAACAGATGTTTTGTGGCGAGCCGTCTGTGTACAGGAGAGAGTGGGATTAACAGATGAGACACATGTATGTCAGAGTGCTCAGTTAATAGTTGGATTAGGATATTTGATAACTTCATTCCTGTAAGTAAGTTACTGTTTTAATGTAAAATAAAATATTAATCTGGAGAAACGGTATTTATTAAAGTTTATCATTAAACTGCAGGATGACATTCATATCCCGGGAACTACTCATCCCTGTCACAGATCTCCTACACCTAAACTTTGAAATAAAGTTTTATATCAGTCGCAGCTTCAAGGTGTTTAGATGTAGAATTTATCTGATTTTCACTAACATTAAACGTTCTAATCAGTTCAGCTGCCTGATCACAGTCCTCTAATAGGTTGAATTTTATGTTGCTTTGCTTTATGTTCTTGTAAATGCAGTTTTTATCTAATAGAACACACAACTAGAAGTGTGTGTCGGGGGGATGTTAATCTGAAGATACAAGAAGGGCTTTTATATTATCCTTTAATGTCAAGCAGTTCCTCTCAGACTATATCTGCTCTTGTTCTCTGCCGCTTCCATCCGACCTGTAAAAGCAGCTGTAATCTGAATCTCTCCCACAGTTTCTGTTTCTTGGTTACACTGGGCCGTCTTAAAGATGCTGTAGATTTATTTTAACAACACATGAATATGGCATGAAGGATATTTCACACATGAAACTAGGTTTGCATGTGTAATTAGCTGCAAAGACGAAAGAGTAAGTGAAACACTTATTTGAATAGAAGTCGTGTTCTTCTCTGCTTGGTTGTCGGTGCTTTTGGGAACGTTTTGTTTTACAGAAGTTTATATAACAATGATAAAATCTGCAGATCGCTGCAGAACGAAGTCTTCTGTAAAATAAAACTCACAGTTGGAGACTGGACATGGTCGCCAAGATGATAGGAGGTGTTCAGCGTATAATTTCCTGTCTGCAGTGCTTACGATCTGGTTTCACAGTCAACCGTTGTTTCCACCCTCCCTTTCCATTGTGTGCACAGATGTTTCCGAGCAAGACGCAGGTGTAAAATAGAGCTTCTCACACTCCAGCAGGAAAGAGCAGCCTAGCTGCAGCTCTGCCGTTACACACAGATCCAGCTCTGCTGTTTCAACCTCTCAGCTTGTTGTCTGCATGTCAAGCAGCTTTAAAATTCCTCAGAAAGCAGAACGTTCATCAGAAATCACGTTGTTTTGATCCTGCACACAAACAAATACTGCGATTATTAAAGAAACAAGACTACAGCCAGTCTTTCTATTTTTACTAGAAACATTTTTCTTGTGTTGGTGGGTCGTAAATGAAACACCTGCTTCGTGTTTCTTTTGATGGTGCAGTGAATATATTTGTTCTTCTGGCCCACTGGCCTGCTTTTCTGTGTTTTTTATGTAAATAAACACTGTTTGTTTGCGGCTGCACATTGAATGCATAGGTGGAAAGCTAATGTTGTCATATCTCGTCATCAGTTTATCAGTATTTCCAGGCTGAGAAACATTTTTCTGATAGTGGTGTTCAGTTAAAACCTTCAGCAGAGAACTGTTGTGTTAATCATTTGCTTATTCTCTGAAACTTTTTCAGGACACTGGATTCAAAAATAACCAGCCTTCACTAGTTTATTATTGACATATTATTGGAGTTTATAGTGGCTCTCATGTTTTGTCCGTAGATATTAAACAAAATGTGTTTTGCATTTAATTTTAGTCCCATTTTAAATTCACAAAGACGTCAGGCCATCGTATGATTCTGATTATGTTGTTTTATATACGTATATTATGAAAGTGATGGCTACAGTTACATCTTGTAGTTTTCTGACCTGTTGTTGTTGTTTGTTGTTGCTCAGCAAACAACACAACTCTGTTTTGACAGTCTCATGTTTTCACCATCCTTCCATCCAACGCCACAAATCTTTCAGCTTATCCCCAGTCAGGCGAAAGACCTCAGCTTTGCCACAACCAGGAGTAATCACTTCTTTACGCTTGATGCCTCTGCACTTGAGTTAAGATATCCCCTGAATTGTAATGGATTAATTGGTTGAATATACAGAAGGACGGCTCACTAACTGTGCCTGAACAGAATAGGACTAAACGGCTTACTTGAAATGCCTGCAAGGATAAATCAAGGAGCAGGAATGCTGGCTAGGATGGATATGTATGCTTTAGGCTTTACATTTGTGTGTTTTCTAATGTATTTGGCATGTGTAAGTGTGCATTTGTTTAAGTAGACATGGATAGTCTGTTGACATTTGGTTGATAAGCAGCAGTGCGAACCAGCAGTGGAGCATAATGTTCCTGTTTTAACACCTAATAACCCTGCTTGTGATTTACTGCCCATGAGGCTTTTTCCTGCGGGTTTTGTTCTCTATATAAAAGCCAGACAGTGTTTAGAGAGAGACACCCCCCCCCCACCCACTCATACACTCACCAATAATGAGGATTAAGGCTGTGAGACCATATTAACCAGTGTTAGGGGTTTTTCCAACATATCAATATTGTATTGTATTGTATATATTATTGAAAGCACCTGCAGCTACTTCAGTCTCTGTTGGTGTTTTGTATGTTTATTCCCTCCTGTTTCAGATCTCTCTTTACAGTCTGTCTTTAATGACACAGAAGTAGTTTGTGGGTGAACTGCTTCATCCAGGAGGAGTAATAACTACCCTTTAACACTACTCAGCACACATTTTCACAGATGTGCTGAATAGAGCCTGAACCAGCGACTCCTCACTCTAACAACCATCCCACTCACCTCTCTCTTTTTCTCCCCTTTGTAATGCAGGCTGACTTGACGGGGATCAAATGGAAGAGGTTTGTGTGGCAGGGTCCCACCTCTGCTCCAATCCTCTTCCCGGTGACCGAGGAGGACCCCATCCTGTGCAGCTTCAGCCGCTGCCTGAAGGCCGACGTGCTGAGCGTGTGGCGGCGCAGCCAGCGGCAGGGCCGGAGGGAGCTGTGGCTCTTCTGGTGGGGGGACGACCCCAACTTTGCTGATCTCATTCACCATGAGCTTGCAGGTGAAGTACATTTGACATGTAATTTGAAAAGAAACAGTTTTTTTTTATCTAGCGGGGTTGGTGAATCTTTTTTTTGTTGTCTGTTCACTTTATGGAGGTCAGGGTCAGCTGCTGAGCAATGCCCAAGGTGCTTGGAGTATTTGTGAGACCTCAAAGAAAAAGAAATGATCTTTTAAAGAAGCTCATTTAACCTGCTCTTGCAAAAGCACATTATTGCAGGATAAAAACATCTACATGGCAGTTTATTTCCTTGATTCAGTCAAGGTTAGAATGCTGTGAAAGAAGGATGACTGTAAAAGATAAGAGAGCGTGTAGTGCTCACAGTTTATGTATAGGAAACACTTGAACTCAGTTTCTCACAGTGTCAAGATAAGTTATTGATTACACTTTAAAAAATGATTGAGGGATACCCTGCAAGTCAGAGCCAAGGGAAGTGTTTGTATTAATGTAATTCAATACCTCCGCCCTGCCCCTGCATTCACCCCTCTGCTGACTGATATTCTAGCCAGCCTGACTGCTTGTGCCAACATCTGCAGGGCATCTCATGCTCCTCAGAGACTCCAGGCATCATGCTGTGTTAATCTGCCTGTGTGCTTATGACAGGGCTAACAAATCTAAGTAGACCCTGCTCCCTGGCAGATGAAGCAGCACCTTGCATTTCAGTTTGACGGAGAACAAGCGGAGTAGATGGGGGAGGGAAATCATGTACCATTTCTCTTTAGAGGATAAACAAGAAAGGAAAACATAGGAGAAAGAGCAGAACTACAGTGAGAAGCACAATATGCACAAGTAGCCATGCAGAAATTAGGCAAATGCATGTTCTCCCTGGTTTTTATAATAAGAGTGGCATGAGCAGTTGAAGATGGAAACACCATCTTAATGCACATTCTCTGCCATGCAGATGGAACTTTGGCACCTGAATCCTGAGCCAAACACAGCTTGTCTGTGACTCTCCCATCATTAAAGGACATTGTGCCTGAAGTGGACTCAAAATGGGAGCTGAAGGCTACGATGGGCAGCTCATTGAAGCCTAACGGCTCTGGTAATAACCTGAAGCTGTTGGCTCAGGCCTTCTGATGGAGCGTGCTACATTTCAAGCAGGAGGGGGGTGTTATGAAGAATCTATATTTGGAAATTGCTGGAGACACTGGTGTGTTCTCGGCACAGCTTTAGGAAGATAAAACATGATAGCTTTGGGATCATGTTAACGAACTTCACTGTATTATAAGACCAAAAGATTTCAGGTTTCAGATATGATGCTCCTTGATTTTCTTGAGAAAAACGTGATTTATTTATTTATTGTTGTTGACATGTAAAGACTTCTTAAGTTGGACAGTTTGCTTGTAAATAGTTCCTAAATAGTTGGTATAATCTGTCTTTCTTTTTGCTTATGGAGCACATCCTTCATCTATAGCTTCTACTTTCAGTCATCATCATCACAAAGTAAAAAGCCTTTCTGTTACCTTCTACAGCTAATACAACCCGAGCTGAGACAGTGCTAGATGATTTAATTTAACAGAGAAACGCTGTAAGAATCTGGTGGTTTTGGTTGCTGGACATTATGGAACTACCACATCAGCACCAGAAGACATCGTAGCTCTAGGAGGTTGTTTTCATTTATCTTCCCCTGAAGGGAGGCCTGATGATTCTCAGCATCCTCTGTCTGGAGGTGTGCAAGCTGACAAATACCAGCTAACTTTGGTAGCACAAAATCAAATCACTGGACAAGCCACACACTTTCTGCTATTTGCTTGATGGGTTTTATTTTGGCTTTGGTCCGGGCCTCTTGAGAATTCTAAAGAGCTTTCTCTTTCTCTTTGTATTTTTCAGCCACGTTTTTGTGTTTAGTGCAGTGTTGGCGGTAAACATGAAAATCCGCTCTTATCCTCTCATTTCGGCAGCTGAAATGGCGCTTGCTCATTCCCCCACATCCCCTTCCACCCTCATTAGATTAGCAGCCTGTGAAAGTCTTTTAATTTTGAGCAAGTGCCATTTGTGCGTACCAGTGTGCCCGTAATCCCCCCTCTCTAGGGAGATGAGGGGAGAAGGGGTGAGCCAGAAGGATGGGAGTAGTGAAGGGCGAAAAACTTGAGGGATCTTTTTAACGTCACACTCTTAATCACCATCGAAGGAATGTAAGGGGAACAAACCACCAAGCCTTGTTTCTACATTGTTGGACAACCCGCCCTGCTCCCTTTAACACAACCAGAAAACCAATTCTAATCTTCCCCTGGCCATGCACAGAAATTACTCCCAACAAGTGAACGCCATCGCTGAATTAAACAGCTCGCCTCCCCCATCTCAGCAGTTGAGCATAGGAATGTATTCTTATGCAAATGATGCGCTCGTCACCCTCTTCGCTGCTCAGACTCCTGACCGGGGGCATGCAACACGAAAGATAAATGGCTGCTGTTTTCTTTTATTCTAAAACACAGATTTTTTTCCCTATTTTTCAGCATTAAAATTAGGCATGCGTGTCCATCTGTGAGGGTAATTGGTTGGGATAAATTTTTGGAGGAGTTCATGCCTCTGTTCTTTCCCTCCTCTGCACCTCAAGTCCCACAGGAGCTCCTTCTGTTGGCAAGCTGACACCACGGTGTCTTTTGGTCCAGTCTTAGTTGACTGTCCCTCAGCTGAATGCTGCTCTGGAGTGGTGGCTTCCACAATGAAGTCCTGCTTTTCATTAACTTGAAGGCAGATTGTACAGTACGTAAGAGGCATTTATCTCCTGCTCTGATGAACATTGAGCTCCATGGAAGAGGAGAAAACCTTATTCTAGCTTTGTTTTGTGGTCAGCTGTCGTTAGTTAAAGTCTCTGTCAGTGTTCAGTAGACGTGGAGTTTCTTTACCTTTGTCAGGTTCAACCCCCCAGTCATGACTTTCCCCTGTGCATTTGAATCAAGGGCAAAATAAAAGCAGCCCTGTCTTGCACCTCAGGGCAAGAACATCTAGTTCCAAAGGGCATATTTCAGTAGTCTGTGAGGAGCATGTTGGCTGAAAGTTTCACTCTCTTACAGGTCAGACTGTTTATTCTCTGTTCTTTGAAGATCTTTCAACTTGAAAATTATAGAACCACTTTCATGTCAGCAAGAAAAGCTGTTTGAAGCTTTACTTATAGCTCACAGATATTTGTTGTCAATAAATATATTAAGATTCATGTAACATACAAACTCATACTGAACCCCTAAAGATTTGGCCTTTACATTTAGGGCATCATGGCTCCACACTTTATGTTGTTCAGTCAAATTCTAAAAAATCTGAACAGAATAAAATAACAGTGTTAAAGGTTTTTTATTAGCTGCTGTTTGAGCAGGGCTTTGGATTGACCACCAGCAAACATGCAATGAAAGATGTTTCCTGCTCCTCCTATGACTCCATGTGTTTATCCACCCAGACGCTGTGATTTATTGGTTGAGTGGTTTGCCGATGCGTTGAACAAACTTTTACACGCTGACCCAGATAGCTGTGATTTTTTAAAACACCAACTCTATTAAATTTGATAGCCAGTGTCTGAATAATGTGTTCAACAGTCAGAAGGCCATTAAGACAGTATCATTCCCTTTTTAAAAATAGAAATGTGCCTTTTATTGAATTTCTTCAGCAGCGTAAAACCTTAGAATCACATTTTGAATGTAAGAGTCAAAATCCTGAAGTGAAATGTAAAGCATCTGGTTTGTGGATGTCTGACTCAGCACTTGCTGTCCCGTTTTTCAGATTGTGATGGCGAATGTGTTCTCTGTGAGTACTGGCAGAAGTGATGACACACGACGTCTGTGATACACATTCGGCCCTGTGATGATGTAATCAGCACGGGGCCTGTAGCCTGCTAAATGCCGTAGGCAAGGATTCAGAAAGGAGAAATGCCACTCACTCTTTAGAATTTCCAAATGTTATTGACTTGGACAACCTGTGAAAGTCAAACAGAATTGTTGAAATCTCGGAACATCAGCTGTCAGCATGAATGAAGTGTTGGAAGCTTTAAATTGAGACAGTGTCTGAGGTTTTGTTTGTCTTTTCCAGCTGGACTTGTGGGGCTTCAGACGGGTATCAAAGACAATTAGATACACTTAGTTAACCTTAGCTCAGGAATATTGGCCCTTACTGCCCCCCCCCCAAAAGATGGTTTGAGACTTCTGTGTGTAATTCAGAGATTGATGAGTTGATAAACCCAGGCCAGCTCTTGGGAGGAAAAAGTTGAGGAGACCAAATGCTTTTGTGCTTGGGGATCAATTTTCCAGGGCTAATCTCCTGCCCGTGAACCACCCTCAGCTTTCTTCTGTTCCTCTTGCTCCCTCTCTCGCTCTCTCTGAAGGAGCTCCATTGGCTGGCACACTGAAACTCAGCCATGCATGCAGCTCTGGCCCATGGGTGTAGTCTCCGTCTCTCCTCTCATCTCTTTCTTCCTCTCCTTCCCTCCAGATGCTGAAGAAATATTCTTTAATTAGTAATGGAGAGTTGACAGAGCATTCTCTCTTTCCTAAATTGCAGATAAGGAGGAATAGAGGGATGAAGTAGAGGAAAGCAGAGAACCTTTTACTTAGTCCTGGCAGAATCCCCTGAATCCAGTTGATCACGAGGCATAATAATAATGACTGAGTGCTGCTGCTGTACTTGCTTAGACACAGCTGAGAAACTGGAGGAAACTACCTTTGAATAAATATTTCATCATTCATCTTTTACCAGCGTAGATAAAAATAAAACCTGGCATGCTTAAAAATGCCTTGTTTGTTATAGTGAACGGGTTTGTTGTGTTTCTACGCTGTAAGTGCGAGTATTCTTTATAGAGCAGCTTGTGCTTCTGCCCAAGCATTTTTTATAAAGGTCAACTCATCTGGGTTGGCTTCACAGGAGGCAGAGACATGAAAGTGTCCCAGGCATCACCTGAGCCCATAAATCTCTGTCTAAATGAGGCCACTCATCTCTCACCCCGGCGCTGCCCACTTCCCACCACATTAACTCCCTCAAGTCTGCCAGGAAACATTCAGTCTAACTGGTAGAAAAGTGTCTCCATTTGTGAGAATAGATTTGATCATCTTGCTTCATACATTTGAAATTAAACCTATTTTTATGTCATTTCAGACAGTTGTGCTGATTTGACATGGACATTAAGCCCTGCAGGTTTTGCAGCTTTACAGCTTGGCTCTGACCCCTGCAGTTTTTATGAGAAAGGAACAGCAAGCACATTACAATGCTCAAGTGACATATTGCTCTGTTAAAGTGACATGTGCACACATTATTTATTAAATTTGTACTTTATTGAGTGAAAAGCAAGTCCCTCATTAGGCAACCCCCCGGAGCTGCCTGTGTTTACCTGCCTGGATTAGTGTTAATGTGACCTAAGGCTGCTGTTCATGCTTTTCTTCCAAAGAAGGCCACTAATGGGTGTTACTCAGGGACCTGAGCACAGGGGTGTAATAAGGTCAGCAAATATGTTTAGAGAATCAGATTTGCAAAGTGTTTTAGAGTTAAGTGTCCTTCTTTTCCCATGAAACTCCTGCACTTATTAGGCTGGGGTTGTGGCAGGCATGTCTTCAAGAGACAGTTCAAATTGTAAAGTCCTCTTTGCCCTGCAGTCTTACAACTTGGAGGT
>SSNP01000181.1:376607-414107 GCA_006937955.1 Pachypanchax playfairii | reverse complement strand
CATGTCAGGAAATGCACAGCTTCTTCATCTAGATGTCAGTTAGTTAGGAGGTGGGGAGGTTTGAGTAGTTCCATCTTTTTTACCAGTCACATTTTATTTCAACATGATAATGCCGTGTTATAAACTGATATTACATCTTGATACAATACAAATGTGACAAAAGGCTTAGCATGACAGTTGGCGCTCCCGTATGTCGTCTTGTAAACACTGATGAATAGCCTCATTAGTGCCATCTGATCAAGTGCAAGACTGTTCTCCACCGTCCTCACAGCAGCAACATTCAGCCTCCCTGCTGCAGTGGGAGTTTCTACTCTCAACACTTGCATTGTTCGCTCTCAGATACTTTTTTTTAGTGGTGTGTTTGTTTGAAAATGTCAGGAAAGTTCATCAAAGTTCTCTTCTCACCTCACATAGTTTAACGTGTCTCGTTGTGTTTTCTTTTCCAGCTGAGGATGACGGTCTGTGGGAGAACGGCCTCTCCTACGAGTGTCGCACTCTGCTGTTCAAAGCCATCCACAACTTGCTGGAGCGCTGCCTCATGAATCGCAGCTTTGTTCGTATCGGCAAGTGGTTCGTCAAACCCTACGAGAAGCATGAGAAGCCCATCAACAAGAGGTACACTGGTACACTGGCACCCCTTGTTCTGTGTACTTGTATTGCTTGTTTTCTTCTTTGTTGCTGTTTCTCTCCATGTTCTGTCTGTTGTAGCCTGGTGATGCAGCCCGCTGCAGCTTTGGGAGCCGAGCTGCACTCGACTTGATGCGCAGAGTTCTTGTCCTGTTTATTGTGCAGCCTTTTAAACCAACACGTTGACTTTAGGCGTTGTGTTCTCACTGGATGACAATAATAAGTTTATTTATGACTGCTGTGGTTTGAAGTAGATATTAAATACTGAGTGTATGAAAGACTTCCTGTTCTTTCATAGCTGTAAATCCTGACGGCAGTAAGTTTGTTTAGACATATTTTTGTTTTTATTTAATAAACGTGAAACTGCAGGGTTAAACTTCCTGCAGTGAAACAGGATAACCTCCCCGCACCACCTCTCAAATGACAGATTTTGTACTTTTTAAAGATTCCAATCTGTAAAAGTACCAAGATGTGTTTTGTTATATGAAATTCTAAGCAACAATTGGCATCTTGAATACAAGCAGGTGTTGCTGTAATGAACCTGGCATACGGTTTATGATCCTTTCAAGATTAAGAAGTTTCTTTAATGTAGAAATGAAACGATAAACTTGTAATCATCCTTCAACAAAAGCAACATCAGCCACTCCATTAAGGTGCGTTCACACCGCTCCAACCATCAACTTCATAAGCGGCAGGTTTATATGTAAAGTCTATGGTGGACGGGCGTCAGACAGACGACAACGGCTCTGCGGCGCTTTGTGAGCGTTATGAGCGGCAACTTTTCAAGCTTTTCTAGCGTTTCAGGCGTTGACGCTTGAAAAGCTAGAAAAGCTCAAAGTTCAGCTAGCTGAACTTTTGATGTTCATAACGCTCTTGAAGCGGCATGTCAACCAATCAGAGCGTCTCATCGTAGTGACGTAAGACGTCACAGCACATAGCCGGAAAGAAGCGGGATCAGCCAAAATGGAAGATAAATGAACCTCATCCAAATGCTCCTGGAGCAAATGGTTAAACTCACCAAACTCAGAACGCATCTGAAGAATGGGGTGTATCCACAAACGGCGCTGATGCACACGACGTCGACGTTGTCTAGATCTATGACGTAAATAAATCCAAGCCACTGTCTCAATATGATCCGCCATAGCTCCGAACATCCCAAAACAAAGGAAGCCCCTCCTTCACGCTCTTTTTCGGTCAGGCTTTACGAGCTTTAACGCCTATGCGCTCTGACTGGCAGGTGTTATGAGCTTCAACTTCAAACGTCAAATTGGAGCGTTATCAGCGTTGCTTGACGTTGACAAAGTGGCCGGTGTGAATGCACCATTAGTGTGTTTAGGCAGCAACATCTAATTCACATGTTCACATTCAGACTGAGCCTTTTACCATAAGAGATGCAGCGATGATCAATAGTTTTCTGTATGAGGGTGTTTGGAAATAAGCAAACAAAACAAAGTGTAATAGTGTAGTTTTAAAACTATATCAATGTTCTGATTGTTGAAAGAAGAAAACAGCCTTGTGATTGTATAAAAAACCTGTAAGTGGATGAAAAAGTTAAAATATTTGCTCCAACTGTTTAGAAACTTAGTTCTGGTGTAATAAACCTGTTCAAAATGTAAAGAAGGGATTGGCACTGTTTAAGATAAGTGTGTCCTTTAGCTTGTCTTGTCTGGTGCTGCATCTGGTACAGCGTTAGAAGGACATCACTAGATGCTGTGTGGTGTCCGACAGCTCGACTGAGGTTGCATTTGCTTAAGAGGAGCAGGCCAGTATACCTGTCGACAGGTGCAGAGGTCTCACAGAGAAGCAGAAAGTACCTGAATTTACTGATGGTGTCAAAGGGTTGATTACGTCTGGGGAACCAACAATCTTATCTAGGCCAGTTTCATTAAATAGTTGTTTTAAACCACAAGCCTAAAGAAATTTCATGATTTTTATTAGTTGGTTTTAGTACATTTTTAATTTATTTTTACTTTTAACAGTCATCTCAGTGATTATTGTGTTTTTTTCTTTCTTTATTGAAAGAGTACCAACATGTTTATTAGATCTTTTCTTCCTGACTGACAGGATTGATCATTTCTTTAGATACTTCTTTAAACATTGTTTTTAATAAAAGATACTCTCTTACACTTAAGGTGCTGGATGTTATCGAGCTTTTTTAAATGAAGTCCTGTGTATCCAGATGAAAATAATCTGTGTCAACTTTACTACAACTGCAAGAGGTGTCATTTCCTTTTCTAACTGTCATCATGATGAGACGGTCTGTTGTGCTCTGAGTCACGTCGTGGCTTGTGCGTAAGTTTAAACACCGTCATTCCAGAGACGTCTGATTAAACTGAAGAACAGTCAGATTCCAAACAATCAGCGTCTTCATCTCTGCTTGAATTTTAGGTTAGTAGTTATCATTTCTGGCTGCTGTAGCGCACCGATATGTAAATATAGATCAGCTGTTTGTAAGTTTGTTTTTCATACAGTACAAATAGATGGATTTTTTCCTACTATTTGAAATAAAGGAGGAAATTATAGTCTTATGGTGTTTTTCTCTGTCTCTCTCGTGTTGGTTCAGATCTTGTAAATCAGCTCTATAATACATTTTAAATTGCATGAAAGTTGTGATACTGGAGTTAAGAAATAAAAGGTTACTGTTGTGGTGTGACTGTCTGCATCATATCTCTCCTCATACACTGACTCTGTGCAGCTGAAGCCTCCTCGTCCTCCTCTTCCTCCTCCTTCTTGTTGCTATCTGCTGAGCTGGATTTCTTGCAGTCAGTGTCTGGCTTTATTGATAACAGATGCAGTACTCGTGTAGTGAGGAAACAGCAGCCGTAGCAGGTTTTGTTTGTGCATGTGTGCTTGTGCACTTGTGTGTGTGTGCTTGTGCACTTGTGCGTGCACCCCACTTGACTGGACTCTGTTGTTGTGTCTCCACACTGAACACAGATATTGTAAGAGAGCTCTGAGGAAATCATTTGAGAATATTTTATTTGGAAAGTCCTTCCTGTCATGACAGGTTTTGTGTAACTGTAGCCACTGCAGGACAGTGTTGGATCAGCAGACTCATTATGTTTGTGTAAAGGTGAAAGTCTGGAGTTGAACAGGTTTCAGCTCATCCAGTTGTGTGTTCCTACATGTGTAAATCTGTGTTATTGGTTTGGGGTGTTTGCCAGACTTCCTTTTCTCTTGCGTGTGGACATAAATCATGAGCACCACTGATGTGATTGATATAAGTCTGACAAGCTGAGTGACTTTTACAGTTGATATTTATTTATTTGGACCTTTTTTTCCTTGTGCATGATCTACCTTTACATTTTAAATGATTGATAATGTCTAGTGTCCAACATGAAGCAAAGCTCTTTGCTTAACCTCACACAAATCATACTTTGGCCCATCTGTTGCACAGCAGAGGTGAAAGGTTGTTGGCCCACCCACACCTCATCATGTTCTCTGGGGGCTTCAGTGGGATTTCTACACTACTGCAGGCTTTTTCCTACACATGGCGCCACATTTCTCATGGCAAGGTGGACTGCCTGCAGTCCAACCGAATCCCCCTCCCAGCAGATTGCATCGCCTCATCTCTTTCAACACAAAGCTTCTTACAGCTTTCTCAGACAGCTGAGCATATTTAACCTAAAGGTGCAGGGTCTTCACCCAAGAACTGGTGATCTGAACCCATCTTTAGAACCTTCCTGCTCCACTGGACTCCCAGTCAGGATGGAGGTCCTGTCGTGTTCAGCAATAATTCAACCATTTAAATCAAACAGAGAGAACTGCTTTAGCATAGCAGTTCTTCACACAATCACAATCTTCAATGTCTGTGTGGCAGTGAGACATTGTACCACAAAATCTAGGTGCAATTTTCAGTGTTAAAAATAAAAGTAAAACATAATCCCTCACGTTAAAACTAAGATATATAAATGCAGAGAAAAGGGATTAAAACAAGGACTAGGATAGTCTGAACATCATCCACATGAGTCATGGGTCACCTGTCCCAAAGCTCAGTCAGGTGTGTCACCCAGCAGCCCTGCAGATCTCTGTAGAAATTTATCGTTCTGATTTTTATTTAGTGGTTATAAAAGGAACAACTAGAATTGACAAGATGTTTATAGAGATCAGAGTCGACTACATTCTAGCTGCACGCATACAGTTTGCTTTTTTCAAGCTGCTTGTTTACCCAGTGCGCTGATTACAGAGGACTCAGAGAAACAATGGTCTGTTCGTCTCTGTGGAATTCACAGGCCACCCTCTGTCTGTGTGTCTGGTTCCACCCCGCCCATCCCTCCATCCCCCTCTGCTGTCACAAAGCAGACTGGGCAGGTTTATAAATAGTGGTGCAACCACCCTGAATCTCTGCTGTCGTCATAGATGTTCTTCCTCTCTCCTCTGGTGTGATCTGCCACGACATGAACACGGCTATCAAAGCACCAGAAAAACCCTGTTCTCTGTGTATGTTTGAATTATTTTTGTTTGAGCAAAGATACTGAAAACAGCGTGCGCTCTTGTTCTCTCTGACAGTAAGCATTTAGTGTAGGATGCCGTGTTGTTGCAGCAGACATGAGGCATATGCAGGAATCTGTTTGAGTAAAACACTAAGATCAGACTTTAATTTCCACATTAACAAGTAGTTAGAAGGGTGCTTGTAGACTGCATTTACCTGTTTTCTATTGTTGTTTATTCACTTTAAGATGCACTTTGATCAAATGAAAGCAGCGGAATCTGAATCAGAAACATTGTGCTTGATTCATCTCTGTATATTGTGTTTTAAGTTTGTCTTCCCTGGATTGCCATGGAGAATGGATTGCTCTCCTCCTCAGAGACTGCACAGCGTGACCACTTTCTTTTTTTTGTGTGTTGTTGATTCAACTGGAGTCAGTTTAAAATTTCTGGGGAAGTCTCTCTCTCTCTCCCTTGCTGTCTCTCTCTCTCTCTCTCATGAAATCAGTGCTCGACTGCTTTACGACCACCGTTCTTTAGTTCTTCTCTTTCTTTCCTCTCTTTAATGCTGAAGTTGTTTTCTGTGCCGCCTGTGAACTACCTTACTGATCACAGGAAGATGCATTTCAGCTGTGGATTCATTTTTATCTTAATATTTTTGTTTGAGTTGCAACCACAAGTATTTGTTTAATAGTTTTAAAATATTGATTTATTTTAGGTTTGGATCTTAGATTTTACCTTGATGCACTATTTATTGGCATGAGTCATCAGCCTGTAAGTTCAGAACACCTCAGATTAGTGGTTTCTGGATGTGAAGCTCCATGTCCTGCTGACCGATAGGTAACTCCTGAGCTGCGTCTAAAGTCACCAGCTGATGGGTGGCCACAGCCATCTGACGACGCTCAGACCCGTGACCTCAGCTGCTGCTCAAACACTTCCATCATCTCTGTTCCTCTAACATGTTTCTTATGTCAGCATGTCTTTAATCAGCAGTAAAAAACAAACTAAATGTTACCATGAGTGATAAAAGACACATGAAATTAACTTCTTGTTGTCATCATGAAGAAATCAGCTATGTGATCACTCGTGATGCTCATTTGCTCTCAGGATTGTTGAAAACAACTGAACAACGTTTAAGCTTGTGTTTTTATCAGTGTGTGCTGATACAGCTGCTGTAATTCTCTTCGTCTGGGAGACGGGCGACTCCAAGTTGTGCAGCTCGCAGGTTTTTGTTGAACCTTCCACAGTTAGGTAGGAGACACAGAGAGAGAGAGAGAGAGAGAGAGAGAGAGAGAGCAGGGGAGAACACGAGGAAGGGTGGGAGTGTGGGAACAAGAGAGGGAGAGCTCCTTTTGGTTGTCATGGCAGCAGGGAAATGCACCCTGGGATTGCGTGTTTCCAAGGTGAAGCGGGATGCTCGTGGTCTATTGGTCGCTTTCAGGAGGATCAACTCATTGACTTATTCAGATCAACATTAAATTCTGCCTGCTTTGATGTGTCACTTTGATCTAGATAGAATTGTTTGGATCTGCTTGACATGTTTTATATAATTAAATAATAAGTTTCCAGTATTCCAACTGCTCTGTGATCAGCAGAGCCTTGGATTGCTTCAGTGTAATTAAATGTGTTCTGTTCTGCATGTGTCACATGACAGCAAGTATCAATAACAAATCAAGCAGTTATGAAATAAACATACTCTGCCACAACTTAGAGTTGTTGAGCTTAAATATTTGCAGATATGTCTGCATAAACACATGCAGAAATCATCATGCCTTCATCATAGAGAGGTGAATGTGTGCATCCTGCTGGCAGACCGAAGTGTAAAGCAGCACTCTGATAAGTAGGACTGTGCAGGATAAAGGGCTGCTGCCACCAGTCTGGGGCTAAAGTGCTAAATTTATCCATCCCTGCTCCCAGCGCAACACGAGCACTCAGGAAGATGGGCGCACAAACACGCTGGATGACGATCAACGTGCAGGCCAGATGACAGTGAGAGCAGTCGCTGAGCTGGCACTCTTCATCAGAACTGCTGGTGTGACGCACAAGACAAGTCGTGTACAACTGTGCAAACAGACGTGCAACACAAGTCAACACCAAGCCCCCTGTTCTCAAACCGTTACCCCTGGGTTTAGCTTATATTTCATCAGTCTCTCTAGCAACAGGAAGTCCCAGAGGACATGGTGCTGGAGGAACATGTGACCTGGCGCTCTAGATGTACAGTGTCATGTTGCTGGAGAGAGTCTGTCCAAAAGATAAATATGACTCTTAAAGGGCAAATCTCAGTATTTATCACGACACAGTTATCAATCAGTTCTCATTCAGCTGACAATAACTCACAGTGTTTAACAAAGAAATAAACTATACAACAACTATTAAACAACCAAAGGTTATGTATGGTTTGAATCCTTTCTGCTTTAGTGTTAAATATCAGTTGTATCAGGAACACCCTGCAGTTAGTGTAAATCTACTTTAGAACTGTCAGCATCACTTCATGTTCTTCACACTGATGGAATTACAGTAAACATTCGTTAAACATGCCACTTGTTCAGATTCTTTCATTTTATATTATAAATGACACTTTGTTCAATGACCTTCTGCAAGCTGAGTAAAAAGTTCTGAAACCACCCGGCGCCTCATGAGAGTAATTCCTACCCGCTGAATGACTTCCTCATTTCTCCTGATGCCAGTTAGAGACTCTAGGACAGGCATCTCCAACCCTGGTCCTCGAGAGCTACTGTCCAGAATGTTTTAGATGCATCCCTGCTCCAACACAGCTGAATCAAATGAATGACTCATTAGCAGGCCTTTGCTAAACTTGATGGCTTGCTGAAGAGGTAATTCAGTTAATTGATTCAGCTGTGTTGGAGCAGGGACACATCTAAAACCTTCTGGACAGTAGCTCTCGAGGACCAGGGTTGGAGATGCCTGCTCTAGGAGCACAAAGCTAACAGGCGGTATTGTCTTTATGTATTGTAGCATTGAGGAAAGACATTTTGGTGTTAGCAGTAAAATTTGTTGGTCGCAGCAGAGACAAATGCAGAAGTCATCATAGTTAATCTCTCAGGCGTCACTCTCTTCAGCTCTGCTCCCTCAACTGCTTTTCTAAGAAACTCTGATTCCTTTGGTCATGTCTTTAATCAAGAGGTTCAGACAGGTTGATGTATTTAGTAAAGGTAAAGACTGATTCTGTTTAAAGACGCCTTTCAGGAAACTCTGGTTCACCAAACGAGATCCATTTAAAAAACAATGTGGCGTGAAACCAAGTCAAAATAATCAAACTTGATAAAATAAAACAAGTAGTAACACCTGTTCCTGTACTGTGGATTGTCTCTTTTATTAGAAACCATTTAAAATAACAACAGAGGTGGATGTTGTCTTTCCTGATGAGACACAGAGACGTGTTGGTGTCAGTATTACAGTATTAAACATGTATTATGTGTGAGAATAGCCAGTGTAACATGTCAGATTCAACATGTATACTTACTCTGTTAAACATAAAAGCAGTAATAACAATGTATTTATCTCAGTGGAAGCGCTGCGTACAGCTGATGCTCCGTTTCACACGGTTACAGCAAGTCGTCCTGACTCGCTTTATTTTATTTACTTTGTCTTATTTCATTCACCCCGTGAGCTCAGGTCCTACCAGAACCCCGTGAGCTCAGGTCCTACCAGAACCCCGTGAGCTCAGGTCCTACCAGAACCCCGTGAGCTCAGGTCCTACCAGAACCCCGTGAGCTCAGGTCCTACCAGAACCCCGTGAGCTCAGGTCCTACCAGAACCCCGTGAGCTCAGGTCCTACCAGAACCCCTCGAGCTCAGGTCCTACCAGAACCCCATGAGCTCGGGTCAGATGTTCTGTTACAGATCTAGTTTTCATGACTGACTGGACCTCATTAAAGTGTTAAAGTCTCTGCACTCGGATCTCCTCACCTTGTAATATTATAAATTCAGATGAAGGAACAAACGCTGCTTCATAGTAATGATGTAGTTGTGCTAGTAGTTTCATTCTTAGTTAAGAGCAACATATCTGGTTCTGACCAGGTCCGACACTTGTTGGCTGACAGCAGTTGCATTAAAGAACCCTGGAGCTGGAGTGAGTGTGTGGGAGCTGGAACTGACCGCTTGTCTTCAGGGTTTTGTAGGAATAATCTTTATGCAGCTCTCCATCGCTATCTGTGTGGTTCTGTTCCACTTGCAGTGGATCAGATTTCTCCACATTTAACAAACACACCATTCTGTCTCTTTCTATCTCTCCTCCCAAGTTTAATCTGACATTTATGAAGATGCTCAGTCTCTGTTTTATTTGTGGCAGAAGGAAATCAATTCAAAGTGATGGAGTTCTACATGCGTGAAAGTCCCGAGCCGGAGCTTTTCTCTGTCTCTGTGAATCAACCAGAAGCCAGACTTTTAGTTGTGTGTTTGTGTTAGCAGCAGACAGTGCTGTTGTTTTCCCAGTGGTCAGGTGGCTAGACAGTGTAAAAGATGATATCACCCTGGAAACGTGTCCTCTGATTCACTGCTGTTTACATTCTCATCTGTTTCTCCTGGTCTTCTTTGTTTGATCTGTTTCTTTGAGCAAATTAGATTTTAATGTGCCATGTTGGGTTTGTTTTTTGTCAGTTTTAATATGAGCTGATCTTACAGTACAGTGTGAGCTGCCCTTTTAGTACTTTCCCCCTAGTTATTAGCATCATGATGATGTAAGCAGTGATGCAAATAAAATAGCAAAGCAGTTATTTGGGGAAGGAAAAAACTTGTTCTCTCGCCTTAATACAAAACAATTGACAAGTGATTTTCCATTAAGTCTCTTAACGTCACTCTCTGTAGTAAAATAAAACGTATCCCCCAGTCATGCTCCGTCCTATTATTGTTAGCTTCTATTCCAGAAACAGTGTTTAGTAATGTCGTTCCAGAAACTGTAGTCATGCCAACACGTCTCGTCTCTGCAGCAGCACATGATCAGTCAAAACATGTTTCCATGCCTCAGATCACAAGCTGCCACCAATGGCAAATATTTATGTACAAGACAGATTAGAAATGACTGCTGGAAACTAAAGCAAAACAGCCAGCAACAGAGGAGTTTCTTCTTCCTCATAGGAAGAGTACAGAGGATGTGTACATCAGCTAAACGGAAGGTCACTTCTTACAGCACAGCCAGCCAAGCCCAACAAACATCTGTGGAATGTTACAGCCCGACATCACGTTCCTTTTTCTGTCTAAATCCACCCAACAATCTGGAGCCCACAGCCGACTTGATTCAGTTTCACACAACCGTTTGAGTTGTGTAGATGTTTAAGCTGTGAGCACAGGAAGCCAAGCGTTCATGAAAACCAGGATTTTATGTCCAGACAGGTTTTTGTTTCAGTAACTATATAAAACTCATTTAAAGCAGAAACACAACAAACCATACTGGGACGCGAGTCATTTAGAGAACTAAACCAACTAATGCAACAAATCTGGGTGAGTAGTAAAACACTGGACGTGTCGGGAGCATCATGATCCCAGGGTGGACATTATTTATTACAGCTCAGGATGTGAAGACAAAAAGTCATATGACGCCCATCTAGGTTTATACGGCAACTTACTGTAGCGACGAGCCTCAGATGTATCTGCTGGGAGGCCTGGATACAGATAACAAAGAGTTTAATAAGATGGTGTCACTCATGTGGTAATTGTCTCATTCATGAGGAAAAGTCTTGCTCCAGTCATTTGCATTGGGTCAGAGACTAAATGATTCTTTAAGGAAACACGTTCGATTATTTAAAAACACCTTGTTTACAAGCAGATCAGGTGAAATTACAGCAGATTCATTGAATATTAATTATGTGAATGTTTGATAAAAAGATGAAATGATCTTGAGGCAGTTTTTTCAGGCTTTGACAGACACCTGTTTTCCTTTATGCTGTTACACAGAGAGGCACATGAGGGTCTACGGTGTAGATCATGTTCTGAGAAGTTCATCTGAAGGCTCAGTGTTTGAGCTGTGGAGCCTCCAGCTGTGGAGCATCCAGCTGTGTCACGTGTTTACTCCATGTATATGAGGTTTGTAATGAGACGTGCTCCGTCTTTGCAGCAGCTCAGCTGTCCAGCTGACAGGTTGTTTTCATTGCTGCTGTACTCTGTACACGGCTTGAGCTTTTAGTTTTTGAAGTGCAAGCTGTATCTCGCTGCAGGGAAGATGACATTCTGAAATCCCTGAGAACAGGAGCAACAAGACACATTGGGCTGTGAATAAGGACCCCCAGGGAGTTTCTGGAGACCCTTCAGCTAAATTTAAACTTTCAAATGAAATGAGTGAAGCTCTTCTTTTAGTTTAGACTTGAGGCAGAATATGAGTGGTGGTATTTCTGTAAAGGAAAGAAGAGGTTACTGTAAGATGCTGTGAAATGTTCATGTTCAGTGTTAATCAGGAGTTGTTCTAACATATAGAGGACTTACGGTACTTCTTTTTGGCTTCCTTTGAAAGCAAATTTCTTTAAATAGACAAAATGAAACTTGATGTTATTGTAACTTTTAGTGGTTTGAACATGTTGGGAAAGAATCCTTTAAACACAAACATGAAGAAACTTCTTGTTTTGACCTGACAGGGTACCGAGAGCAGACAAGAAGACAAGACACATCAGTCCAACAATGTCTGGAAAACAAGCATTAATGCTTTCTGATTAGATTCAGACTCTAACGAGACGATGAGGGACAAGAGAAAAATGTGGACGTGCTCACGCCTTACTGTTGCTAAAGCGCTGTGAATTTTACTGGTTGTTTTTTTTTTTTCACGTGGGTTTTCATGCAGCCTCCATTATTTTTATGTTTCTGCTTTAAGGCAAACTTTGATGTGTTCTTATTGGTTGATTGTAGATGTGAGTCCCGGCACGCAGCACAGCTTGGGAGGGGACACGGTGTGAAGTTGGTCGTGGTCAGAAATCCTGTCATAAACTCACAGCCAAAGATTTTTCTCATCATTCTTTCCTGAAGGCAGATTTAATCTGCAGCAGGTAAAAACTGCTCGGTGTGAACCGGGTTTAATGTCCTGCTGCTGGGGTCTTAGCAGGACCTCCCTCCAAACTTTGTGTTTCACCACCGTGTTGTCAGATGCTTTCCATCAAGCACATGACAATAATCTTTTATTTCTAACACCATGCCACAGTTACTCATTGTACTTCTGCATCATGCACAGTCATTTTCAGACTGCAGCTTGTCTGAGTTTTCAGAGGTTAACTTAAGGTCAGTTTGTAAATTCTTCTCTAATAAAATGAGGTAAGAAGTTGTTGGAAGAGGATTTTATATTTGAACTGATACATGGGAGTTTTTCCTGTTTCCAGTATTAGTTCTTGATCTAATTGGTTGTTTTCTGTGTCTTTAAAAAGATTTAACAAGTTTCCATTTTTAACTTGGTACTCTGAACAAATTAACAAAATAATTGTTTATTCTGTGGATTTATTTACACTGACCTGCCAGTCTTTGGTCACCGTGTGTGTGTGTGTGTGTGGGGGTGTGTGTGTGCGCACGTGCGTGCGTCAGATCTAGTGGAGAGGACAGTGAACACTCAACACTCTTGTGCATATAAACACAACAACAGATCCAATAGACCTGCTCTGTACTTTGTCCCTGCACAAGCTTTGTTTAATCCCTCTCCTTTTGTGTGCGCGTGCATGTATATGTGCGCGTGCATGTATATGTGCGCGTGCATGTGGCAGTGAGGCAGTAGTGAGGGAATGTGTCAGGTGCTGGTGTTGATGTAGCAGTCCGAACTTGGCTGGACACTGATCACACCTGTTGAAGACTCAACCAGCTCTCTGGTATACACGTGCTGTAGTACATTAAACTCTCAGGGCTGTCTAGATTATAAGATAATGTAAAATAAAAATATTAAAAGAGTTTATGTTTCTAATCAGTATTACACAACAAGTTGTTTTCCTAGAGACGGGTTTAGGAATGTTTGAATGTCAGCAGCTGGTGTGTCAGATAATCTTCTTAGCGTACTATCTGATGCTGCAGTTGAAATCTGGATGATTGTATTTGTATAAAAATGGGATTTTGTTCAGTACTGTAGTGTTTCAGAGACCTGGACTGTGCTTGTGCCTGCTGAGCCACAGATGGCAGCCCTCTACTCGAAGCACACGTGAACGTGTGTTGTCTTAACGTGGAGTGTGTGTTTTGTTGATGTCTGCAGAAAACACTGGCACGTGTTCTCTTTGCTTACAGTTACTTTCTCCATCTCAAGGTCATTTCTACTTTTCTCCCTCTATATCTAACAAACTATTGACCAACGTCTTGATTAGTAACAGCTGCTGTGACACACCTTCCAAACGCTCTTTGTGTCAGTGTGTGGCTGAATTCCCCAGATGGTTCCCCATCAGATGGTTGATGATCAGCTGATCTGACCTGAACCGCGTTCTGCAGTTTAACCAGAAAACACGCTGGCAGGTAAACCGATGCATCGGTCTGAGCGATACATCAGATGATATTTAAGTCTTTAGTGAAACGGGTTCTCCGCCGTGCCGTGGCAGGAGAACCAGTGAGCAGCTGTTGGAACCTGCTCACTGCAGCCCACTGGTTAGTTGTTTTAAATGAAAATCACCTTCTCTTTATGTTCATCTGGGTTTTAAGTGTCCCAAGTTCTCCCAAGTCATGTGAAATAGATATTTATTTATGAGGATGTGTTTGTCAGAATAATATCTTTGAAAAAGAAATCTGCGTTTTAAATCGATCATCTGCTGCTCCGACTCTTAACGATCGGTGTTGGGCATGCACGCAGGTCGACCTCTGGATGAGACGATACCTTGGTGCTTTGTGATTCAGATCTCTGATGAAGGTGAGGAGATTCGTTGTGACGTCTCAGCTGACATGTGGGGACCGTGCTCATCATCAGTGTGTTCAGATCGGATGTGAGGTAACAGCTACGGCTCTGTGGAGGCTCGTCGTCTCACCTGAGTGAAGCAGTGAAACACGTGTGAGCTGAAGTTCATGAATACAGTGATGCATGAAGGGATGGATTCTAATTAAACAATACAGTTACACATCTTACTGTCAGACAGTCATTATGTGCAGCTCAGAAGAGAAAGTGTTCTGTTGTAAAAACTTTAACAGCTTCTGCTGAGTAGTCGAGGCAGACGAGTCTGAAAACTGACTGGAATCTGCTGTTCTAACTAACGGGGGGGTCAGGATCTTACTTAATTTAATATGTTAATTAGCCATGTGCACAGTCCCAGTGTGGTTTATGTTGACTTACCGTGTGCACATATTGTAGCAAATTACAGAAAATGTTTAGAAAAATGCTTTTTACAAAGGAGTTAAAAGTTTCTTTGACTTTTTGTGTTTTGTAACCGAGTGTGTAACAACCTGTAGAATCTCTCACCTCTCTGCATCTCGTCTCTCTCTCTCTCTCTCTCTCTCTCTCTCTCTCTCTGGAGCTTCTCTTTAATCCTCTGCACAGTAGGTGTGTCAGAGCACCACTGTCACTGAGAAAAGACTGATATTTGTTTAACCAAATCCTCAGGGAAGCCAGTCCTTCTTGATCCACTTCCAAATTCACTTTGTTCACTATAGTTGAGTCATTTGTCACTGGTGTTGGCTCCTGCCTTCTTTCTGTTCCTGTGTGGTGGAGAGAGGAGACCCGCAGACATTCTGCTCCTCTGGGCTTGTCCTTGATTTCCCTCTGTAGTTTGTGTTCTTTGCCTTTGTTACTGAGGCCAGACTGGCACAGGCAGCCATTGTTGTAAGCAGGAGAGATGTGTGTCTGTGTGTGAGCTAATATTCTGTTGTTGAGCTTATTGGCTGGAATTCCAGGGTTAGTCAGGGCTTGCTCCTTTTGTTTGACACACAGAGTCACACACACGCACTCAGCAGTACTTACAACCACCTGTGAAGCATCTTTCCTATTGGCTGTGTGCACCTCACATATTCACACCCTCTGAGTATCATCTGCTCAGAGGATTACTGACTAAACCTTTTGCTTATTGTGATGTTGGAATAAAAGGTATTAGAACAATTTGATAAAAGCATAAGAACCATATTTTATATCAGATTAGCAGCTTGTTTCTTTCTTCTCTCGTGTCTATCTCTGCCCTCATCTTTCCATTCCAAAGTCTTTATCTCAGAGCTGATTCTGTATGAGATATTCAGTTTTATCCTTTAACAAAAAGGTTACATTCCAAATGTCTCATTTACTCTTTTGTGATCCAGGATTTATTTTTTTTCCCAAATCTGTGAACAGGAACTGTGAGCTGCTTGTTCTTGTCTGGACACTGCAGTCGCTCCTCTCCCTGCCCTGTTTGTTATTTATCCAACTCATATTGTGCCTTATTTTCTTTACAGTGAGCACTTGTCCTGCGCCTTCACCTTCTTCCTGCATGGTGAGAGTAACGTGTGCACCAGCGTGGAGATCAACCAACACCAGCCCATCTACCATCTAACAGAGGAGCACCTGGCTCTGGCCCAGCAGGCGTCCAGCCCATTTCAAGGTCCGTCTCTCACACAACAGCAGTTTAATAACATGATGCTGTTTCACTGTAATGTCTTGTTGGGTTTGAGGCTTTCACTGTAAATAACATTTTCTGAAAACATCTGGACAGTTACGTTTGACAGTTACGATGAGATTCTTAGTTGCACTTGGGATCAAACATTTTTCTGTTGTTTGGAATATTGTATGTGGCAGATGACAGTGGTTACCCTATTTTAGTGGGAGTAGCTTGTGTAGTCTGTAATTTAAAGCCTTTGGAATTTCCCATTTCAACACGAAGCCAAACAAGGCATTAATCAGATGAAAGGAACCACACTCATTTGCATGTTTATATGCAGGCCCGTGTTCTGACTGGCACTTTCATTATAGTATTTACATCTTGTTTAATGCTTTAATTATTTAGTTAGTAAAACATGCTGCATTAGTATATAAACCTTTAGACTACAAATACCTCTCATTTATACACATTTTATTCTTATTCTTTAGTCTGTACAGTCGTGTAAATGCTGGAAACCTGTGAAGTATCACACACTCACAGCAGAAGGATTTCATTTGTGTTCAGTCTGAAAATCAAACCACTTTGTGTTGGGTGTTTTCTCTTTATACACATTTGACCCTTTTCTTCTGGTAAAGTTTTATTATACTGACTTGTATATTGATTGTAAAGATTTAAACAGGAAAACACAAACTGTGTTACTTCTGTCAGATAAGACAACTATCACTCAGATTGTTTGTTCTTTACTTTGCACGCATATTAAAGACTTCAGGGTAGTTGTTTTGTTTTTTAGTGACATTTTTTTGCGCTGTGTTTGTGTTGTGTTGGCTGCTGTTGCCTGGATAATGCATGTATAATCTTCTGTGTGGCTGCTGTTCATTACAGGATGGCTTGCAGCCAGTTTGAATATAAAGCCTGCAGGCCAACTTGTTAGAACTTCTTTGTAATTCAAAACAATTGCCTGATTGCATGCAGACACTCTAACACTGTGACTGTATGATCCTTCTTACCTGTATGAGAAAAGCAGAGTTTAAGGAGGTTAAGGGCATCATCCATCTCTGCTCATCTGTTTGGTTTGACTGGAGCTCTTCATCTTGAATAAGTGAAATTAAAACAAAAGATAAATGAATTTACTGGTTAAGTTTAGCTTCACTGCCTCGGAGTTTCTCTGGAGTCATAATGGAAGAACTGAAAATATTCAAGATGCACATGATAGATGAAGATCAGAAAGGTTGGAAGGTGAAAGCTCAGGAAAGTGGGCGGGGTCTTTGTAACAGCTGAGTGTTTGATGTATGTAGTGGGTGCTTTGTCTGAGGACACTGATCACTTACGTTAGTGCAAAGACTCAAGAGACTGATAAGCCAGAGTTCACATGATTTATCTGTGATGCAGCTACAGGTGGGTTTGTTGTGTTTATTCTTTGGTTTTATGGTTTATGGATTAAATGCCTGATTCTCTGTGACTCTCGCAGGTCGTGTAGCGTTTGTGTTCTTTATATCTGCTGCATGTTGTAATTTATATTTAAATGACAACACGACTTTCTTGTCAATCAGTATATTTCAAAACCTGTTGTGACATAATATGTTGAATATTTAATATAATGAGCAACATCTGTGATTCCTTCCTGTTGACAGTAAAAGCAGCAGGTTGAAGAGGCAGTTATCAAACCCAGCCAGATGATGTTCGTTGACCCAAAATACATATTGCCCATATAAAGTAACGATGGTCTCTGTAGTTTAAAAATACATTTTAGACTGAGTGTTTTTAAAATGGAGGAAGCTAAACTCATCATTAGTAATAATTTTCACAATAAAACCAAGATTTAAACTATAACTGTTCAAAATAAATGTTACTTCAGAACATGTGTTTTAAAGACACCTTCATTTAGATTCAGTGTTTCAGCCATCTGTCTGTACACCCCTCGGAGTAATAACAGTGATCACTTCCTGCGTTCACCGTAATGATTCCTGTGTATTCGACCCTTTCAGCCTCTCCACAGCCCCCTGAGGCGACGTGATAAACCCCTCAGTCACAGAAAGGATGTTGTGATTTGATGTCACTGGGTTGATGATCGTTCTCCTTTTCCTTATTGGGATTAGGGTAATTTGTTTATCTGTCATTGCAGCATTAGAATGTTTGAATTCTTCTTTAGATGGAAGCAGCTTCAGGTCACCTGCGTACATTACCTGATATTTAACATGTGCTTTATAATCATTATGCTGTGGGTGTGATGTGTGTCTGTGGGCAGGTGAGGGTTTGCTCTGCTGCAGTATGTTTCCTCCTGCCTCACCAAGCGTAGCATTGAGGAAAGGCTGACATCCACTCCTTTTCATCCATCAACGCCCCCCCACACCTCCCCCCATTCCTGCGCTCCTCTGCCAAGCTTGGTTTACTGTGCGGCAGAGCACTCCAGCATGCAGACCTCTCCAGGATGTGACCTCATAAAAGGGCGCAGAGTGAATGTAATGAACTCTCAGCCCATTACACTGATCTGAGCACATTTGACATGTCTTCAGGGAGCCAGAGAGAGACTCTCAGCCAGAGAAAAAGAGAGGGCAAAATCAGACAGAGCAAGTGTTGAGCTGGAAGGAAAGCAGAAAGCAGTCAGGTCTGAAGCATTTGCCCAGCAAGAACCACTGAAACGCTTCAGAGTTGAACTGAATGAAGGTTAATATGGTCACTTATAGGCTGATTATAAAGGAGCAGCTTCTGACATGAACAACTGGAGGGTCCAAAACTTTCCTGTTTAAAGTCTGAGCTGTCGACAGAGTTTCACTCCTGGTTCATTTGGAAACAGGTGGGGTTACCATGGTAACAACAGATGTGTTTAAGGGCTGTGGTTCTTCTAGTGCACCGTTTTTATTTGGAACTGCTTGTTTATCTGTTGACACCAAAACAAACATAGTTTTAATATAATAAAGGATTATTGAGTAATAACTGCTGCATGAGTTCCTTATATTTACTCTAAAGTTGGACATGTGACACCTGCTGGAGCTTTGATCACCTTTTAATCACAAAGTAACAGGTCTCCTAATCAGCATGTATTAGAACTAGACGTATAAAAACCAGAAACAGAACGAACACCTCTTAGTGGTCAGCTGCAGTGTCAGTTTTAAGTCCCGCCTCCATGGAAATAAGTGGGACGTTTTCCTGACTTCACTTTTTGCTCACTAAAGCAGCCCTCGTCCATTCAGACGTGAACTCTTCTGAACATGTGTGATGACTCTCTGTAGCAGATGCAGAAAGTTAGAACTGTATGGACCAGAGTCATTTGTCCAGCTGATTGACACCTGCAGACTTTGAAGGTCACATCAACCTTTTCATCTTTTGCTCAAGCCCTTCTGGAACATTTCTTTTGCCTGGTAGTACTTCATATTGTCCCTGTGGCACCAGTATTTACTATGAAGCCATGTGCTTGTCTGCAGCAGGTAGGCGGTTCTTGCCACTGTCACATCAAAATGATGTTCTCTGGGTTCCTCAGCTTTCCCCTCGGGCCACATGAATCATTTGGATTTCTTATTCTTCAGAGTTTGTTGATGGTGCAGACAGATTCTACCACTTCTGTTAAAAAGGATCATGTTGACATTATTTCAGAAGGTTAACATATTGAGGGGCTGCTGCGAGGTATATAAAGAATCCAAATTAGTTATACTTGAGTGAAAATCCTGACAACTGAAGCTTAAAGGAGTTTGTGTTCACTCGGCAAGGTCAGAGCAACTTGCCTTGCTTTTCCTCATCATTTTCTTTCCCGTTGTCTCATTCCATTTTCCTGTTTTGGAACCTTTTCCCCTGCGGTCCAGCCGTTGGATCGATACCTGGGGACAGAGCCTATTCCGTCTGGTAATGACACTAGAAAGGCAGAGAGGAACATTAACAAATGCTCCCTCACACACCCACCCAGTCAGATAGTCGGTCAGTTTGTTGAGCCATTATACTCTCTCTCAACATTTTGATGCATAATATACACAGACAGATGAAGCATGGTGTGTGTATGAATGCATGATGCTGTTTCAAATGCTGATGGTCTCTGTGCTCACATGTATGCATTATGCATTGTGTTTAATGGAACAATCTGCATCTGCTGATGGATGTTGGTCTGTTCTGTAAGTAGAGTGATTGGTTCGCTGTGTGGCTGTGATGTGTTTGTGAGGTCTAGTGTTTTTCTGCCAATAAGACCCTTTTTTTATAGGCGTCTGTTAAAGGGCTCTGTGAGACTGCTGCTTTCCAGTAACTGGCACATGAAAAACTGCTGCTTATTTAGCTGGAAATGACAGAATGAGTGTAATAAAAAACACTTGTAACAAGAAAACAATGCAAGGACCATCAAACTGAGGGGAATGTAATAACAGTACAGAAGGGACGGAGATCTGAATATAAGAGCAAAGACTTGGATTAAAGAAGCAAAGGATTGGATTATTTCACTAGAAATTATTAACATATGGATGATTTTGAAATAATAATGTGCTGATGCTTCTCTCACTTCTCACCAGTGATCCTGAGTCCATTTGGCCTGAATGGGACACTCACTGGCCAGTCGTTCAAGATGTCAGACCCCCCCACGCAGAAACTGATCGAGGAGTGGAACCAGTTCTATCCCATCAGTCCCAGTGCCAAGGACGGTGTTTCAGAGGACAAGGCTGAGGACATGGACTGGGAGGATGACTCTCTGGCCTCTGTTGAAGTCCTAGTTGGTGAGATTTTTAATGTGAAATGATCCTATTAAAAATGAAGACTTGTCCTGTTCAGAGTCTTTGAACGTCCCATGTGTTTCGGTTTGTGTAGGTGGTGTGCGTATGGTCTACCCAGCCTGCCTGGTGCTGGTGCCTCAGTCAGATATCCCCATCGTGACCCCTGTGGGGTCCTCCCACTGTACTGCCGTCTACCCGAGTGGCCACCAAGTGCCTGCATCCCAGCGAGAGCCTGCCATGTCTTTGGTGACCCTCACCCCTCCCACATCACCTGAGGAGACACACACAGGTGGGGGTTCAGCTTCCTGAATCTATATTCAGGAGACTGTGGGTCTGTCTCAAGCTGAGGCGTCTCTAGGCCACGGTCGAGTGAGTCGATCTTTCTGTTTGTCAAACGGTCTGTAAACCTTTCTCCTCTTCCCGTCTCTAGTGGACTCTCACTCAGCCCAGAAGTGGGTTAAGATGCCTTCATCATCCGACGCATTCAGCGTGGACAGAACAAGTCACCATGGAGGAAAGATTCCACGGCGGCTCGCCAGTCAGGTGGTGGAGCGTGTCTGGCAGGAGTGCAATATCAACCGAGTCCAGAACAAGTGAGTCTATCTCTGTCCTAAACGTGGCACAGATTGTTTACTGATAGAAAAGCATTAGAACCCAACGATTCTGTGTTTATTTTGTAGAGCTGGTATAAAATCTGCTTGTATCCAGATGTCTGATTACAGTGAGTTGTTGTGTGTTAAAACCTGAAGCTCTTACAGGCTGTTCTGAAGTCAAACTTGTCTGTTTCATAATTATTCTGGAAGGAACTGGTATCCTAAGTGTTATTGGGTGTCGAGGTTTTGTGTTGTATAAAGTAAGAAGACAGGAAATGTAAATAACCATCAAGTAAAATAAGAGTTTCTGCTGGTTTGAGCATCGATGAGCTCATCAGATCCATCTTTCTTTATGATGAAGAGACAGATTGAGAGGTTTTGATTTTAGATGTTGATTATTTACGTCTCTGTTTGAACAACCTACAACCGATTATCTGTGTGTGCTTCACCCACACAGACAGTTTTAAAGCTAATAATGGTATTATACTGTAAATATCCAGCTGACACAAAGAAATCTTGACTGTGTTGACCTGACTTTATTCTTCTGTCTCTGGAGGGATTACCAGGACTTTTCTGTCTGTGCTACTTTTATTCCATAGAATTTGTTGTACATTCAAGAGTTTTGTGGAAACTTAAATTGAGACAATTATGACAATAATTAAAATGACTTTGTGTACAGTCTTGTCCTGTGGTCTGTTGTATAATTTAACCACAGTGGATCTGACACATTGAGAGCACCCCGAGATCAGTTACCCCTTTACCAAGAACAGAGTGTCAGCTACAGTTAGATTTTAGCTTGTCAGCCAACGTGTTATCGCTCCAAGGAGGGTGATGAAACTGGCCGCACCACAAAGCTTTTATCAAGTGCGACTGTATACAACAGAACAGAATGAGACACGTCTGCACATCTGTATTTAAACTTTGCTACATGAGCATGTTTTTTTCTCCACAGGCGGAAGTTTCCGGTTGCGACGAGCGGTATCTGTGAGGAAGAATTGATGGAGAAAGTAGGAGTCTGGGATTTTGTGGTGCCTTCACAGAGGTCCAACTGCAGCTGTTCCAGGTCAGTCGCTTTCAGCGTTGAGCAGGAATCACTCAAAGATGTTTCAGAGAAGTTAGACAGAGTCTGCAGGGCTTGAAATACTGACAGAGGGGGTCACAGTTAGCAAAATACCTGCCAGTTATAAACACACAGAGATTTTCACAAGCGTTTTTTCATTTGTCAGCATTCTAAGTGACAGCTATGGGAAAGTCAAAAACTCTGCTGAGTTTTGTGCTTCTGTAGCTCAGATAATTTTTTTATTCCCACAGTGATGGGACTAATTACAGAGTGAAACAATAGTTTAGTTTGTCTCCTGATGAGCTGCTGTGGTGGTAAAACCGTCTGTTTTAAATGTTGGAAAACACTCATAAATCTTCTTAAACAGCGTTGAACCATGAACATTTCCTCTCAGAATGTTTCAGGGAAAATGTGTAGTATGTGTTCATCTTCTAGATTATCAGTGTGTCTTCTGTGTTTCTTACAAGGTCACATCTGTAGGTGGTGCCTTAAAGAAGATTTGAATATTTCAAGTTGGATAATTCATACTCTCAACACCTGCATATTTCAAAACTGCAAATAAGTTTTCACATTAATACACAGATCTCTCGTGCAAATGGACACAACATGTCTTAAGAAGGTCTCGATTTATTTGCCTCTTATCTTCACTTTAACTGCAGCTTTTGTCTTGCATCAGTTTCTTTGGACACCTGATCTGTAGGTGGCGCTGCAGTGCTGCCACAGAAAGTACACCAAAACTGGAAACAGAGTGAGGAACATGTGTGTGAAGCTTCCACACGAGTAAATTCACTGACATTAAACAATAGAAGGAGAAAACAGACTTCTATGAAGGGGTTCGAACTGTAAACACAACAAAAGAAAAGAACCAGGATGGTGGATAAGAGAGCAAGAACCACATTGTTTGTGTGGACGGATGACGAAGTGGAATAAAATGAAGGAAAGTGTTGGACAGAGTTGACCTATAGTACAGATACATGGACATAATGGACACTTTTCATGCACAGAGACGTGCATCGTCCACAGCATCGCTATTAACAGAAGTTCTCCCTGAACTTAGCAGAGAGTTTTCCCCTGGTTTCATGTCTCCTCTGCACGTGGCGTGTCATCATCATCCTTGTTCACTCACTGAAGTGATGCAGACTAGGAATGTTTTGCTGTAGTGAGCAACAAGACTCTGTCATGTGCAGCACAAACACAAGCATGTGGTCTGTCGTTGTCACTGTTATTATGTCTGACATGTTTGGGGTGATGTTGGAGGCGGGGCAATGACATCATCCTTTATAAACCTCAGCTGCTTCGATGTAGCTGAGGTGAGTTTGTCTGTTTCACTGTTTGAGAAAGTCATTTGATATCTGATGTGTTTCATATTAACTGATCTTAATATTTTTGTTGCAGGTGAATGATAGTTTAGTGTGTAATAAAATAAATGATAATCATGTATCTTCTTATTTTGGTAGACGGTCTGTCTGATCAGTTATCTCTCTGTTTGCTTCTCCGCTGCAGACACAAATCAGTAAAGCAGCGAACAAGCAGCGCTACAGGCCAAACTCAGTCAGCAGGCCAGCCCTCCCAGCCTCCAACCAAGCACAAAACTGGAGGAGAGAAGATAGAGAAAGGTGAAAAGCAGCAGAAGAGACCACAGACACCGTTTCATCATCGCAGCCTGACCAGCGATGACATGGCCATCGAGTCAGAGGCAACAGTAGGGCAGAGGCTTGTCATGAGGGGTCAGGATGGGACAAGGTTTCGCTCTGCAGATGTTACCACCATCCCAAAAGCCCCCCAGATCCACAGCGGAGGAATCAGCACTGGGCCTTCAGAACAGGCCAACTCCCCCCAGCCTCCACCACTTAGCCCCCACCCCTGTGAGCGTGGTGAGGAGTCAGGGGAGGGTATAAAGAACCCTCCATCCCCCAACAGCCAACACTTTTATCAGCTACCACCAGAGCCCTGCCTGGTCGGGGTGAAGGGTAGCAGCGAGGAGCCCGGAGGGCCTGAGGGTCTGAATCAGCACTTCCACCCCCATCACCCCCACCCTCATCCTGGATCCTCTTCATTCCCCGAGCCTCCCGAGCCAACAGTGTACGTGGGTGCTGTGGTCAACCAGGAGGATGATAGCTCCCACACACCATGGCGGTTATTCAACCTGCCTCGCAGGAAAGAAGCTGATCTGCCCACGCCGCTGCTGCCTGGGGACAAGCTGAGAGATGAGGCCCCATCATCACTGGACCTGGTGTCAGTCACAGAGTAAGTGTCAGCTGACATTCAGTCTACACTCATGCCTTACAGACCGTCTCATCATCCTCCCTGTTCTCCTTTCAGCGGTCCAAATCAGTGAATTTTAGAAGAAAAAATAAAATCCACCTTTTCTGTTCTCTCAGGTTCTACCCATCCATCAGCATTAGCATGTTGGCTGTAGTACTCAGCTGCACGGCGTGTTAATCTCTTGCTATGTGCCCTTTTGACATCAGACATTACGAATGTGCAGGCCCAGCACTACTCATTGATTCCTACAGACAAATACGGACACGCTCCGGAGCTCAGGGAGAGGAAGAGTAATGATAGGTTTAGATAAAGATAAACTTCAGCTATTGTAATAGAGTTGAAGCTGATTGAATTTCTGCCTGTAGATTATCAGTTTGGTTGGAGCTGAAAGAGACTCTCAACAGGAAATAAACTGCTAGCAAGGAGGAGTCTTGAGTTGGTTTACCCACCCTGAAGGAAGGCAGAGTGACCAGTAGGAAGCAGGATTACTGTCTCTGTGAGGTTATGCAACCCTAAAGGGTCAGTCACTAGGACAGACTTTTCTAGTGAGCCGTAATCCTTCCAGCCACAGATCCGAATGGCTGCTAATCTCTGCGCGGGCCACTGCACACCATCTTGCATCCGAGCTGGACAAGCATGTCGAGAGAGAGAGAGAGAGAGAGAGAGAAGGTGCAGTGAAATATGGGATGCAGGAAGGGGAGGGATGACACATAAGATGGGTCAGTCCCTGCATTCAAGCCAACTGCCCTCTTTTTTTCTCCCTCCCTCACCCCCCTCCCTTGTTTGCAACTAGGGCACAGTGTTAGCTGCATGAGGGAGAATAAAACCACTGCAACAGGTGATAAGTGTGTCAACAGGTACCGCTGCAGTCAAGTTTTCAGATATCTATCAAAGATATAATTGCCTGACAGCAAACCCGGTGCATTGGTTCTGTCTTATAGCAGCTGTCAGAACTGTTAGCAGTCACTCACATTTATACATGGCAGCAACACTGACATATGTGACGAGGTGCCATCTGTCCAAACAGAACACTTCTGAAATGTTTCTTTTGATTCATTTCCTTCTATAAATTTGGGGTGACATCTGACCAAACTGCTATTTTAATGTTCTTTTTATAATTTAGTGCTTAAATTAATGACTACCTGTGTGAATCTTTGTATATAATATAAATCTGGTTGTTCCAGATTGATGTCGTCATCTAAAGGGACACTGAAAGTGTCTGAAGAGCGTGTCCAAATGTACAGAGCCAGGAGGAACCAGTACCTGTCAGCTGCTGTAACTGATCTAGATCATGAACCTGAGGTGGACCCCTACGACTTTGAAGATGGAGAGGTGAAGTTCAGGTTCTCTAGCAAGAAGGATAAAGGCGGAGAGCGCGAGCCAGGAAAGAAACACAAGGTGAGACTATCTCTCATCATCTGTAGAGGATTTATTAACCCTCCCTCTTAATGTTGACAGAATATTTAGCTAAAAGCAGATGAATTATGAGTTCAGTAAAATTCAGTATGTTTCTGTATTGACAGAGTTTATATTATCAGCAGCAAAGACAGCTTCCATATTAGTTGTGTGCATCTTTCTTGAACATATATTTTGTATGTGCCTCATTTAACTTTTTCATCAGTGATTTTTGTCAAACAAAACTGAACATTGATCCTAGCTGTGATTTATTTTACTGTATTTAAACCATCAACAGACAAAATGTCTAGACAACATAACAGACCCCAGACATTGTCCATGTCTGGGGTCCAGGACTCTTTTGTCTCATGTAAACATTTCGTCTCTCATCCGCACTGGGTCAGAACTGAAGAAGTCTTTTGGGTGAAACGTTTTTAAGAGATGGAAAAAGACGTCTAGTTTTAGGAAGAGTACATCATGGTAGTGGCTGTAAACAGGATGTTTAACTTTAGCAGCACAAGTAGGTGGAGACGACGACGTCAGTCATCTGAACTTGCTGTTTGTTAGTGTTTGATCTGGACACATTGACCCCAAACTGCTCTTAATCTCCATAAAACACACAGTGTGGATTTATTAAGCTCTTTATATGTTTGTATGGCTGTTGGTCGCTCTGCTTGTACAGAGCAGCTGATCCAACCCTTGATTTACCTCATGAATATTTGTTTGCTGTGAGGTGTGTTATGTACCTGTGTTACCTGCTGATGCTCATGTCTGGACATATCAAACCTGACTTTCTCTGACTTCTAAATGTCCAACAGTTTCACAACTTTGTGGTTTTTCGGGTTTTTAATTTTTGCTTATTTATTTTTTTCATTAATTTACCTTCAACACTTTTAGTTGTAATTCTATTGATTTTAATTCAGAACTTTAAAACATTCTTCTTACATCTTTGTGCAGACCCGATAGAAACTAGGCCATCAGCATCCTCAGCAGTGATGCTCTAAAAATAACTGTGCAACCACTTTCTACATACATCCTCTTTTACTCGCCAAGTCGCACCGAACAGGAAGTCCATCCAGAACCTCTAGTGTTGCTTTTTGCCTGGAGAAGCAGTGAATGATTTCCCCACTCGATCAGTCTGTTCCTCCTCACCTGTTGGCTGGAAGGTAACTCCTGCCTGCACGTCTCCAGCTGGTATCAGAGAGCTGAAACTCAGTGGACAATAAAAAGAACTCCAGATGTTTCTGTTTGATCTGGTGAGTCTCGCTCCTTGACCTGTGTCAGCTGTAAAGGTATGAAGATTTAACAAAGATCAGTCTGAGCAGTGGAGTTCTTCTCCTGGTTCAGGAGGAACAGCAGTCGTCTTTCAATCAGAAGGTTGGCGGTTCAATTCCCCCACATGTCAGTATGTCCTTGATGAGACACTGAATCCTGTGTAGCTCGGGGTGTGTATGAATGTAACAGACCAGTTATCACTGATGTGCTGTGTACAGACATTATATAGAATATAAACATCTGAAGCTGCCCTGCGCACAGAGTTCTTCCTCTGGTGTTTTAATATGTTGCATGAAAACAAGACGTCATTATTCTCCCTGTATATCGTTTGTACTGGAAACAACAAACATTCTGTCTTCACTGCTCATCGGGGAGGAAACCTCCTGCATGTGAATCATACGTGAGCTTCAATCAGCAATCAGCCAATCTTTTAAACTGAAGAGCTATTGACTGCGCTGCTGGTCATGTGACACGTGCTGTAACTGATCACGGTGTAGAAGTGGTACATGTGCTGAATGAAGCAGAGAAGAGTGTGGAAACGGCTTGAGCTGAATCTGAGAGCAAAACAAGATGAAAGGTTGAGTTAAACAATATTTAAAGAGTCAACACGCTCATGCAAGAATAAAATATCTACCAGAGGCCTGTAGATTGTGGCCTTGCTGTGGATGTTGGGCCTTTAAGGAAGACAAATTAAAGCTCACTTTGTTCAAAGAGCAGCCCTGAAGCATAATGAAATCAATGCTGAGGACATAACGCTAGTTCTGCTCAGCACACTTTGTACACACCAGCCTCCTAAAGTCCTTCCCAGATGTTGATGTCTGGACTGGAGACTGAGACTGTGGTCCATGTTGGAAATCCCATGTACCACAGCAGAGAGGCGCGGTCACACTTCCCTGATCTGCTTCAGCCCAATTTCCTGTCCCGCTGCTCTGTAACCTTTCTGTATTGTTTTATGTTTTTCACTTAGATTTTTAAAAGGTAATATATTTAGTTGGCTGTTTGTCTGCAGCTGTTGTAATACTGTTGTTTGTTTACTTCTGCTTGTTTTGGTCTTCTGTGTTGTATTGTTTGTAGTTTATTCAAGTCATTTCTCAGTCACAGTTTCAGGCTGAAAGATTTCACGTCTGAACTTGTGAATGAAGTGGATTTAACTCAGCCAGGACTGCAATAAACATTAAAAACCAGAAAACTGTGTTTCATCTTATTAAAATAAACGGTTGCAGGTTTATGGGCCAGTGTGGCTGTTTCTGTTTTTAACACCTCTGTTATTTTCTCAGGGTGAAGATGGTGGAACGGGTCCTTCAGATGGTAAGGATTATTTCTCTGCTCATGATGATTCTCATTCAGCACATATCCAGGACCTTGCTGTTGTTGGGAGTCTCTCAGGAGATTTCTGGTCACAGCGGGACTCTCTCACCTTCCAGATACATTACTCCAGTAGTTGGACCAGTTCAGTTTAGAACTCATCGTTGGTTACGGTTCAACACATCGTGTTATTACCTAATTAAGTAGTATTAGTTCTTGAATATTTCTCATTTACTTTTGAAATAACAGATTTGTTTTGTCAAGTATTTTAAAATTAGAAGTTTCTCAGCTGTTTGTTTAATTAAAAGGTGAACTGAAGACTTCCTGTCTTGGTGAAATGAAGTAACAGATCTAAGGAACATGTTTAGCATGGAGCTGTCAAGCTGTGAGACTCTATAATAAGGGTTAAAGTTTACATTTATTCTGAACGTGTGTTCAGATGCTCAGCGTGCAGCAGCGAACAACCGCATGGCCTCCACCAGCCTGATCCACGAGACGGACTTGGTGGTTTCCATCAACGACCTGGACAACCTTTTCAACTCAGACGAGGACGATCTGGCGGTGAGTGGAGACCTTGGATCACACCACACAGGATATTTCCTTTAGGGTGCAGTCTGTCAGCAGCGTGTGTGTCTGCGCTGCCCTTCATCAGCTGACAGCTTTCACTCTACTGCTGTCAGTCTGAAATAATATCCTGTGTGATACTTGCTGCTCCTACAGGTTGGAGTGATACGGTTGTGGTGAACGTCAGCTGTGAGAGCCGATTGTCTGAATTCAGTAATAAAATGTCTCATGTTTCCATCCACAGCCTGGTTCCAGACGACCCGTGAGCGGAACCGACGAGAGGTTCGGCAACAAGGAACAAAAGCCATCCACTCTGGACCCTGCATCCTGCAGTACGTATCCTGTCTGTCTCTGAGTCCTGACATGTCACATGGGTACTGTGTTAGATGTAATCCAGGTGTAATCCAGGTGTGCCATTCAGATTCCTTCACTGTTCTCTTTGGGTTTAGTTAAACCGGCATCACGTCTTTTAACCCTTGTAGACTGAACTAGATGTTAACATGTCTGCTTCACATTACAGTCACAGTCTTTTACCTTGAAGTTGAGATTCATCTTATCTGTGATCATGTTGGGTGCTCGCGCTCGGCTTTGCCACCTAGTGGTGAAGAATTCTCAGATTAGGATATTCTTTAATAATCCCTGGGCAGAAATGGCTTTGGTTTTTTTATACAGGGAAGTCCCAGATTTTAGTCTTCTGTAGAAACGAGTGTCAGAAGGAGTTTTACAGTTTGATATTCAAACATTTAAAGAGGAACCCCCCCCCCTCTAAATCATCTTCCTGCCTTCTAACGGCTTTTTCAAAAAATGCTAAAGAAGGCGTCACTTTAAGAGGCGGTCCTGAGCTGTGATTGACATGTAGCACTTATTCGTGTTTAGATTAGCTTCAGTGTGACTCTGCCATGTTGTAGACTTGTAACCCGACCATGATGAGAATATAACGTCTATAAATCACATCCACACATTCACAACCACTGCAGGGAAGTCTTTGCCCTGATTTAATTATTATTTTAATGACATTAGTTATTCTGTTTGTTGTAGTTTTCAGCCAGTTGCTCTAAATCTCTCTGTGCAGCTTTGGTGAGAAGCTGGAGACAACGGGCGGGCGGGCGGGTGGACGTGTGTCTGTCTGACAGATGGTTTTATACTCCAGGAGGCGTGTCTTAGAGACGATGCTGATGTAGGCATGAACCGCTTTCAGCCAATCACAAAGTTCAAATGCAGTAACCACCTTTCAACCCTAAGAGGGCAGCACTGAGACGTTTTTAGACCAAAAAGTGTAGAATTTAACAAGTTTACATATAAATGTAAAAAAATTCCCAGAAACTGAAAGATTACATTAAAGACCCACTAATACAGTTTATTAGCAGAAAACAGCTGTTTTGAGGGAGAGTTGATCTTTAACATGCTCATATGGCTCGCTGTCATGCCACAGTCAGATGTAACGTGTCGAATGTTGTCCGTATCTCTGAAAACATCCTTCTTTCTGAGACCTCCATCTAAATCTGGTTCTCCTCCTGCAACACCTCACAGATCAGTTTCTTGGATCTGTTGTTGTCCACCAGCTTCAAGCTGCAGTAGAAGATGCTTCTGGTCACCAGAGATTTCAAACACGTTGTTCACCAGAAAAGCTTCAGCTGACGGAGCTGGATCAGTGTTTCTGGCCCAGACCAGTTGTCAGAATGTTGAAGGAAACACTGATGTCACATGTGTAGAGAAGGACCAGTATAAACAGGAAGCTGTATTGTGTCTGTACATTAAAGCAGGTCTTATGGAAAGTAAAGGGCACTGCATGTTTAATGTCTTTAAGTTATATGAACAGTTTGTTTCTGTTCTTTACCTTAAAGCGTGTTTATAATCCTCCAAACTCATGTTGTAGTCACATGACTTATGGATCGTTTCTGGCATCTTTGTGTTTACACTGTTCACCAGGAAGTTTGCTATTAAAATAAAAGCAGTACAATAAAAGACTCTCCTGGTTTCATCTGTCTTTCAAATGATCTAAACTTCCAGCAGCTTTGATGTCGTCTGTAAATAAACATATAAATACATGAAGGGAAAAAAGCAACTGGTGAGAAAACGCTGCGATAACTGTGACAAACAGTATATGTTTCTTCAGTGGTGGGCGAGGTGCCTGTCAGTCTGGAGTCTTCATTAGCATGTAACAGCAGCTTGTTATGTTCCCCTGCAGAACAAAGCTGCAAACATTTCCACAGAGTGTGTAGCACCTCTAACAGCATGAAATGAGACATCTATACATTCTCAGAATAATTCAGTGCTTCATGTCTTGGAATTCAGTTAAAAATGATAAAGAAAATATTTTCTCATCACCGTAACCGAAGCAGTGCTGAAGCCTCCTGCACCACAATGGAAGTCCCACGCCTGCTGATAGGTTCTCATTCTTTTCCTTCCTCCAGGCTCAGCAGACTTACACCAGATGTTTCCCACACCTCCCTCCCTGGAGCAGCACATCATGGGCTACTCTCCCATGTGCAGCAAGGAGTACAGCAGCATGGAGCCCAACCAGGGCATGACCACCCCGGAGGGCAGCTCAACTCTGGGAGGCCACTTCAAGATCGAGGTGGAGGAGAGCTTCTGCAGTCCCAAACCTTCAGAGATCAAGGTGGGTCTAAACTCCATGAATCCTGCTGGTCTTAATGTCACAGCATTTTGGAAAACTAACAGTAATCTGTTGTCAAATGGAAATACGAAGTGTAAATTTAATGTCAGACATCGACTTCCAGATCTAGAACCTAGAATTCAGCCTTCATCACAGCAGCTGGATGAGAAGTGCTCTCAGGTTTATTGAGCTGTTGTTGATTAAAAGAAAATTCAGAATTATGTAAGAAAGAATTTGGAACAAAAAGACAATTCAGTGATGCCTTTAAAATGAACATTTATTTTGTTTTTATTCATCGTCTTCATGAGAAGGGAGGGTGTCGCTGCACGCATCTCCTTTCTTTCTGCTGCTAAAAACAAAAGCTGTCTCTTTATTAACATCATGTAGTTTGTGTGTTTAAAAAGAAGTTCAAAGATTGATCGTAATTTAATTTTCTCCTTTCATTTCCTAAAGGACGGAGCTGAAAGCAGTTTTTAAAACCTTTTCTGATTGTCTTTGTAGGACTTTTCGTTTGTGTACAAGCCAGAGCTGTGTCAGGCGTTTGTAGGCTGCTCCATGTTTGCCCCTCTGAAGACGCTACCCAGCCAGTGTCTCCCACCTGTGAAGTTACCAGAGGACTACCGGCCGAGCTGGACCATGGGCCGGGACGTGCTCAACCATGTGCCTGTGATGAACTTCCTCAACAAAGACAGGTCAGCTGCTGAAACCTTTCCTTTTAATTGTTACTGTTATTGTTTGAACTCTTTTTCAGCCTGTTGATGTGTGTTCCTGTCAGTCTGTGTGTGTTTTGGAGGCTCATATTAACTCTCTGTATGTAGCTGCACATCAACTGTTCTTTCTCTGGATGTTACCTGAGCAGGCAGCTCCATTCCCTCACATGGCTGCCTCAGGCAAAGCAGGGAAATGAGTTTAAAATACCTTCTTGGTTGAAGAGGAGGATTTCCACGCAGCAGCTGTGTGCTACCTCCTCCTGCTGCGTTCTATTCACACATGATAACTTCATATAAAAGTCTCCGTTTGTTTTATTATTTATATTTATTGGTCATTTTTCCACAGCTCATCTATTATTATTTCATTCTATTAAATGGCGAGTGATCATGATGATTCAGATCTGTTTAGTTGTATAAACTGGAGAAAATGAGGATGGTTGAGTGGTAACTGTTTGGGTTTATAACTGAGGGGTTAAACTCACACCTGATGACTGACATTAACTTTAGAAGGTGACTCTTATGGAGGAACTAGGTGATCAGATCTGAAGCCTTTTAATGAGAAACAAAGCAAATATCTTGATAATATACAGTCCCAATATGTTAAATCATCTTCTCTCACCAAGAGCTGCAGTCAGATGGTCTCCAAAATATTCACTCATTCACCATATAGTGCCTTATCTCCAGTCATGCAGGAAGAAATGCTGCAGTTTATAGTGAAAAAACAGAACCAGCCTTATAAACTCAACCTGCTTCCTCATGACTCATTTCACTGTTACTGGGACGTTTTCATTCCTATTCAGCCATGACAGAAACATCAAGTAGAAACGTTTATATTATTTATTCACATCTGGTGAGTTGTTGTCATGTGCAGCTTCAGGCAGAAGCATACGCAGGACGTCCACATGGGTAGTGATGGATGTGTAAATAGGAAGTGATGTCTGCAGAAACATCTTGTAGCTTCATCCAACACTGAAGGTGCTGCAGCTGGAGACATTTGTTCTGGGACTTCCTTTAATGGGTCTGTGACAGGAGTTGTCCCCCTCATGTCTCCCCCCCCCCTCACAGCTGCTTGCCAGCCCAAAAATACTCCCTTAGCTCAGTGGGACACTTGTTAAAGTGTTTATTAAAAGTCTTCTCTGTGTGTTTCTTTCCCTTTCTGTTGTCTACGTGTTTAAACTCGTTTGCAGCTGAAGTTCTGACCTGATGGTGGTTTTGAAATAAACATGGCAGTTTTCAGAAACCCAAAGAAAATGTTTGATGTGTAATTTTGCACTTGGACTTGTTCAGAACTTGATACCTGGAAACAAATAGTTTGTTTTCTGTCTTCCTCCAGTAATATTCCCAGTGTGGGCAGCACCATGGACCAGGACTACAACCAGACCTACACCCCTCAGACCCACACCCCCTTCATGTCCAACAGCGCTCCACCTAGTAACGGTGGCACTGGCATCCTGCCTTCGCCTGCTACGCCGCGTTTCTCAGCTCCCACCCCACGTACGCCCCGAACCCCACGCACACCCCGAGGCCCCTCAAGCGTCCAGGGCTCACTCAAGTACGAGAACTCGGATCTGTACTCGCCAGCGTCCACACCCTCTACGTGCCGTCAACTAAACTCAGTGGAACCGGCCACGGTACCTTCCATCCCCGAAGCCCACAGCCTCTACGTCACGCTCATCCTCTCAGAGTCGGTCATGAACCTCTTCAAGGACTGTAACTTTGACAGCTGTTGCATCTGTGTGTGTAACATGAACATAAAAGGAGCTGATGTGGGCGTGTACCTTAGCGACCCGATCGGAGAGGCCCAGGAACCATGCAGCTGCGGCTTCAGCGCCGTGGTGAACAGGCGCTACGGAAATGGCTCCGGCCTCTTCCTGGAGGATGAACTGGACATCATTGGCCGCGGCTCAGACGTTAGCAGGGAAGCGGAAAAACGCTTTGAGGAGCTTCGGCTCTCTTCGCTAGAGAAAACTGGAGTTGGAAGAGGAGACCGCATCCCAGATGAGCTGATTCTGCTCCTGCAGGACCAGTGCACGAACCCCTTTTCACCAATCTCAATCTTGGAGCATGACCCAGCTACGGGGGGCTCTGTTGGGACCCCTGCACCCCCCTGTGTAAGGGTGGAGGAAAGGGACTACCGCAGTGACTGCTACATGGCCCTGGAGCATGGCAGGCAGTTCATGGACAACATGTCAGGTGGTAAAGTGGACGAGGCGCTGGTAAAAAGCACCTGCCTGCATCACTGGGCCAAACAGAACGGTGGGTAGCTGTAGCTGCGTGCGCGTGTGTGCGTGCATGTGTTGTTGTTTTTAAGCAGTCAGTGCAGATGTATAAAGCTTCTGTTTTTGCATGTGTGTCCCTCAGCTGTGGATGTGAGTTCACTCTGCTCTCAGGATGTGCTGTGGGTGCTGATGTCACTCCAGCCTGTTCTCCAGGATGCAATCCAGAAGAAGAGGACAGTGCGGTCGTGGGGCGTTCAGGGTCCCCTCACATGGCAGCAGTTCCACAAGATGGCGGGTCGAGGCTCTTACGGTAAAACTAAACCTGCACTGTAGTTGTTTCAGTCCCTGGAAAGATTCCTGGGGTGACATCTGGTAAATGTCTCTGGGTAAAGTTATCAGATCAGTTCCAGTTTGGACCCTTTGGTGTTGTTCAGATGTCACTTCTGGGTGAAGGAGTCTTCAAATATTTTCATGAAGTTTATATTTTGGCTCAGTTTCTCTTGTTTTCCATCTGCCCTCAAAGGCACGGACGAGTCTCCCGAGCCTCTGCCCATCCCCACCTTCCTGGTGGGTTATGAGTATGATTTCATGGTGCTGTCTCCGTTTGGTCTGCCCTACTGGGAGAAGCTGCTGCTGGATCCATTTGGCTCTCAGCGGGACATCGGATACCTCGTCGTTTGTCCTGACAGTGAAGCTCTGCTCAGTGGGGCCAAGAGTTTCTTCAGAGACCTCACTGCGGTCTACGAGGTAGCTTCCAGTGTCCCAGTTAGCAAATATAATGCAACTTCATATTCTTCAGCAAACACTTGTGTTTTCATGAAAAAATACTTATTTGTCTTAAAATAGAAAATGTTTTAATTGTTACACAGCAACATTTTGTCAAATGGTTTTGTGTTCTGCTGCAGTCTTGCCGTCTGGGTCAGCACCGGCCTATTTCAAGAGACTACCCAGATGGCATCGTACTTGTTGGTGGCAGCGCAGCCAGAAGCCTGGTGGATCAGCCAGTCAGCGACTGGTTCCTCAAAGCTGCCGGCAGCAACAGCGATGCTTTCACCAAACTCAAACTCTATGCACAAGTGTGCCGCCACAACGTTGGTACGTGCCGCACACACTCACAGATTATCTGCCACCTTGTTGATTTCACACAGCCTCTGGTTCTTCTGGCATGTTGTAGTCAGCTCTTTGCTGTTCAGCTTCTACCTTCAACACCTCTCAGTTTACTTAATATAAAACCAAATCCTTTAAAAAGGCTAGCCAGAGAGCCTTGACTGCTTCAGAGTGCACAGTGCCTTGAAATGGCCAAGAAGTGAGATCAGTGTAGGAGGATGTTGAAATGGAGAGAATAAAGTATTTTTATTTCTGCCTGAGAGACGGCAGCAGCTGGAGGCTGTTTGTAGTCATGTGAAGGGACATTTTATGAATCTTATTTTGAAAGGTGGCACAAACATTCCAGTGGATTCAATCAAGAAAGACATTTTTCCCCAAGAAGTCGTGACAAAAGTTTGTTTTTTAAAAGATGTTTTAAATCTAAAAGGTTAAACAGTTTTCAAGCCGTCATGGTCAGAGTTACAACTCAGTGTGTATTAAATCATAAAACTAGACAAACATCAGCACAGCTAGTGTCAGCGGGAGTGTGTAGACGTAGTCAGCACTCTCTTTTCTTCCTACCAGTGTTTTAGATTATTAATAATTTACTGGTGTATTATTCCCTCTCCTCTTTTAGCTCCGTATCTCGCTTCACAGTCATTGGACAGTTCCCTCCTGGCACATCCCAGCCCCCCTCCCTCATCCAATCAGACATCATCCACGCAACAGTCTAGCTCCACCTCCTGCACCTCCAGCCAGCAGAGCTCCTCTGTTCCAAACAACAACAATAACAACAACAGCTCTGGGAATGGCTCTGCATCATCCAACAATCATACAGCATCTTCTAGCCAACTCGGCAGCACTGTCCCGCCTGCCAAGCCCAACTCTTTCCCTCCTTTTGGAAGCATCAGCAGCTCCCAGAGTGGACAGCTGGGACAGCAGGCTGGTACCCAGAATGCTGCCACCTCAGGGGACACCTCCAACAGCCAGGCACCGGGGCCCACAGACCCTCCTGAAAGGTACTGTACTGCCTCATGAGTACCAGCCTGAGGGTTTTCACTCAGCGTTTATCACCTAGGAATGTTGTTTTTAAATCATTTTAGAAGCTGTGTACAAAACAAAGAAAGTACTATAACGTTCGATGTTCTGACTAAAAGTTTGTGTTTTCTTCAGCACTTTGGAACGGGAGAAGGTTGGCGTTCCCACAGATGGCGAGTCCCACGCCGTGATGTTTCCACCTGCCATCATTGTTTACATTGTGGACCCCTTTAACTACGAGGAGGCCGATGGTGGCCCAGGGCCAGTTCCAGCCCATTCCAGTGTGTGGACGCTGGGTTTACTGCGCTGTTACCTGGAGATGCTTCAGTTCCTTCCTCCACACATACGAAACTCCATTTCTGTACAGGTAAAGAGATTTATCACATGAGAATCCAGAATCTGCTTATTGGAATCTAGAAGTTTTTCCTTGTGCTTGATGTTATTTTTGTGGCGTCATCGTTGACACATCCGTCACCCGGAACAGGAAACTGTTAATGATTTTTGTTTTAAAGGTGTAATCAAAGTGCAGGTAAGGGACAAAGGAAACGCTGCTCTTGTTTCTTTTCATCAGTATTTGTCAGGTTTTCACTTTGTGGCTTTTCCATATCAGTTTAAATGGGTCAACAGTTTAACACAATTAGACCTGTTTTTCAACTCTTTTATCATTGATCTATGCTGTGAAAGTGTTTCCACATCTCATGAGCCCAGGAGGGTTTAAATTACCTCCTTTTTCTGAGGTCTAAATGCAGCTTGTACAGATTATATGGTTGCTTTAATGTGTCTTTGTCTTTGTGTGTGTCCTCAGATTATCCCATGCCAGTATCTGCTTCAGCCTGTACGAGGTGAAGATCGGCAAATTTACGTGCAACATCTCAAATCTCTAGCGTTCTCTGTCTTCGCTCAGTGCAGACGGCCACTGCCCTCCTCCACCAACGTGAAGTCACTAACTGGCTTCGGTCCAGGCTTGGCCATCGACACGTCCTTAAAGAGCCCAGAGGTAAATGTATCTTAGTTGTAGTATTTGTCCACCATCATTGTTTTAAGATAAATCACATGAAGTTGTTCTCAGTGACACTCAGCACGGCTCCGTGTTCCAGGCAGACATGAGCCTCTTACTCTGGTTTATTCAGACGCTGATGCTTAGATCAGTTTGTTTGTTTGTTTGTTTGTTTGTTTG
>SSNP01000181.1:367310-376597 GCA_006937955.1 Pachypanchax playfairii | reverse complement strand
TTGTTTGTTTGTTTGCTTGATGGGTTCAATCAGAACCAGAATATGATCGTTGTTAACAGCTGTCTGCAGCCTTCAGCTTTGGAATCTTGACTTCTTGTTTTAGACAAAGTGACACCTGAGAGTGAGATCTGATGAGGTCGACTTCCTTCCTTGCAGCCAGTTTTACCTTTAAATGCACTAGCAAACCTTGAACTGTTGTGTTTAATTAGCTGTGGGGAGGACGACCATCGTGTAACCTGCTTTTGAAAGATTGAACATTTATGTCAAAATGATTGAGAATGTGCATGTGGCAGTTAAACCTGCTGCATTTCATGTCTCAGTGGTGAAAGTTGTTTGGTTTCCTTCTGTCTGCAGAGGCCGGAGTGTCTGCGTCTGTACACACCTCCGTTTATATTAGCACCTGTTAAGGACAAGCAGACGGAGCTGGGGGAGACGTTTGGTGAGGCATCACAAAAATACAACGTGTTGTTTGTGGGATACTGTTTGTCCCACGACCAGCGATGGCTTCTGGCAACATGCACTGACCTGTATGGAGAACTTCTGGAGACCTGCATCATCAACATAGATGTCCCCAACAGGTAGGACAGCGTGTCAGAGGACATCAAACAGGTGTTTGAATCAGGTGTGACAAAGTGTCTGATTAAATTGTAATACTGCTAGTAGTTTTTAAAGTTGCATCATTCTCTTTATGAATAATATTGTATTTATACCTGCGTGATGAACCTGTTTGTGTTTTGCAGAGCACGGAGGAAAAAGGGCTCAGTACGTCGGCTCGGCCTGCAGAAGCTGTGGGATTGGTGCTTGGGGCTGGTGCAGATGACATCAATTCCTTGGAGAGTAGTGATTGGCCGATTAGGCAGGATGGGGCACGGAGAGTTAAAGGGTAAAATCCTCCTAAAAACGACTGAGTAGTTGCATGTTTTGATCCCAGTGTCCTGCTGCTGCAGTCAGCCTTGTATCTGTCTTCTCTCCATCAGACTGGAGTGTTCTGTTGAGCAGGAGGAACCTCCAGTCACTCAGTCGTCGTCTGAAGGAAATGTGTCGTATGTGTGGAATCTCTGCCTCGGACACTCCCAGCATCCTCAGTGTGTGCCTGGTTGCCATGGAGCCGCAGGGATCCTTCATCATCATGCCAGGTACAATGATGAAAAGTCAAATCAAGTTGTATTTATAACGTGCACATCTTATCAAAGCGCCCTCACTCCTCTCTGAATGAAGGACTGGTGTGCACGTGTGCGTGCGTGTGTGCAGGTACAATGAGCGGCAGCCACATATCACAGTGCACGTCTCCCTCCGTATCCACAGCAGATTGATGGTGTGGACGGCGGTTTACCTTCGGCTCATAAAGCAGCACCTCATTGATCTGGTTGCCGGGTGATGGAGAGGCGGATCAATGGGTTGATTTTAGGAAATGAGTACGGGGATTGACGGCACATCATAGCAGGATTGTGTTGATCTTAGTGGGACTGAACGTCTCCTGTCTGAAAACCTGTCAGGCTGAAGGAGATCAGAAGGCTGTTACCTGTTCTCATCACATTTATATCTCGTTGTTACTGAAACGTAAATGATAGACTGTTAAACACAATGAAACAACACAGTTTGTTGAACAAAGATTTAACTGGATTTTATCAAAGTTCGTATCCGTCTGAATGAAAACGTTCCAACGGCTCTGGTTACAGATTCTGTTCCTTTCTTCTCAGACTCGGTGTCTACGGGTTCCGTGTTTGGCCGAAGCACCACCCTTAACATGCAAACCTCACAGCTCAGCACCCCACAAGATACCTCCTGCACCCACATCTTGGTTTTTCCCACGTCTGCCTCTGTCCAAATCGCCAGCTCGAGTTACACCAACATCGATACCAACATCGACATTCTCAACGCCACCACTGGTCAGTGAAGCTTCCAGACTTGTTCCTGTGTCCAGACGTCTGCTCGTCTCATTTTACTCAGAGTTTATTTGTTATTATGATATTTGTCTGGAATGGAAGGCGTGTTTCCTCTGAGCACTGCATTAAGCATGTTTTTGACTCAAACAGGAAGCCGTTTATTTGCCTGGGAGGAAAAAGAGCAGAATTCATTCATTTGGAGATGTTCTGATTAATCTTCCTGTTTATCACAGATGGATCTGATGCGATTGGGATCTTTGACCTGCTGGACCAGGAGAATGAGTTGGATCCAGATATCATTAACATTTCACCAACCACCTCACCTGTACACTCCCCCGGCTCTCATTACCACCACGGAGGGGACGGTAGTAAGGTAATGCTGCACACACACACGTTCAGCATTTGAAGCTACGCTTGCTACCGGAGCTGATGTTGAGTTTGCACCTGGTTGCAGGGGCAGAGCACCGACCGGATGGAGTCTCATGAAGAGGTTCCTAACCTCCTGCAGCAACCTCTGGCACTCGGTTACTTTGTCTCTACAGCAAAGGCCGGACCTCTACCTGACTGGTTCTGGTCAGCTTGTCCGCAGGCTCAGAACCAGTGTCCACTCTTCCTCAAGGTAACCACCACCCTCTGACATCATCACTCACTTTGAACACAACAAAAGAATTATCTGGTTCGTATCTGTCCTTAAATTTAACTCAGTAAAACGTAGATTTATTACAGCGCGCAGGTTAAAATGTTCTTAAACAGGTGAAGACGTTGTCGTCCTTCTGAAGACTTCCTGTTCTTCACATGGAGGTTGATCTACAGCCTGGTTTTATGTTGTATGATGGACAGTTCATTTGAATATAATATGACTTTAATGTGTGTGAAATGTGAGAATGTTGGAGGAGTTTGTGCAGAATAAGTGTGTCAGTGTAAAACAAAGTGATGCAGAGACACGAGAGCTGTGGGTGAAATAAACCTGCATGTGGTTGTTTCTGTGGGAACGTGTCCGCGTGGTGATATTTGTATCTTTAGAGTCGCAGCTGCTGTTAAACGATGTATAATTATTATAAAGTCTTTAACAGCGTCTCCCTCCCTTTCAGGCCTCTCTGCACCTCCATGTGTCTTCAGTGCAATCAGATGAACTACTACATAGCAAACACTCCCATCCCCTGGACTCCAATCAGACCTCAGATGTCCTCAGGTAAACAACCCCACAATGAGCTCCACCTGCAGTCAAGAGCACAAATTACTGCCAGCAGCCTCCTGCTGACTCTCGTTAACCTCTGTCTGCATAAAGACTCACTGTTGGTTACAGCTCAGGATCTGTCTGTAAATGTAAGAATAACAGAATGTTTGTGTGTGTGCGTGTGTGTGTGTGCGTGCGTGTGTGTGTGTGTGTGTGTGGTTACTGGACAGATTCGTTCTGGAGCAGTACAACGCGCTCTCCTGGCTCACGTGTGACCCGGCTACACAGGACCGACGATCATGCCTGCCCATTCACTTTGTGGTGCTTAACCAGATGTACAACTTCATCATGAACATGTTGTAACCGGCTGCCTGTTACAGGATCGGTGTGGGGGAAACATTTCAGACAAGAGCAAAGCTCTAATCAGCTGTTTTATCATGAGAGGAGAACACTGGAGTACAGAGCTGGATCCTGAACCGGGATGGGTTCCGGTCCGGGGGCTGTTACTGGTCCAGTCCCTGTGTGAGCAGAGATTCATATAACGAGGGAATAAAGAGGCAAAGCAGAGTGACAGATTGTGGTGGTATGTAGCGTGGCAGCACAGTCACTGGTCCGTCTGAACCACAGAGACCATTTTAAAGCTATTAGAAGATAAGGGACGTATTGGATCGAGGAGAAAACTCCAAAACGGATTTTGGTTTTAAAACAAATCCTTTTTAATGCTTTGGATGACAGCGTCCAAATGAAATGCCTGCATCTATCTTATTTATTGTAACTTTTTAAAGGTATAATTTGTCTTATTTCTTATCCTCTTTTATATATAAAATGAGGTTTATATCACCTACTGGCTTTGAAGCAACTGGTCTAAGATATATGTAACCATCTTAATGAATAAAACAACCAGGAAAGAAAATCCATAAAATGAATTAATGTCCCAGTAGGTTGCTTTTAGAGTCATATTTTTTGTAATGGAGGTGAAATATTTGTATTGTCACAATGTACAGAAGAATCCGAGTGGAGAATTATGTTTTCATGCCTTCGAGCATGAAGGACTTACAGCAAAGCTGTAGCTTCAGAGGACTTGTACAGCAATGAACTTCACTGTGTTCAAATAAAGAGGTACATTGTTGTATATAATATTTTATACCACACATTTAGACACAAAAACCAAACGGCAATATATATAAAAAAATAAATATATATATATATATATATTAACGCCACGCCAGCAGCTGGTGGTGTGGCTTCTGTTTTAGGAATAAAGTGCGTCAACTTATTTACCTGTGCTGGTGTTGATTGTTTTATTTTGAATATCAAGCTAACTTCCTGCTACCTGCCTCTATTTAAGAGAGGCTCAGTAAATGTGTAACTCCACTGCGCCTACAGGTGGGAACTGCACTGAAGAGCTGCAGACCTCCAGACTTCATGTGGCCTTCAGATCAGCTGAAGAAGAGTATGTGGAGCTGAACAGCTGCTTCCAAACCTAAAATCATCAGCTGACACACATTTTGGACAATTTCATGCTTCCAACGTCCACCAAGCAAAGTCCACAGATTCCTGACCTGGACCTGGACCTGAGACTGAGACCTGGACCTTCTCGTCCTACATCAGAGTCTGAGTCTACAACATTCCCATGATCACATGCCTAAACCTGATGGAACGTCTTCCCAAAAGAGTTGAAGCTGTTCTAACAACAAGGTGGTCCAATTCCACACTCACCTGACAGAGGAACCTTATCACACCTGCTTCCCACAGGTGAACCCTTCACACACCTGCTTCCTACAGGTAAATCCTTCACACCTACTTTCTACAGGTGAACCCCTTCACACCTGCTTCCTTCTGCCAGACAAAAGCTGAGTTTTTTTTTTTTTTTTTTTTAAACTTGTTAAATCCATCTTGTGTTATATGGTGATGCCCTACAGGTGTGTTCAGGTACGTAGAAAGTGTTGCAGGTATTTTCTTTCTTTGTCATGGTGCAAGAGAAAGAAAATACAGGTAAATAAATAACTGAATGTCAGCTTAAATCACCTGGTGTCCACTGCACTTATGTACTAATGGACAATCAATACTGAAAAAAACATAATTGACTGATATTATATATTTTAAAACAGTTTAATTGTAAAGTTGCTAAAATTCCAACAAGGACATATTAAAGATTATTTTTTATGGAAAGCAGAACTTTGTCCTCTCCAGTTTCATACTGGTGCTGATCTGATGTCTGACCCACCTGCAGGTCCAGTTCAGGTTTCATTCATAATCAGAAATCAATAAAGAAACAGTGGTCACATGATGAAATCTCAGATTTATTTATTGTTGTAAACCCTAAAATATATCATTCCCATCTCGGATGAATTCGGGTCAGAAGTTCATGATGACGTCATTAACATGCGCCTGCGTGTAGTTCGGTTTGTTATTGAATCGGGTGGTTAAATAACTCCTAAAGTATTAAAAGCAACTGAAAGTTGTTTGTGTGGCAGTTTGTTTTATAAAGTCGCTGTTCCGCTAACAGAATTTCAATATTTACTTTAATTCTACTTTTTGAAAATCCAAGAGGAAGCTGAACTGCAGCCTGACGGTCCCATGAAACATCAGAGGAGCTTCAGACCTGAAACAGACCGTTAGACCTGAACACTGGGACAAGGTCTGAAGGCCTCCACCGTCGCACTCCTCTCAAGAAGCTTCACATCCTGAGCAGAAGTCAGGTAAACTAACCTTCTGTTGAAATAAACTTCCGATGATTTCAGCAGAGACGAAGCAAGTAGCAGCTAGCTGTGATTAGCACTAGCTGCCTGTTAGCATGCTAACAAGTAGCTACGTACAGCTAATAGTTAGCTTTAACAAGACTGCTGAATATTTATGATGTTTAATATCGATCAGCGTTAGTTGGAAAATCAAATTTGAAATGCTTTAAGAAAAGTCACGGTGAGTCAGAACTTCTCAGGTGTTACTGTGTGTTAGCAACCTGATCCAGGAGCAGCGGATCGACAACATGTAAAAATCCGGCTCGTTTCCACAATCCGAATTTTTTTAAGTCCAACTTTGGCTTTGATTCACCGTGATTTGAAACGTTGTGTTGCAAATTGACGTCTGTTACCTGGCGGTGTGGGTTTAAATGAAAGCTCAGACCAGTCTTTGGGGTAGCAGCAAACTTCTCAGGGTTGGTTGTGGTTGTGCAGGTACGGAGACATGGCAGACAGCGCAGGTCTGCAGTTTGTCAGTCCCTTCGCGTTTGAAGCCATGCAGAAGGTGGACGTGGTGCGCCTGGCTGCCCTGAGCGACCCGGAGCTCCGGCTCCTGCTGCCCTGCCTGGTCAGGATGGCTCTGTGTGCCCCTGCAGATCAGAGCCAGTCCTGGGCTCAGGGCAAGAAGCTCATCTTGCGGCTGCTCTCCGGGGTGGAAGCTGTCAACTCCATCGTAGCTCTTTTATCTGTGGACTTTCATGCCTTGGAGCAGGACGCACGGAAGGAGCAGCAGCTCAGGTGAGATCTTCATCTCAGATTATCACAAGCTTTTAAAGATATTATCAATGTTGCTCATTTTGAAGGAGTCAGAATGTTCTGTGTCTTGTTCCAGACACAAGGCAGGTGGCTCCAATGGAGAAAGCATCTTGGTTACGCAGCTGCAGCATGGTCTGACCCTGGAGTTCGAACACAGTGATCCCCTCAGAAGACTCCGTCTCACCCTCAGTGAACTGCTCGCCATCATGAATAAGGTTCTTCTCACACAAAGCGCTTCGTGTTCTGAAAATACATCAACGCTAAACATTTTCATTTTTATTTAGTACAGAGCTTCCTACCTGTCTCAGTGTTACTGATAAATACCTGTAACGCTGCAGATGTGGGGGGTTGAATCATTCTTACCAGCTTCAGCTTGAACTTCTTACCTAAAGTAAAGATGTTTGACAGAAATCTGATTCATCGTTGCGTATTTAAATGTTGTGTATTAAAGTGAAACACGAGTTGATAAAAACACAGAATTAAATCATGTATCTGGAATCGTTTGATCTGGAACTGATCCTGATCTGAACACCTGCTCACTGAGACGTTTATCCATCAGGATGCTTCTGGTCATGAACTTAAACGTGTTGTTTCTCAGGTGACGGACTCTAACGGGGAGTTCTTCTTGAAGTCGTCTGAGCTGTTTGAAAGCCCCGTATATTTGGAGGAGGTGGCGGACGTCCTCTGCATTTTACAAGCAGGTACCTACTTGTCTCTCTTTCTGGGTGAAAGTCATGTGATCAGTGGATTCTGCAAACAGATGCACTAGTTTAACAGCAGCAAATGAGTTCAGAACATCACTGAGTGGAAAAAAAGAGTTTTGTTGTTTTCATTCATATTCTTTGAGAAATGGCCCCCCAAAAAAAACAATCCACCGGGGTGTGTCACTTATTGGCACAACTGTATCTGCTATAAATGTGTGTATATGGTTAATGACAACAGGTGCTGTGTGCATGTTTACAGAACAAGCTGCTCGGGTGCTAAAGGTGGCGGGCGGCACCAGAAACACACCTCAGCCTCTGCTAACTTTCTTGTTTTTATTAATCATGTCCTGATTTGTTCCCTATTGATCCTCATATTATCCTCATATTTGTGGAGTTTGGAAGGTTTCACATCTTGGTCACCAACCTTCCCAAACTTAACTCACATTTCTTGTACTCAGTTCAGAAACTGACTTGCAGACACGCCGTCATGTTTGATGAAATGGAAACTCAGGAAGTGTTTTATAAATCCAGCTCGATGATAATTAGTTTGTTGTTCCTGGTTTGTTCCAAAGCTTGTGGTTTTGTTGTGTCTCCCTCTCAGAGCTGCCTTCTTTACTGCCCATTGTGGACGTGGCCGAGGCTTTGCTTCATGTCCGTAACGGTGACTGGTTTATGTGCCTGTTGGTTGCCAACGTGCCCGACAGCTTTAATGAAGGTATTTAATCAGTCTTTGAATGCTGCAGACTGTCAGCAGATCGTGTAAAATATTGTGGCGGGTTAACTGCTAGTGCTAACTACATATGGTTGGTTTCAGAGCCGGGCTCTAACTCAACACAGTCATGGCTTTAATATACTGAAAGGCAGAGTTAATCAAGTGAACACTTTAAGCTTTTTTCTTAGCTCAGCTATTTTCCCTGTTAATTGTAGCCATGCCACTGGCCCAAGGGTGTGTGTGTGTGTGTTTCATGTCTCTGACTCATGCAGGGTGCTGTGTCTGTTGTTTCTGATGTCTCCTTATCACACGCCGGATCACAGCAAAGTCAGAAGTGTATTTAATAGTTTTGTAGCTTTTAACCTTGTTTGATCCAGTAAAATGGAGCAAATGTTCAACAAAACCAGTTTTATAATTCACAGATTTTTTCCACCAAGTAGCAAAAATAGAAACTCATTTTCAGACATATACTGTTCTTATTTAATGATGATGATAAACTACACACATGTTGCTGTCCTGGGACAGTGATGAGGTTATAACTCAGTCCCCCAGCAGTTGAGTCATGATTCTGTGGTGAAGGGTACTAACTGAGGAAGAGTCCTTTAACCAGTCCTGTTAGTGATGACTGTAAAACCTGCTGCTGTCTAACAGTCTGATTAACAGGTGTCAGCAGGGAACGTCCAGTCTGTCCTCAGCTGGTGACTTGTGTCTGTCTCTGGCTGCAGTGTGCAGAGGTCTGATCAAGAATGGAGAGCGTCAGGATGAGGAGAGCGTGGGTGGTCGGCGCAGGACTGAAGCCCTCAGGCAGCTGTGTCAGATGAACCCCTCGCAAGCCCTCAACATCAGAGCCATGGTGGTCAGTAGCACTGATACCGTCTACAACAAGATGCTCTAAAGATGTTTCTTTTCCAGGATGATTGTACCTCACTCTCTTCTTTCTGCTTTCCACAACGATTAAATGGCTAAAACACGAGAACACGAGCTCAGAAACAGAAACGAGTGATGCTTTAAAACCCAAAGCTGTAAACTGGTAAATCATCATGTAACAAGCTCAGATTTCCTGTCAGTTTTTTACCTACAACACAGACTGGTATCATAAAAGTTAGTGAAAGAGATTTGTCTCTCTGCTGATTGATGTTAGGATAGTCTTGGTAGTGTGAAGCCTGAGGGGAGGAATTTGTCTTCTCGTGAAGGTTACAGTACCAGGTCAGTTATTGAACAAGGCCCCGGGAGGTTGTGGAAATTCATTGCTTTGCAGAATGATGCCTCAGCACAACTCAAACATGGCTTTACCAAGACAGAAGGGTTGAT
>SSNP01000181.1:347310-362310 GCA_006937955.1 Pachypanchax playfairii | reverse complement strand
TAATTTAATAGAAACTAATGATTTTTTAAGTTTTTTTATACTGACAGACCTGTTTTGTAATAATAAGAGAAAAATAACTTTATACAGAAACTTCTAGTTTTTCATATTTTCAGTTTTGATCCAGAATCAGTTCCTGTTTGGATCTTTGTGTTATCGTTTTTACCCAAACGTGACATACTGTATGTTGTTAAGCAAAACTTTGATAGAAACTTTCTATCCTAGACGTTTACCTGCGGTGACTCTCTGACTACCTTCCCTTTAGTAACTCTGTTACCCTCTGGCCTTGTCCAATAGGACTGGATCTATCGTCAACTGTGTGAGACGGCCACGCCCATCCACACCCAGCTGATTCCTCTGATTGATGCCTACATCAACTCCATCCTCACTCCAGCATCCAAGGCCAACCCTGAGGCTACCAACCAGCCAATCACTGAGCAGGAGATCCTCAATGTCTTCCAGAGTTCTGCAGGAGTGAGTCATTCATGGAACTGTAAAAATATAGATCTGCGTTTAATAAAATAATCCCACCGTGTGTTGCATCCTGTTTGAATTTGTTCTAATCTAATCTACTGATTTTTTTAGGTTTATTTTGACAAATGGTATATTTTTGTCAGTAAACATCTGCTTTTAATTAACCTTAAATATAATTGAAAAATGCATGAAATGCACTAAAAGGTTTATTGATCGAGCCACTTTATGCTGTTTGTCTTTGACTTGTAGCTGTTTGTTTTGTTTCTTTTCAATTAGCAAATGGATAGCATTCGCGGAGGGCGTCAGCGCTATTCCATCACCACACAACTGCTTGTCCTTTACTACATCTTGTCTTATGAGGAGAACCTGCTAGCTAGCACCAAACAGCTTGGTAAGATAACACTGTCTGCCACTGCGGCGGCGTCTCACTTCCTTTCTCTTGCTTGTCGGGTTGTTATTCCTACAATGGAAAGGCTTTATGTGTTAGTTTAAGGTAATCTGTCATGCAGCGAGAGGAGACATGAAGCTTTTGTCCTCTGTAAGTTTGTAGGAGATGCTCTCACTCTGGATGAGAAGTCATTCATCCTTTTCTTTCTTGGCGCAGACTGTTGGCTGCTTCATAAAGAATAAATGAGAGCTGAAAAACAGCCAAGTCCGATGGCTGCGGGAGCACAGCTAACTAGGACACGCGTAGGTTAGACCAAGCATCCACTACCTAGTTGGTGTATGTCCTCCCACATGATGAGCTCTCTTGTCCTTCATTTGGCCAGATTTATGTGAGAGTTTATGTTCGTCTCTTTAATTGCTGCGTTTACCCGAGAGCTTCTACAACCTTGAAGGAGGAAGTAATGAAGCTCGTCAGCGGTGGGAAAGGACCAACATGAAATAAAAACACTTGAACACATCGACACTGTTTCTGTCTTCAGACAAATAAAATCCTGTTCCTTCTTCTGCTTCCTGAACATTTTCACTGTTTTATGTCTGTGTCGGTTTTTAAAGCACTGATGCAGAGGAAGCCAAAGTCTTACTCAGCAGCCTTGATGGACCAGATCCCCATTAAGTACCTGGTTACCCAGGCCCAGGGGCTGCAGCAGGAGCTGGGAGGTGAGGTCTCAAGTCTAAATCTCCATTTATTCAACTACTGTTGAGTTATCTCATAAAACATAATTATTTAGAGTAACAGCTGATAAAAAGCCTGTGAATGATTTCAGGTCTGCACTCGGCCCTCCTGAGACTGCTCGCCACCAACTATCCCCACTTGTGTTTAGTGGAGGACTGGGTATGTGAGGAAGAGGTGACTGGGACGCTGCCTCTGCTGAGGAGGATGATGCTGCCCACCAACACGTGTCGATACACCCAGAGTCAGCTGCATCAGGGTGCTTTAGATTTGGGTTCTTTAGCACATCATAACAAGCTAGAAATATATTTTTAGGAAACAAATAGCAACACAATGCAGTTTAAAGCTAAATGGGAGTTTTTGTTCCCCCAGCCTTCCAGAAGTTGCCCTCCAGCAGTCCCAGGCTCATGCGGATCCTGGAGCACTTAACACTGCTTTCACCTGGAGACCTGATCCCCTATGCAGAGGCTCTGACAGCCAGCATGGCTCTGCTGCTGGAGCCTGCTGTACCTCGCCGCTTGATACAGACCCTCAACAAGCTCTGGATGGGCCTCAACACCGTGATGCCTCGCAGGTATGAACTCAGTTTAAAGCAGCAACACCCTGAAGTCATGATGTACCAATTAACAGAGATGAAAGTCTCCTGCTGAATGTTTCCCTCTGCTGCTACTTAAAATCAGGAGTTTTCAGGGTTAAACATCAGATTTAACATGGCGTCTCCCTGAATTGTGAAAACTTACTGGAACTCTGTGAATATGTTTAAAGGAAACCTCCAGAGCAGAAGTTGTTGCCCTACCTGCTGAGCTTTTGCTCTATGATGACTGTGTGAATAGATCCACCTCTGTCAGTGTGTATGAACCTCCTTGTTACCTGAGGGTCACCCTCACTCTGCCCCAGGGCCCCAACAACACAGTTACCTGAGCTCTAAGCAGATGCTTTATCGATCCAGCAGAGGCCTGGAACAGGAAGAGCTGAGAGCAGGAAAACTCTCCACCAGGTAGATGTGAGGGATTGTTGTCTCGCTCCCCCCCCGTCCTGGTTCTTCTTATGTAGAGGGTGCAGCAGATTTCACACAGATTTATTGATTGATGCCAGTATGTGAAGCACCTGAAGACACGATGCACCAAGTGTACCTGTGATTCGGTTTGATAAGACAGGCTGAGGGTAAACTGGGGTCACATGACCCAGGACCCATGAAGAGATGAAACCCAGGTACACGTTGGCTTTTCATTGTATATCAGCTGTTTATTTTTACTTCCAAAATCAAATGATAAATATGGGACTTGATGTCAGGCAGTGGGTTGAAGGGTTGAATCGCGTGTTTCAGGCTGTAGATGAAGGGTTGAATCGCGGGTTTCAGGCTGTAGATGAAGGGTTGAATCGTGTGTTTCAGGCTGTAGATGAAGGGTTGAATCGTGTGTTTCAGGCTGTAGATGAAGGGTTGAATCGCGTGTTTCAGGTTGTAGATGAAGGGTTGAATCGCGTGTTTCAGGTTGTAGATGAAGGTTTGAATCGCGTGTTTCAGGCTGTAGATGAAGGGTTGAATCGCGTGTTTCAGGCTGTAGATGAAGGTTTGAATCGCGTGTTTCAGGCTGTAGATGAAGGTTTGAATCGCGTGTTTCAGGCTGTAGATGAAGGTTTGAATCGCGTGTTTCAGGGTGTGGGTGAAGGTTTGAATCGCGTGTTTCAGGGTGTGGGTGAAGGTTTGAATCATGTGTTTCAGGTTGTGGGTGAAGGTTTGAATCGCGTGTTTCAGGCTGTAGATGAAGGGTTGAATCGCGTGTTTCAGGCTGTAGATGAAGGTTTGAATCGTGTGTTTCAGGCTGTAGATGAAGGTTTGAATCGCGTGTTTCAGGCTGTAGATGAAGGTTTGAATCGCGTGTTTCAGGTTGTAGATGAAGGTTTGAATCGCGTGTTTCAGGTTGTAGATGAAGGTTTGAATCGCGTGTTTCAGGTTGTAGATGAAGGTTTGAATCGTGTGTTTCAGGTTGTGGGTGATGACAGTAAATGCTCTGCAACCTTCAGTGAAGCTGCTCGGGCAGCAGAAATGCACCCAGAATGACCTGATGGTGGATCCTCTGATCGTGCTGCGCTGTGACCAGAGGGTGTACAGGTAAGTTCTCACATCACGGGGACAATACATCCATAGAAATATGACCCATGACAAGACGGATGCATGAAAGGAATGAGGTGGAAATGTCCACAGTTAGTGTTGTTGTCTTGTCAGGTGTCCTCCCCTGATGGACATCGTCCTTCACATGTTGAACGGCTACCTGTTAGCCTCTAAAGCCTTCCTGCAGTGCCACCTGAAGGAGACAGCTGACTTCGAGCGTCAGAATCCGACTGTTTCAAACGTTGGCGTTTTGGGTCAACCGGACACGCCTGAGGTCACCAGGGAGGAGCTGAAGAACGCCCTGCTAGCTGCGCAGGTTCTTTTATCACTCTGTTTATTATAAAGGATTCAGCATTAATAATGACAGAGGATTGATGCTTGTCTGTTAAACTGCAGGACAGCGCGGCCGTCCAGATTCTCCTGGAGGTTTGTCTGCCGACCTCTGAGGAGCAGCAGTTTGGGGTCACCACAGAGAGCCTTCTGAGAAGCAGCTGGGGCCCCGAGTCAGAGAAATCAACCAGTGGAGGTCAGGGGCCGTCGGCCAGGGCGGAGGCCGAGTCCGAGGGAGGCCTGCTCAGTGACTTGAGGGAGGTGCAGTGTCTCATTTGTTGTCTGCTGCATCAGATGTTCATCGCTGATCCCAACATCGCAAAGCTGGTTCACTTTCAGGTAAATCCAGCTGCAGATGTTCTCTTAAACTCTGCTGAGCATCATGTTTTTATGGTGTTTTATAATGAAAAGCCGCGTCGTGTTGATGACATCAGCCATAGCTTTAGAAATAAACAACTGCTGCTCTGTCAGAAGTATCATCCAGCCATATGGTGGACTTCATCAAAGCAATCCCTCCTGTCACACTAATCCACCTTCATCCACACGCTTAACCAGAAGCCTCTCTGTGCACGTTTACACACGCACGCGTGCATGTGAATGATTGTATTTGTAAAGGTTAAATGATGCAGGGAACACTTTCTCTCTACCAGGGTTATCCTCAGGCTCTGCTGCCTCTAACTGTGGCAGGTATCCCCTCCATTCATATCTGTTTGGACTTCATCCCAGAGCTGCTGGCTCAGCCCCAGCTGGAGAAGCAGGTGAGACCTCCCAGAACCTCTCAGAACCTCTCAGAACCACTCACACTGTTGTGTTTTTAAAGGCACCTCAGCGGGGTGATCTCTACTCAATGTTTGTTTATTAGCTACATAAATAAATATTTATGTTGTTGTTGTGTTTGTGTACTTACAGATCTTTGCAGTACAGCTGCTGTCACATCTGTGTACCCAGTACGCGTTACCCAAATCTCTTAGTGTTGCTCGGTTGGCCATCAGTGTCATGGGTACACTTTTAACAGGTCAGCAGACGTCTCGGTTCCTTCCAAGACTTCAGATCTAGTTTATTGTCTTCTGTTGTCATTTGACCCGTCCAGCATCAGAACCTTTAGATCCGCTCACAGAAAGACATTGTTATTCTTACAATATGGAAACAACGTGTTTTATTCCTGGAGACTGGCGCCACCGTCTGGTGTCTCGCTGTCAGTGCAGCTGTCTGTCTGTCTTCCAGGACCAAACCAACCCAGATGAAACTGCAGGACTCAAACTCAGGAGTGTTTGTTGTGTTTTCCAGTGTTGAATCGTACCAAACGTTATTCCTTCTTCATGCCGACGCTGCCCTGTCTGGTGGCGTTCTGCCAGGCCTTCCCGCCTCTTTATGAAGACGTAGCAGCTTTGTTGGTCCAAGTGGGTCAAGTTTGTGCCTCTGATGTGGCCACCAGAACCAGAGACATTGACCCTTTTATCGCTCGTAAGTATAATCTACCACGAGTGGGACGGAACACTTCCTGGTTTCTTGTTTTTTTCCTTTTTGATGCACCAGATATTTAAATTAAAAAAGCTGTAAATCAAAATGGACCAGAAATCAGCTGTAGCTTAACTCAGGTCGCTCCTCCAGAACCAGAACCAGAACTAGGCTGTAGAACCAGTCAGAACCAGCCAGAACCAGACTGTGAAACCAGCCAGAACCAGACTGTAGAACCAGCCTGAACCAGGCTGTAGAACCAGTCAGAACCAGACTGTAGAACCAGCCTGAACCAGGCTGTAGAACCAGTCAGAACCAGACTGTAGAACCAGGCTGTAGAACCAGGCTGTAGAACCAGGCTGTAGAACCAGCCTGAACCAGGCTGTAGAACCAGCCAGAACCAGGCTGCTGTAGAACCAGCCAGAACCAGGCTGTAGAACCAACCAGAACCAGACTGTAGAACCAGCCTGAACCAGGCATTAGAACCAGTCAGAACCAGGCATTAGAACCAGTCAGAACCAGACTGTAAAACCAGCCAGAACCAGGCTGTAGAACCAGCCAGAACCAGGCATTAGAACCAGTCAGAACCAGACTGTAAAACCAGCCAGAACCAGGCTGTAGAACCAGTCAGAACCAGGCTGTAGAACCACTGTCAGTCACTCTGTTTCTTTAGAACATTAACACGTTTGTCTCGGTTCTAAAAACAATATTAAGTTTTGAGTATTTTATTCTAGTTCTGCTGTACAATGTGAAACTTTAGTGTCGTTACCGTGGTAACCCTCCTCCTAGTTTAACAGAAAAACATGGAAACAAGCCGACAGCCTGAATCTGTAGTCTTTAAATAGAAAAACCACATCAAGCTGCCAGATGTGCATAAAAAGATCTGCAGCAACATGTTCCAAGATACGAGTCAGATGTTTTATATTCACACATTCTGACGTCCATCATGGTCAAATTCATCAGGTCTTATATTAAAACATCAACTTTTCATCTCAGGACGATGAATTTGTAACGTGTCAGTTGGACACAAGTCACAGACGGACATGTCTGTAGCAGATTTTGGGTTTATGGACTTCACAAACAAAATTCAACAACATTCACAGGTTCATTAAAAACAGCTGATAAAGATTTAATTTAACAAGAAAGATTGAAATAGTTTTTTATTTTAACCTTCAAGGTTTACAGAGTCTTAAAGAGAAACCGGACGAGTCTTCAGTTTCAGGTGGAACCTGGTCTCGTCTAACGTTACCTCAGAAGACAGCGGAGGAGCTGGCTGGAGCCGACCCTGATGTCCAACTCTGTTACTGCATCGAAGCCACTTTCATGGACATCATCAGCTCCACACTGCATGGACTATAGGACAAGCAGGTCGGGACACGTTCTGGTGGATGACGTGCTTTCTGGGTTAGTCTGGACTGAAGTCTGTCCTGAGTTTTAGAATCTGTAGAGAAAGTGAGACGTGTCATGTATGTTGTATGTTTCTCTCCGTTTGTCTCAAACCGTGAACATGAAAATATTTAAAACTTTTTTCATTTGTTTGTAATAAAACAACAGATTTGTCAGAAGTGTGTGTGTGTTGTGTTTAAATGAAGGTGGTCGTGCACGTGTTTCATGGTTTTCACCTGGTTTCCTAAACGTTATACAGTGGGGCAAAAAAGTATTTAGTCAGCCACCAATTGTGTAAGTTCTCCCACTTAAAAAGATCAGAGAGGCCTGTAATTTTCATCATAGGTATACCTCAACTATGAGAGACAAAATGAGGGAAAAAAATCCAGAAAATCACATTGTCTGATTTTTAAAGAATTTATTTGCAAATTATGGTGGAAAATAAGTATTTGGTCACCTACAAACAAGTAAGATTTCTGGCTTTCACAGACCTGTAACTTCTTTAAGAGGCTCCTCGGTCCTCCACTCGTTACCTGTATTAATGGCACCTGTGTGAACTCGTTATCAGTATAAAAGACACCTGTCCACAACCTCAAACAGTCACGCTCCAAACTCCACTATGGCCAAGACCAAAGAGCTGTCAAAGGACACCAGAAACAAAATTGTAGACCTTCACCAGGCTGGGAAGACTGAATCTGCAATAGGTAAGCAGCTTGGTGTGAAGAAATCAACTGTGGGAGCAATTATTAGAAAATGGAAGACATACAAGACCACTGATAATCTCCCTCGATCTGGGGCTCCACGCAAGATCTCACCCCGTGGGGTCAAAATGATCACAAGAACGGTGAGCAAAAATCCCAGAACCACACGGAGGGACCTAGTGAATGACCTGCAGAGAGCTGGGACCAAAGTAACAAAGGCTACCATCAGTAACACACTACGCCGCCAGGGACTCAAATCCTGCAGTGCCAGACGTGTCCCCCTGCTGAAGCCAGGACACGTCCAGGCCCGTCTGCGGTTTGCTAGAGAGCATTTGGATGATCCAGAAGAGGATTGGGAGAACATCATATGGTCAGATGAAACCAAAATAGAACTTTTTGGTAGAAACTCAACTTGTCGTGTTTGGAGGGGAAAGAATGCTGAGTTGGATCCAAAGAACACCATACCTACTGTAAAGCATGGGGGTGGAAACATCATGCTTTGGGGCTGTTTTTCTGCAAGGGGACCAGGACGACTGATCCGTGTAAAGGAAAGAATGAATGGGGCCATGTATCGTAAGATTTTGAGTGAAAACCTCCTTCCATCAACAAGGGCATTGAAAATGAGACGTGGCTGGGTCTTTCAGCATGACAATGATCCCAAACACACCGCCCGGGCAACGAAGGAGTGGCTTCGTAAGAAGCATTTCAAGGTCCTGGAGTGGCCTAGCCAGTCTCCAGATCTCAACCCCATAGAAAATCTCTGGAGGGAGTTGAAAGTCCGTGTTGCCCAGCGTCAGCCCCAAAACATCACTGCTCTAGAGGAGATCTGCATGGAGGAATGGGCCAAAATACCAGCAACAGTGTGTGAAAACCTTGTGAAGACTTACAGAAAACGTTTGACCTCTGTCATTGCCAACAAAGGCTATATAACAAAGTATTGAGATTAACTTTTGTTATTGACCAAATACTTATTTTCCACCATAATTTGCAAATAAATTCTTTAAAAATCAGACAATGTGATTTTCTGGATTTTTTTTCCTCATTTTGTCTCTCATAGTTGAGGTATACCTATGATGAAAATTACAGGCCTCTCTGATCTTTTTAAGTGGGAGAACTTACACAATTGGTGGCTGACTAAATACTTTTTTGCCCCACTGTATATAGTTATATATGATATATTTACAGTAACATTCAGAAGTCATACGTGTGATAAGGTCCTATAAAAACTCCTCATCCTGTCACCACCTGCCTCACCTTTACCTCAACAGCTGATTCCAGCTGTCTGTCAAACCAAGAGGCGGGTCCGAGTGGGGAATGGGCCAAACCCCACCTGAGATACAACCTGTGCAGCAGCCAGACAGAACCAGAACCATCAGGACCATGAGGACGAGGCTTTATATAATCTGTTCTTTCCAGGTTTCACTAAGCCGTGTCCTTCTGCACGTCATAGACTTTTAATCAACTTCAACACCTCATTTTTCTCTCAATTCATCCAAAATCAGTGATTATAACTGGAAACTTTGTAGCTGATGAGCAGAATCTCGGTCTCATGTCGTGTTCCTGGAGCACGAGGAGTCCCAGCAGACCCAGAAGTTCCTTCAGCTGCAGCAACAAACAGGTAACGATGGAGGTGAAACGATGAACCAAGAGATAGAAGATCTGAAAGCAGAGTGAAGGAGACAGACTGAACAAGGGAGGACAGATGCCTTCACTGACTCCTAGGATCAGTTTCTAGAAGAGTAGAGATGGAAGATGATGGAGGATCACGAGACCATTTAAGAAGATGAAGGAGGGAGTGAGAGGAGGAAAGATTTCATGTGATTAAAACGTGACACATGGCTGAAGGTGACGTGGTTGATGATGTCACCATTAAACTCTACGTAGAACTTTTTCTTCTTGCTTTTATGAAACAAAATTAGGTTAAAATGTCACTTTAAAGATGTTTTGAGGTCAAATATAAAATTCAAGAAGCTTTTTTTTTTTTCATTTCTGTCAACAACAAATTATTATTTTACATGAAATCAGTCAGACAGCTGCTGAAGAAGGAACAGGCTGAATCGGGTCTCTCCTGCACCCTGATTGGATTCATCAAATAGGTCAAAGTATAAAGGTTGAGTTTATGTTTAATGTGTTTTCAGTTCATTCTAATTCAAGATATCAGAATATTCTTGTTCATCTTCAACTTCCTCATTCACACTCCTCATCAACCATCTGATTAGTAATTAACATTATGTAAAATAAATGTGGCTGATATCAGGGAGCGTACTGTCGCCCCCTGTGGCCAGAAGAGGTATTACCAAAACAAACAGAAAATACACATCTCAAAAAATATTCTTTTCTCTGCCCTTCAGGGCCGCCTGGCTGACGAGAGAGAGAAAAAAGGGATGGGAAATAAGTTTCTTGTTTAAATTAAAGAATTATTGAATAGAGAAAATTTGATCTTTTTCTCTTTTTTTGGCCTTTCAAGACAAAAAAATCAGGCGATTTAAAAAAAGTCGGTCAGTTTTAGAAAATGGGACAGCCTGAAATTTATGTTCCAAACTTGACCTTCAAGGCTTCCGTAACCATCATTGTGAAAGACATGCAGTTTTTAACTTGTCTGTATTACTAATATCCTAAATACAATAAGATGATACAATGAATTATAAGAAATGTGTTGAAAATGTGTTTGTTAGGTTTTTATTATTACAGAGTTGTTCTTTGTATTGGTACGGCTGTTATTGTTTATTGTTTGTGTTATTGTTTTTCTATTTCTGGTGACAAACTTTCAGACGGTGAATTAAACAGTTTGTTTTTCATTCAACACAATCTGATAAATATTAAACACATTTATAAATAACTGTTATTTTCTTTATTTTTTAAAAGCTCGTGAATTTATTGTAGTAATTCACCAGAGGGCACTCTAGTTACACTAAAATCAACACCACCACCCTTTCAGAATAAAACGTATTAAATAAATATTTAGGAATCAGAAATCAAAATTCTTGTTTTACGCTGTGAAGATTTTAAAAGTTTGTAAAATGAAGCTGAAATAAAAATGTTAAAGGTGACAGTGAAACGTGGAAAATGTTTGACGGTTTTTCATTTATATTTGTAATTTTTCCACTTTGACATAAAAGGTGTTTTAACAGCCCTAAAACATGCAGGATGAATATGAGAATATTAAACTGACAGGTGCTGCAGGTGAGACGCTCAGAGGAAATAACTAGTAGATGTTGTTCTGCAGCTGTTTTTAATGTGAAGCAACTGGAACGACTCTGCAGCTCAGTTTCTCATCTGCCTGCAAAGAGAGGCACTCAGCATCAGTTTGTTGTGCTGCTGCAGTTTCTCAACACTGTGAGAGACGCCTGGAGCGAGTGAGGGTGAAATCACACAAACATTTTGTTTTCATTGATGATGCTGAAGCGCCTCCAACATCAAGTGTTTAAAAATACAACTTCTTATAGAAGAGACTCTGAAGGATGTGGGAAGATGAAGCCGCTGCGTTCAGACTCATTATTTCTACAGATTTATTCACTTAATTCAAACAATTTGGGCATTTTTACATTTTGAAGAATGCCTTGAAGAGACATTTGGGTTACAATTAGGCAGACGTCCTTAAGCTAACACATCCAAAATAAGGAGCTGTGAATGAGAAACATTAACAGACATGATCAGACCCCCAGATGGTGGTACTCTGGATTTATAGCTATTTATTTTAAGAACTTTGAGCTAAATCTCTCGAGTCTTCTCTTTCCCATCCCCCACATGTTGACTTGATTGGAAAATGTTTCCCCAACTGAGCTTCTGCTACTTCAGACATTTCCCCTCGATCACTGAAGGAACCAATTAAATGGTGATTTTAATGCACTTAGCCAGCTGCACACTTCCACTGCACTCCAGCTTGTTTCAGCTCTATTTGCTTCTGTTTACTTGTTAGTGATATAAAGGCAAAACCCTTAAGAGGGAGCAAGAAATCCCACCTCAGCGTTTACAAGAGTCATTAAGTAAAATGAACATTCTTTCTCTTTCGGTCTCAGTGGATTTTGAAAGTCTGGTACTTCAGGTAAGAGGCAGTAAATGACCACATGGTGTCACGAGTGGCGAGTCATTCATGTAAAAACAACATTCGCACGAGAAAACTGAACTTTCAAACAATTCTAATCCAGATGCAAAAAAATTAAAAACCAGTTATGTAGAGCATTNAAGAGTTTAGTAATGATGAGTGCAGATCAGCCTCGGGACCCCTCCTCAGCTGCAGGACTGGGGACCCTTCCTCAGCTGCAGGACTCGGGACCCCTCCTCAGCTGCAGGACCTTCCTCAGCTGCAGGACTCGGGACCCTTCCTCAGCTGCAGGACTGGGGACCCTTCCTTAGCTGCAGGACTCGGGACCCTTCCTCAGCTGCAGGACTGGGGACCCTTCCTCAGCTGCAGGACTCGGGACCCCTCCTCAGCTGCAGGACTGGGGACCCTTCCTCAGCTGCAGGACTGGGGGCCCTTCCTCAGCTGCAGGACTGGGGACCCTTCCTCAGCTGCAGGACTCGGGACCCTTCCTCATCTGCAGGACTGGGGACCCTTCCTCAGCTGCAGGACTCGGGACCCCTCCTCAGCTGCAGGACCTTCCTCAGCTGCAGGACTGGGGGCCCTTCCTCAGCTGCAGGACTGGGGACCCTTCCTCAGCTGCAGGACTCGGGACCCTACCTCTGCTGCAGGACTCGGGACCCTTCCAGACTCGATCTGTTTTAGCTTTAGAACATTCGATTCATCTGGTTGGAGCGGCTGTTGCAATGATCACTGACAGGAAGTGAATGTTTACGAGTCTTTTAAGATTCCTGCCATGACACTAACTCACATTTACACTGCACAGATCAGGTTTCAGTATTTCCTAATAATTGAAGATGTGCGTTCTCCATTTACCTCTGAGATAAAGGAGAGACGGGTGAGATGCTGGTTTCTCTCAGATCTTCCAGCACTGAACGCTGTCTGATATTCTTCTGCTCGGGGAAGCTGAGGGAATTGATTACACAGAATAGAAACTCTTTGTAGGGCCTGAATGCATTCTTCACAATGTGTTGCAGGAACAAAGAGACATGATTAAGGCTTTCGTACCTCCCTATAAAACATTTGATTTTCCTTTTTGGTTGAGCAGAAATCCACAAAAAGGCAACGATTGAAAATTAATTGGCAGCGTGTCAGCGGTGTATTTATTTAGTTTTTTAAAAGATGCAGTTAATTACGAGAGCAGAGGAGTGTTGCGTTGGTTTCTCGCCTCCTTGCTGACTGGTTTCTGCTCTGAGGGAGTGTAGGAAGCTTCCCAATTAACAGCAGAATAAAAGACCCAACGCTCTAACGTTTCAGCAGGTAAAAAAGGCCCAAATTTAAATTGCCTGGTGAGCGACATAACAGACAGAGAAGCATGTGGTTTTTATACTGTCATGCTTCAAGCTAAACTAAGAAGATGTAAGAAAAAAGGTTCTTTCAAGAGTTTTGTAACTCCAGGAAACTACGGCAAATTAGGTGCATGAAAGCACTTTAGATTTTATATTCAGTAAGTTAAGGACTCGTAGCTTCTGCTTTGTGAAATGAGGTTTGCTACAAAAATAACAGGAAAGCGAGTAAAGTTATTCATATACGACTTCAGTCTTCTTAGAACAACCTTTTTTGACTAAATTCATAGTTTAGACTCGTGATTCTCAGACCGACTGTGAGTAACTTGTTCTATCAGAGAAAAACAGCTGTTCTGTGGAACATCTCCATCTGCCTCTGCTTATCCAGAATAAACCAAATAAAGACAAAATGTGCATTTTTTTAACCCATTCAGTGTCATGGACGTCTTGATGTCGCTACAGCTTTTATTGGCTTAAATCCTGCAAAGCATTCTGGGGCAGCTGCTCGCTGAATTTGAACTGATTACAGGCTGTATTTAGTGATATGATCCAGGAGGGGGCAGTGGTGCACTTCTCTGGGTGAGATCACTTCTTATTTACCGTGTAACAATGCCGGTTGGATGGTTGGAGGGGGCGGAGCCAGAGACTCAGGACGAGACAGACGGTGAATACGGGAGATTCATTCAGAGCCTGTGAAGCAGCTGGGAAGTGGTCTGGTTGTTCAGAGTTATTAAAAACTAATATAGAATTTATGGAATGTAGAAGGTGGTGGAGTTTATTACATGGATAAAATCTCTCCAGCGTGTCTACCGGATCTACGGAACGAGTATTGTGTCGAAGGTGGCGCGGTTTTTGATCCAGCTCTCCCTTTTGGGACTTGTGATGTCTTCAGCCTGATGTTGAGGTTCTTCTGGTGATTCTAGTGAAGCTGAGGTGGATTTATCAGACCAGTATCTGCTGTTAGGATCTTCTAAAGGCAGCAGGGAGCAAAATAAAGAACGATTCACCGCATAAAATACACGGTAAGCAGGCTCGGCGCCAGGCGGTAGCTTGTGGTTGCTATAGTAACCCCAAAATTTGGTCAAGCAACTGCTTAGCAACCCCAATTATGCTGTAACAATTTTTATATAAATTAATAAATTAATCTAGAGTTGTCAACTGCCCCATATTAGCCAGGATATCTCGTATATTTATCTAAATTTGCTTGTCCCGTACCGGAAGTATCTTGTATGCTGCTTGTTGTGTATCTGGAACGTTTACGCTGCTGTTATACTCCTACCACTAGGTGGCAGTAAGACTTTATAGAGGACAGATTTCATGCGACCATTAAAGTACATCAAATCAAAACTTCGCGGGAAGTCGGTTTCAGGTGTGAATTTCGGAGCTGGTTTGTAAATATGGATGAACCTGGTACAAAGGAAAGACTGTGTAGGTACTATAAACAGTGGGAAACCAGAGTAAACCCTGTTACTCGTGACGTGACTAAAGCTTTCTGCAGTTCATGCTGTCCAGAATTCACTATTGTCCATGAAGGACAGACCTGATCAGTCAGGAGTGAAAAAAGTCCATGGAAAAATTATAAATGGTGAGTCATGATATCTAATGCCTCTTTTTATTTGCAATCAGCCGTTTAACTGCTATTAATGTTCAACTGATCATTTATTTTTAGGTTTATTCATGTGTGAGGAAAAACAACGATGTTTTTAAATGTTTATAGCTTTGAATATTTGTAACTGTCTCACCAGTATTCTATCATGTGTCCATGTGAGCTGCATATTTAGATAAAAATCGGTTCACTTATTGTTACCTCTGCCAGGGTCGGCAGAGGAAGTTGTGTTTTTACCAGTTTGGTTTTTTAACAAGATAACTCAAAAACTTCTGGATGGATTTTGATGACATTTTCAGGATATGTTGGAAATGGTCCGAGGACCAATCTGTTAGATTTTGGTGATGATTCAGATCACTGGTGGAGGTCTGTGCTCTCAGAGTGCTTCTCTAGTTTGTTGTATTAGCATTTTTCCAAATAACAAAAATGTCCCTTATTTGACTGAGAGGAA
>SSNP01000181.1:335580-346979 GCA_006937955.1 Pachypanchax playfairii | reverse complement strand
TTTTATAATAACAATTATGATCATATAAATGTTTTCCCATTACTTTCCTTTTTGGAAAGGAAATTTGTCCTTCAGCCTAAATTGGAACATTTTTAACTTTTTTGAAGTATACTGTATTTTACTTCAGTAAACTAAAATGTGAAGTACAAGTACATACCTAGTAAACTAACAATATAGTACTAAAATGTATTTGTACTTCACATTTTTGTTTTTGCACTGCAGCATGTCCTGGCACCGTACAGTGGTGGCTTACACCGGTGCTTTGTCATAATGTAGTCCCAAGTCTAAATCTGCTTTTGAAAGAAGAGAGACTAAATTTTGTGCTGATGGTTTCAGAATTCACACAGTCATAGGAGAAAATATTCTGTGGGCCTTAAAAAATCAGTAAAAATGCTAAATATCTCTGGTACTGAAGGGGGTTAGAAATCTGAAAGTGGCACCGAATGAGTTAAAGACCCATACAGTCTATTTTAGACCTGGTCTCTGGCTAAATGCTCCAGTCTGCTTTAATCTTACGCAATAACAGCAGCAACAACTACTGTATGTATCAGCTGTAGACTCAAATTAATGCTGCTCTCTCACATGTGGAGTCCCTCAAGGTTCCATTTCGGTTCCTTTTATGTTTCCATTTGGTTCGTCCATGATCACCTTCATGGATCTATCAGTCTCTCATCCTTTGGGATTCTTTTGATTGGCTGTTCAGCAGCTGTTCAGCATGACTTGTGTCATAACAAACAGAGTTGTACTTTCACCCTACTTGGAATTTTAAACAGCGAAGTGAAGGTGATAGAAATGACTCTGTTGTTCATGTCGTCTTCCTCCTCCAACGACACAAAAACAGCAGCAGCAGTTACTACTGATAAACTTTCCCAAAAACAATATATGCTTTTTGTAGCGACATACAACATAAAGAGGAGAAGAGAGCAGGAGGTGCAACTGAAGTTGGCAGTAACAACTGAAATGTCCCACAATTCTAGTCTAGCAGTAAACATGGAAAAGTTTTTGAAAAGAAAGTTTGATGTTTCAACATAAAAAAGAATAATGTTAGACACCTCGGGAGCTCTACTCTCTTCATGTTCTCCTCTGAAGACTGAAAAGATCCTTTTAAGAAGCTTGTATAATTGATTCCACCCAGAGGAAACCCACGGCAATAACCCACCTCACCCAAAACTCAACAGTAAAGCACTATGAGCTGCTTTTTCTCTGTTTGCTGCCATCGTTTTTATTAGAGCTTTCATCTGAGCGTATGAATGACTGAAATCAGGCGAAGCTGAATAAACATTAGCTTGAACAGCTGATTGATGGATCAATTTGGGCCCTTGGTTTCCCAGTGCTGCTGGTGGCATTCACATGGAATACACTGCCAGTGGTGTCAGGCCAAAATAAAGTCCTTGAAATGAAAATCTCTTGGAAACTGTCCAGCACGGTCTAAACCAAACAGATGGCTCCCAGTTCTTCTATCATATCCATATTAATGACATGATTAAAATTCATTGCAGTTGAGAAATCTTACTAATGCCTTTGATTTAAACAGCAATTATGGGTTTTGATTATCAGCTGTAAGTTGTGTATTTGTTGCTTTACCACAGAGATACGTTGCAGATTAATTCTTGAGTTGATTTAAACTCCCGACTGATGGACATGGAACCAGGTTAAAAGGTAAGAAAGGTAAATAAGAAAATGGTCATGAGTGCAGTGGAATAGATTTTAGATCATGTGATGTGAGTGCATGACAGTCAGACTGCAGCTCAACAAGTTGTTCAGGTCACAATACAAACAGAAAACTCTTAGTTAGATTTTTTTATTTAACTCAATACTGATCCAAAATAAAGTTCTTATATAGTCAGTGAAAAGATCCACTCACAAAGATACGATCCAAAAAAGTTCCAGAAGATTAAACTTTATGTTTAAACTAAGATCCATTACACAGAACAGAACTAAGTCATATACTTATTGATAAATATTAAACAGTTGATAAAATATCAGATGGGTATTTATGTGATTTAAAGAGTAAAACCTTCCAGAGTCCGGTCACAACCGGTTCTTATAAAATCCAATTTAAACATTCAGTTTAAAAATGTTTAACGTTTTTACATGGAAAACAGAAAATCTGCATTTTTTTAAACATGTTTGGTCAGAAACTCCTTTACTTTCCCACTTCTTGATGTCTGACAGGAAGATGCTGCAGAAACATATAAACTTTCACCGAAGTCGATTTCACACAATCCTTCTCAATTTATTATTCAGCACAAAACAGCTGCAAAATCTCCATTTATAATTTCGGCTTCTGTCTTCAGATCGATGAAAACTGCTGAATGAAGATGTTGTAAGTGTGTGTTGGGTTGCACGCTGGTATATGTGAGTTTACATCCTTTTCATGTGCATGTGAGGGTTTTTCTCCAGGAACTCCAGTTTCCTTCCACAGACCAAAAACAAGCATGCTAGCTGAATTAGTAAAAGGCTGTTTGTCCTCTATGTGGCCATGTGATGGGCTGGTGACCTGTCCAGGTGTAGCCCCGCCTCTTGACCACTGGAGATAAGCACCAGCTCCTCATGACTCTGAACAATATAAAACTGGTGTTGAAAACACATGATTGAATGTACATTTATGTTACAGGGTTTATGTTTGGGACGTCGTTACAGCCACATTCAGGGAAACTGGTCAAACCAATTGAGTCACTTCAGTTCAAACTCTGGATCAGTATTACAAACAAAAAACCTTCCTATCTGTAATAATTGTACTGCTTCAGATGTTAAAATAAAACTTCAGAGTCGTTTTTTGAATATGGAACATTTTCATAAAATCTCTATTTTTAAATAAAACCTCCACGGGGTGTTTAGAGGTTGTAGAATGAAAATACAGTATTTCCTTTGAACATTATATTTGAAGTAAAATATATTAAAATATTTATTCTGACGGGCACAATGTTGGTGTTATGTTTACATCTACCAGCCAATAGCTGTCAGAGTAGCAGCACCATTGCAGGTTGCCTAATACAGTGAATAGTCTGTAATAGTGATGCTGGTACTGTGGAGGGGGCGGAGTCAGCGGGTCGAGCAGCTGCTTTGGAGCACCACAGATTTTGTTGTCCTTCTTGGGGGACGAGCAATCGGAGAGGATCAGGGGCCAGAGGGGGTTTGGGTGAGGAATTTTTACAGCATCAGGGACAGGAACCTGGCGCCCCGACGGCTGGAAGTCTTGTTCTGTTGTTGTGGCTGCAGCATCTACAGACTGGATGTTGTTGTGGCTGCAGCATCTACAGACCGGATGTTGTTGTGGCTGCAGCATCTACAGACCGGATGTTGTTGTGGCTGCAGCATCTACGGACCGGATGTTGTTGTGGCTGCAGCATCTACAGACTGGATGTTGTTGTGGTGTTCATGTTCCAGATTCCACCTTTAACTGTGTTTTGTTCTTTTATGTGTCTCATTTCTAATTCAGCTTTCAGTGAGTGAAACAGTGAGACTTGTTTTGTGTAATCTCACCATTGTTTTGACTTAAGGAGTGTAAAACACAATGTTAGCTTTTAAGGTGCGCTGACACTGAAGACTTTCTAAAGGGTAACGCAATTTACCCTTATGAAGAGAAATAGAGGATACCTGTGTAAAATATCTGATCCCATCTTCTACCTCCCCCATCTTATTACCTCAGCTGTGAAATCGCTCCGTGTTCATGCTGGAAAACCAAGCGAGCGTGCTCAGCTGTGAAATTGTATCTTCTCTGCCCCCCCCAGACACACACATCTGTAGCTCCTTTCTCTGTATCACACACACACACAAAATAAAATAAAAAATAACAAGCTTTTTCTTTAGCTTCAAAAACAAAGTGCCTCTTTCTTCAAGGTGAAGCCTTTCGGCTCTACACCTGCATAATCAGGTTCCTTCTTCTGCATGACTTATTTGCAGCTGGTAATGAGGGGCTCAGGAACACCTTGACAAGGAAGCTGCACAGCAGCTGTCAGAGGTGAGACACCTGACTTCTTGCATTACTGGGTGAATGGACTAGTTTTGTAGGAATTCTCTGAGGGAATGAATCCCACACAGAGCTGAAATAAGGGGTCATTTAAACCCAGAAGTAATGAAGGCATGACAAACAGGTGCCATCCGTCACACTAGAAGACACTTGGACCTATTTTTAACACATTGTACTAAGTTTAACTGGTCTAGCCGGGTGGTTTATCAAGACCTGGACCTGCTTCATTAATCCTGTGCATGTCCTCTTCAGGATCTCCATGTCTAAACAAGGTCGTCCATTTTATCTGTAAATTCCTTTATTATAACGCTGAGCAAAAAAATATGGCGAGTCAAAGTGCTGCATAAAACAACTCAGAGAACTCGTGTTCCACAAGAGAACAATTAATATTTTATAATATTTTACTTCAAATATAATTTTTAAAAGAAATGCTGTATTTTCATTCTACAACCTTCTAAACACCCCGTGGAGGCATTATTTTGTTAAAATATTGCTTTAAATGAAAATATTCCATATACCACCTTTAAAGGGACTGTATCATGCTATTTTATAGTTTTCAACGTCTTGGATCGGCACATATATGATAAAACCTTACCGTTTTAGTTATATTCACTTCATTTGTCCTGAAATATAACTAATATTCTCGAGTTATTCTGTGATTAGGAAGTAAAAACGCTCAGTTTACCTAAAACCCCGCCTCCCAACTTTGAGTGCGACTGGGCTGTTTAGAAACACTAAATAAACTTCTGTAACTCTCGCAGCCAAATGCACATTTTCGACAAGAAATTTTTAGCATGAAATACAACGAAATGGAGGTGCCAATTTGTCAGAAGACGCTCGGTGGTGAGGAGCGTCTGGAGGGAAGGACGGTCCACTCGCTACTGGATGCGATCCGACCCGGGAGATGACACCAAGACTGGGATCAGACGGGTGAAGTGAGACAGGTCGTAGGCGAGGAGCGGGTTTCTGGAGGCAGCGACCGTAGCGACCGCGAGACCTGCAGCCAAGAACGAAGCGGACAGAGAGCGAGAGAGAGATCGACCGGGACAGGTCTGAGGTCTGAGGCTGGATTAATGAGGCGGTTAAACTGCAGCACGGAGGCTAACAGGAGCTCGTGGCAAATGGGACGTATGACTGAGCGCTGGCAGGGTGAGTGACTGTGTCTTTTATCCGGTGGTGGGACGGGCTGCCGTGACGTGGAGCTCAGCTGTAAAGCTGGAGTCATACTGACATGTGATTAGCAGGGTCGAGTTGTTAAGTCTTTATTAGCAGCTCATGCTAATAAAGAGCAGCAGGTGGTTGAAGTGTGGGAACTCTGGGCTGTAGGTTAGACATCTGCCGTGATGAGCTCCTGACAAATTGTTTCGGACTCTCGCAGCTCGTCTCGTACCTTCTACAGGGGCAGCAGGGATTGGTCAGGAACTTCCTGATACAACAGTGTGATGTAGAGGGACTCAATTCAGCCGTTTTACATGAGCGAGTAAAGCAGCTGCTCAGAGCGCAGGTTTCAGGAGGATTACTCGGGAATGCACGAATTAAGCCAAAAGCCACTCTGGAGGTCTTTTAAATAAAGAAATAGCATCACAACATGGTTATAAGCTCCAAAAGGTTGATTTTTCATGATACAGGACCTTTAAGAACGAAGACTGTCAGGTGCATGGTGGAATTTACTGGAAGAAAACAGAACTTGAGTTGAGTTTGAATTTATTGAGTTACGTTGTGTCTGTTCTGGGCAGTAGGAGGCGCCAAAATCTTTTTTCGTCTAGGGCACCATGCAGCTCAGGGCTGGTCCTGCTTTTATTCTCTGTGTTTTTTCATCTTCAGTTACCTGCTTTTCTCTCTTTGTGTTTGTTTTTCAAGATTAACTAAACTTATAAAATCCTATAAGCACCTGATTCTCCACCTCCATGTTCCCACAGTATTAATATGAGGGGCAACATGTTTTGAATAATGTGGAGGTGTCGGAAGAATCTGAGATCAAACTTTAGGGGGCGTCAGCTATAAAATTAGTTTAGGGTTCGTTTAAAACAGATTGTTATTGTCAGAGTTTGTGGTTATTTACACATTTTAGGCTTTAAGCAAGTGATTAGTTTTTCTCTTGTGATTTATTTTGGCTGCAGCACATGTGCAACATACAGACACGCCATGCAACATGCTGCTGCTTATGCAAAGATCTTTAGAACTTGTGCTGCCAAATAAAATCCTATTTGAGCCTTTATAAGAAGTTGTTGGTTGGAAGGTCCATTCAGATGTCAACTGCAATGAAAAGGTCAGTAATGAAACGATAAAGGAAATGTGTTGTTCATCAATGTGAAACAGGCTGTAAGGGGGTGCAGATAGAACCACTGTAGAAACACCAGCACAGTTTAGAAACATTCAAAGAGCAACATGAGCTTCTTAGAACAGGAAGCTGTTTTCTTTCCTGTAGCTAAACAAAGCTGACAGTAGGAACACTGGCAGAATAATTCAGCAGGACTGTGGGGAGAGCCAGAGAAAAGACAAAGTCCTCCAATACGGTCTCTGAGGACCCTGCAGCAATCTGCTGTTCTCCTCCCGCCATCGTCATTACTGACACTATTGATTATGGCCCTCGGAGTGATGATGGCATTCAGCTCGTCTCCTTTAGTGGAAGCCACAATCATGCCGTCATGTTGCTCAAATGATAGACTGTCTTGGAAATAAAAGAGGAGGTGAGGGCCGGGAGAGAGAAAGATAAGGGTGATTGAGAGGGATGGAGAGGCTGGCGGGGTGGGGGGGGCTCGAGAGGAGACGGCATTAAAATAGTCCAGCTGTTTTTTTACAGCAGCTGAGGAATGTAACGCCTCCTGTCTGCAGTATTAAAATACAGATCTCCATGGTGTCAGAGTTTTACAGAAGGAAACGAGACCTTGCTGGAAACATGAAACCTGCATAATTGTCTCTTTGCCTGTTGGATTTGCTAACAAGGAAGTCTGACATTTCCACACGGTCTCAGTTGTGCAGAATGTAAGAGTCTAAAACCGTTAAACAAGCATCGTTTGCTTATAGCGAGACGAGGAACAACCTGCTCATACATATGGAAAAAATCCTGGTATAGTTTCATCTGGAGTCTCTCCATAAACAGAGGCAGGAAGTTTGCATTGGTTGAGACACACACACACACACACACACACACACACACACACACACACCANGGTGGCTCCTTGATTTAATTAGCACAGCAGAGCTCCAATTAGCTACTAGAGTAAATCAGATGGTGCTTTTCATCCTAGTATTGAGCTGATGGACCCAGTAGGACCGTGTTCTGTGTCTCTCTGGGGAAGACTGTGAATCACAGATTCTCATGGATACAGAATACTCTTCTCTAAGCTGAGTTCACACTGTGAAGCAAAAAAAATGTATTGTAAAAGAGTTGTGGGAAAAATCTTTTGTTGTCAGACTGAATCAGTGTTCTGTGGTTGCTCCGTCTCAGGTTGCTCTTTCATGACCCACAAGAAACTTCAAGCAGTGTCAGAAATGTTCTGGGTTAGTCGTCCAGTTGATGTTGCTGCAGTCTGCATCTTTATCCCACCTGTGAGCAGAACCACAACCTCATCAGATCCTTTTCCTTATCTGTTTAGACTCTACTACTGTCTACTGTACTGTCTACTGTACTGTCTACTGTACTGTCTACTGTACTGTCTACTATACTGTCTACTGTACTGTCTACTGTACTGTCTACTGTACTGTCTACTGTACTGTCTACTGTACTGTCTACTGTACTGTCTACTATACTGTACTGACTCCTCCATCAGGACCTGGACTCCTCTATCAAGGACCTGGACTCTTCCATCAGGACCTGGACTCCTCCATCAGGACCTGGACTCCTCCATCAGGACCTGGACTCCTCTATCTAGGACCTGGACTCCTCCATCAGGACCTGGACTCCTCCATCAGGACCTGGACTCCTCCATCAGGACCCGGACTCCTCCATCAGGACCTGGACTCCTCTATCTAGGACCTGGACTCCTCTATCTAGGACCTGGACTCCTCCATCAGGACCTGGACTCCTCCATCAGGACCTGGACTCCTCCATCAGGGCCTGGACTCCTCTATCAGGGCCTGGACTCCTCTATCAGGGCCTGGACTCCTCCATCAGGACCTGGACTCCTCTATCAGGGCCTGGACTCCTCCATCTAGGGCCTGGACTCCTCCCTCAGGACCTGGACTCCTCCATCAGGACCTGGACTCCTCCATCAGGGCCTGGACTCCTCTATCAGGGCCTGGACTCCTCCATCTAGGGCCTGGACTCCTCCATCAGGATCTGGACTCCTCTGTCAGGGCCTGGACTCCTCCATCAGGGCCTGGACTCCTCCATCTAGGGCCTGGACTCCTCTATCAGGGCCTGGACTCCTCTATCAAGGACCAGGACTCCTTCATCAGGGACCTGGACTCCTCTATCTAGGACCTGGACTCCTCCCTCAGGACCTGGACTCCTCTATCAAGGACCAGGACTCCTTCATCAGGGACCTGGACTCCTCTATCTAGGACCTGGACTCCTCCATCAGGACCTGGACTCCTCCATCTACGGCCTGGACTCCTCCATCAGGACCTGGACTCCTCCATCAGGGCCTGGACTCCTCTATCAGGGCCTGGACTCCTCCATCTAGGGCCTGGACTCTCCATCAGGACCTGGACTCCTCCATCAGGGCCTGGACTCCTCTATCAGGGCCTTGACTCCTCTATCAAGGACCAGGACTCCTTCATCAGGGACCTGGACTCCTCTATCTAGGACCTGGACTCCTCCATCAGGACCTGGACTCCTCCATCAGGACCTGGACTCCTCCATCTAGGGCCTGGACTCCTCTATCTAGGACCTGGACTCCTCCCTCAGGACCTGGACTCCTCTATCAAGGACCAGGACTCCTTCATCAGGGACCTGGACTCCTCTATCTAGGACCTGGACTCCTCCATCAGGACCTGGACTCCTCCATCAGGACCCGGACTCCTCCATCAGGACCTGGACTCCTCTATCTAGGACCTGGACTCCTCCATCAGGACCTGGACTCCTCCCTCAGGACCTGGACTCCTCCATCAGGACCTGGACTCCTCCATCTAGGGCCTGGACTCCTCCCTCAGGACCTGGACTCCTCTATCAAGGACCAGGACTCCTTCATCAGGGACCTGGACTCCTCTATCTAGGACCTGGACTCCTCCATCAGGACCTGGACTCCTCCATCAGGACCTGGACTCCTCTATCTAGGACCTGGACTCCTCCATCAGGACCTGGACTCCTCCATCAGGGCCTGGACTCCTCTATCAGGGCCTGGACTCCTCCATCAGGACCTGGACTCCTCTATCAGGACCCGGACTCCTCCATCAGGACCTGGACTCCTCTATCTAGGACCTGGACTCCTCCATCAGGACCTGGACTCCTCCATCAGGACCTGGACTCCTCCATCTAGGGCCTGGACTCCTCTATCAGGGCCTGGACTCCTCTATCAAGGACCAGGACTCCTTCATCAGGGACCTGGACTCCTCTATCTAGGACCTGGACTCCTCCATCAGGACCTGGACTCCTCCATCAGGACCTGGACTCCTCCATCAGGACCTGGACTCCTCTATCAGGGCCTGGACTCCTCCATCAGGACCTGGACTCCTCTATCAGGGCCTGGACTCCTCCATCTAGGGCCTGGACTCCTCCTCTAGGGCCTGGACTCCTCCCTCAGGACCTGGACTCCTCTATCAAGGACCAGGACTCCTTCATCAGGGACCTGGACTCCTCTATCTAGGACCTGGACTCCTCCATCAGGACCTGGACTCCTCCATCAGGACCCGGACTCCTCCATCAGGACCTGGACTCCTCTATCTAGGACCTGGACTCCTCCATCAGGACCTGGACTCCTCCATCAGGACCTGGACTCCTCCATCTAGGGCCTGGACTCCTCCCTCAGGACCTGGACTCCTCCATCAGGACCTGGACTCCTCCATCAGGACCTGGACTCCTCTATCTAGGACCTGGACTCCTCCATCAGGACCTGGACTCCTCCCTCAGGACCTGGACTCCTCCATCTAGGGCCTGGACTCCTCCATCAGGACCTGGACTCCTCTATCAAGGACCTGGACTCCTCCATCAGGACCTGGACTCCTCCATCAGGACCCGGACTCCTCCATCAGGACCTGGACTCCTCTATCTAGGACCTGGACTCCTCCATCAGGACCTGGACTCCTCCATCAGGACCTGGACTCCTCCATCTAGGGCCTGGACTCCTCCCTCAGGACCTGGACTCCTCCATCAGGACCCGGACTCCTCCATCGGGACCTGGACTCCTCTATCTAGGACCTGGACTCCTCCATCAGGACCTGGACTCCTCCATCAGGACCTGGACTCCTCCATCTAGGGCCTGGACTCCTCCCTCTACGGCCTGGACTCCTCCATCAGGACCTGGACTCCTCCATCAGGGCCTGGACTCCTCTATCAGGGCCTGGACTCCTCCATCTAGGGCCTGGACTCCTCCATCAGGACCTGGACTCCTCTATCAGGGCCTGGACTCCTCCATCAGGGCCTGGACTCCTCCATCTAGGGCCTGGACTCCTCCCTCAGGACCTGGACTCCTCCATCTAGGGCCTGGACTCCTCTATCAGGGCCTGGACTCCTCTATCAAGGACCAGGACTCCTTCATCAGGGACCTGGACTCCTATATAACGACCTGGACTCCTCTATCAAGGACCTTCTCACCAGGATGTCACCTCTTCTCTCCTCTCAGTATGGAGCTACAGATCACTGTAGACCAGAACCACCAGACCCAGGACCAGGTTCTTCCTCCAGACCGTCTCCATGTTGAACCAACATGTTTAATAACTTCTTCTCTCATGAAATAATTAGATTTTATCTTTATAAACAGCTTCAAACACCAATCAGACACGATGCTGCTGAATGTCTCTGCTGTCTGTCTTCTATGTCTTATAATGTCTCTTTATATTTACATGTCTGTCTGTAAGGACCAGAACTGATGAGAACCAGAACCTGGTGTGTAACATACAGGACCAAATAAACCTGGTTCTGATTCTGATGTAGGACATTGCCTCATTACAGCACTTGGGTCTAACGTGGGGTTTTTAAAATCAGCTTCGTCAGTAAACTGTCATTTACATTTTTGGCACAGAATATCTGGAAATTCTGAATTTATATCTACTGAAATGTAGATACAGAAAAAAACAAGGACATCTACTGTGGACCAAAGACAGGAGTTCATTCAGCTTGAAGTTTTACAGTCAGTCTAGAAGAAGTTTGAGTGACGGCTCAGCGTGCAGTTGAGCAGATTTGGAGTCATGCTGGCATAAACACTCAGGAGAGAACCCAATATGACTTCCAGTTAAATTGGAAACTTCAAGGTTTCTGCTCCTGCTTTAGCTGCTCACACTCAAATCATATGTGTGTGTGTGTGTGTGTGTGTGTGTGTGTGTG
>SSNP01000181.1:243028-333356 GCA_006937955.1 Pachypanchax playfairii | reverse complement strand
TTCTTAAGTTTCCAAATGATTTCTATATTCCAACCTGCTTCAGAGTGAAGGAACCATTAACCCTCTAACTGCTGCAACAGTCTGCAGCTTAAAATCATGAGATTCACCTACAATTTCCAAAAGTAACAAATTTAATGATAAACAAATCCTCTGAACAAAAACAATCATGTTTTTTAAATGTTTTTGCTACTGCAGATCCATAAGAAATCAGTAAATCACCAAAACTCATTGAAATGTCTGCTCTTCATGGACGGGTCAAACGGAGACAAAGACAAGGTTGTTCACTGAACCACCACAAACTGGATTTGAACTAAGTTAGAACAAAGACTTGTTTGGGTTTTACTGCTTCAGAGTGGACCTTCCTTGGAAAGTCATGGTCACCTGATCCAATCACAGCTCCTAGAGTGGACCATAAACCTCTGGAGGCCTGGGATGATGGTGTCCAGCTCTGGACCAGCTAGAAGAGTCTGTCATGGCCTAGCTGTCTCCCCTCAACATGTTCCTCGCTATTGGAAAACTGCAGGAAGGACAGGATGGATTGAAATCTGGTCCTGGTTTTAGTCCTGGTCACTTTCCAAATCCTGGAGTGAATGTTGACCAGAACCAGCCCAGCAATCCTTAAGATCTGATTCTTTCATCAGGCCTGGACTCTTGATCCAGGCTTCATTATTTGACTGATCCAGTACTGGTGGACATATGTGTTGGTTTGTGTTGTGATCAGAGTCCAGAAACCTTCCGTCAGGAAGACAGACAGGAACATCAACAGGATCTGCATTGCTCTGATCCTCCAGAACCTACAGGCTCTTCAGAACTCCAGATCCAGTCCCCATGAACCTCTTCAGTATGTAAAACCTCTGAGCTGTCATCATCAGCATCATTTCATCCACCCCCATCCTTCAGTCTCCTCATCTTTCTGTCCCACAAGGCAGTGCACCTGATGCTGCACCAATATGGTGGACTCTGCTCTGTTTTCCTGCTGCAGGTGGAAAACAAGTCTTCCTCACTCCTTTACCACAGAGCACAGTCCACTCCGTCCACTGTCACTCTGCTGCACCACAGAGACGGAATCATCAGCTTGAAAACAAAGTCTAACTCCCAAAATCTTCATCAGCAAACATGGAGAGACTCACGTTCTGAAACACTCTTTCATATCCATGTGGATATTGACTGTCATTCACTCAGCTGTTTATTTCCTTTCTTACTCTAATTTTTCACATATGACTGAATTTAAATGTTGTTTTAAAATCAAAGACGTCACTGCCAACTGTTGGTGGCAAGTAAAAATACCAATGATACGTTTAAAGACCTTTGATGATATTCTTATATTGGAGCTGTCACAATTATGCAAATCATGTGATAAAAGTTTTCTCTGCTTCACTTTGAGTACTCGCCAAATTAATTTCTCCTGCTTTTTCCCACATCTATGAGATGCTCTCTTGTATTTTACACACTGACTCCATATCTTGGACGTGTTGCTGCTGCTCTGGACCTTGTTATTCTCTGTTACTCTTCCTCCGCCATTGTAAACCGGGGGATTATTTGCGTGCTAACCCATAGTGGACCTATTTCATCAGAGGTGATGATGAGCCAAAGCATTCTTTAAAAGCGCCTGAAGACCTCACCAAGACCCTGGAAGACCAATCCACATTCTGGATGATTGTTTTTGTTGAGGTGGGGTCTTCACCCAGTGTGAAGGGGGCCTAATGATTAGGGAGTGATTGCTGCCTTCTGCTCTGCTGAGCTCCAGGTGTACAGAGATAAGAGGAGCTTGATCACAACAGCAGAACACACAGTGATGAAAAACTTTGAGATGAACTGACAAGGCTAGGATAATCACATCTACTTCCATTTATACAGCGATCCATCTTCCATAGTGGAACAACGACTTTGTTTTGACCAGAATGAGCACAAACGCTTCTCTGTCAAAAACAACAGTTGCTTTCTAAGCACAGCCAATTAAGATGACGAATGACTTGCATCTTGGCAAACATCCCACGAGAGACATAAATATACAACTTGAATAACAAGCAAACAAAGAAAAACAAAGAAGGATGTTAGAAAACAAACTGGATTTATATCTTAAACCTGGGATTTTCTTCTTGCTTTGATTCCCTCGCCTCAGTCCATTGTTACTTATCACACCTGACACACTGTTCTGTTTGAGGAGATTTGTAGCACAGGTTTTGATGCATAATGGATGGAGTTTGACTTGGAGCAGTGCCTTATGGGAAGATGAAGTTGAGCAGGAGAGGACGTGATTGCTTCTTATTGAGCTCGAGCCTCAAGGGGATGTTGTTATGAGCTGCTCAGCATGCAGAAACGTTGTGCTATGTCGGGCCTTTTGCAGTGACCTACATGAGTTATAAACAGTATGATCAGTGTGCTCACAAACAACTCTGATTCACACAAACATAATACAGAAATTTGTTTTACACTCTATCTGTGAATAAAAGTTAACTTGAAGACATAAAATGAGTCGTCAACAATGTCGAGATGAGCTCCAGGAAATAAAACCTTTTCCTGTCTTTTGCTAATCTGTTAAGAAAACTCATTACAGAGAGCTACTGAGAATTGCCTCTTAGAAACTTTAATGAGCCTTCATCACCCAGAGGACAGGGTAGAGATAAAGGAGTCTGCATTTAGCATGTCTATATTTGTAAATGAAAATTCAGGGGTCAGCTGTTGCCTCAGGGTTTTATAGGAAGTACATCGTCAGAGGTAACATCCACGTACTCAATGTATTCTTTGTTTCTGTCAGGTTTATCATGTCTGTCTACACTTATACATTTAGAACTCTTTGGTTTTCTCAGGTCTCACCCTCCGGCTGGAGACTCTCCTCATCCTTCCTTCTTGTTCCTGTCCAGTTCCATTTTCCAGCACAGTGGGATCCTTGTCAGAGCTGCCAATGCTTACACAAATATATCTGAGCAGCGGCGCTGTTAAAAAGGCTGTTATGTTCAGTGATGACAAGAATTGATTTCCAATTTCCTCCACAATGATTGCATCATTTCCAGCCGCTGAGGCAATTTGGCCTACATTACTGAGTCCGCTGGGGGCTGTAGATCAGGGTGACAGCTGTCTTCACCTGAGGCTCAGACAGATTTACTCTGCCTATTAAAAACCAGTCGTGCTCTTCTGACAGTTCAGCTAGTGCTACTTTTTATAATCAATAAACTGTTTGTATTTAAAGGCAATAGTTCTGTGTCAGGTGATGATGACATGTTTGGGTTTAGATATGACAGACTGTCTCTCTCACACACATCAACTAAAGACCAAAAGGTGAAGAAACAGAACACGGGGAGACAGGTGGCATGAAGAGGGAGGAGACATGACCATAAGTTGTATTTACACACACACACACACACACACACACACACACACACACACACACACACACACACACACACACACACAGTTAAACACAGTTACATCTCTATTTCCATTCATACCCTCCCTTTTCTATACTTGCTTCCTGTTCAGGGTCGAGGGATCTGGTCTGGTTGATCTGGTGTCTATCTCCAGCAGTCAGTAGGTGGAGGGGATGATGGGGGGGGGAACATACACTCTCACCTACAGGTCAGCTAACATTACAAGCATGTCTCTGGTCTGCAAATGGAGCACCTGAACAAAACTCACACATGCAGGTAGAACATACAAACTCCACACAGAAAGGTTGAACCCAGGATCTTCCTACAATGTAACACATGCTAGATAAAATACTGCACAAGGATGTTTACTGCTTGAACTGTGTCTAAAAGGAGTTCTTGGTTTTAATAAAAAGTTTGTTTCTGAAAGGTGATGGAGGGAGTAAGACGTACTAACAGCCAGCCTCCAGCTCTCACTTTGTTAATCATTTTTCTACTTTCAACAACATCTCAGCTTTTATGGAATCTACTGCTATGATGGATGGCTAAAATATTCTCACAGACTGAAAACACCTGAGACCATAAAACTCCGCTCAAGAGACAAAGAACACAAACAGAAAGAAATGACAAGAGGAAACATCCAGAATGACCAGACACCACATTAACCCCAGTTTATAGAAGCAGCATCATCAGAGAGACGAGAGACAGGTCACTTGTCAGCTGGAGTTCCTGCTCTCAGCATCCCAGAGAATGTTGTCCGTTGGACAGTAACTTACTGAGTGGCGAGCACTAGAGCGCTCATGTGATGAGAACGTTATAGAGAGTCTATCAGTGCAACGTTTTGAGTTCCATGGCCGTGTTCCTTACAGGACTGTCATAAACATTATGATGGTATTTCCTGTCTGAAAGGAACAAATAAGTGCTTTTTATTCCTGACAGATATAAAAACTTGACATGTAATAAAACTGAGAGTTCAAACCCTGGTGGAACACAAAGAGAGTGAGACAGGCAAAGATCTCAAGATGACTGTGTTGTATCTGTCATCTAAGAGACAGTTGAGTCAGAAATTATTTTGTGCAAAATGTTCAAACTTTTAGGTCACAAATCACAATAATTTACATTGTGGATATTATGGAATTTAATGTTATAAAATCAGGAAGTTACATCGTTTATCAAATTTCTTCAAATCCCAACCGATCCATGTAATATTCCAAATGGCTCTAATGCAGCTGACTAATGAGATGGTTAATCTAAAGCATGTGGTGAATCAATGTAAAAACCAGCGTGTGAAAGAATGAGAAGCACTTTTTAGGATCAGGCTGAATTCTAGCCTCCCAGCCTGCAGTTAAAGTTATTGAGAAAGAAAAAAAAAAAATCAATAATTGAATTCATCTCCCAGATCACAGGAATGTGTAAGTCTGGTTAAACACATTGTACTTAAGCTGCAGAAGAGCTTTTCAGACACTGAATGAGTCATAGCTAAAACCATCTTTAAGTGTCTCCACTAGCTACAACAAGCTGCCAGACTGTCGTTTAGCTGCGTCTCAGTTCTGGTGTCAGGAGAATTCCTTCACAGCTAGAGATGTTTCAGCTGACAGTAAAAGGTTTCATCTGTTGGAGGTTGTGCTGACCTTTATGTCTGCACACAGAAAACCGCCCACATTTAACAAAACTGATGTTTAGACTACATCAAGTTGACTGTTGTCCATTAAATGTTTTTATATCGATGCAGATAAATATATGAACTAGCTGCACAGGATCAGCTGTCAACTATTAACATACATGAAGTGGGTTCTTGGCCACAGGGTGGAGATGTTTACCTTGGAATATTCTCAGCCTTTCTGCTAAACTAACCAGGTTGTTTTTAACCTGATTACCTGTTTAAAGACTTACTTTTACTCTCAGGCTTTTAACTCTGCTGGGGCAGTCTAACCCCTTGCTGACCTTATTTTATTGTTTTTATGTTTGTTTTTATTGCATGTTTATTTTTATCTCTGTATTTTTTGTTTTTATTTGTGTAAAGTACTTTGGTCTGCGTCACTGCAGTTTTTAAATGTGCTTTATAAGTAAATTGATGATAATTATGATGATTACAAACATATTAGGACTAATAACCAGGACCTGCTGTCACCTGTATGTCTGTGTAGAGGTGGTTTAGTTTCTCCTCTGTAGAGGTCTGAACCTCCTGGCTGGACTGGACTCTGTTCACCACTCAGTCTGTGTTTGGGGGTTTGATCTTTAGGATGAACCAGTTTCTGTCTGAGGGTCCAGTTTGTTCTGAAGTCAACAGGTCTGAAAAGAATCAGAACCAGGTTTATTTGGTCCTGTATGTTACACACCAGGTTCTGGTTCTCATCAGTTCTGGTCCTTACAGACAGACATGTAAATATAAAGAGACATTATGAGACATAGAAGACAGACAGCAGAGACATTCAGCAGCATCGTGTCTGATTGGTGTTTGAAGCTGTTTATAAAGATAAAATCTAATTATTTCATGAGAGAAGAAGTTATTAAACATGTTGGGTCAACATGGAGACGGTCTGGAGGAAGAACCTGGTCCTGGGTCTGGTGGTTCTGGTCTACAGTGATCTGTAGCTCCATACTGAGAGGAGAGAAGAGGTGACATCCTGGTGAGAGAATCAGCTGATGTTTAACAGTTTGTATACAGTGGGGCAAAAAAGTATTTAGTCAGCCACCAATTGTGTAAGTTCTCCCACTTAAAAAGATCAGAGAGGCCTGTAATTTTCATCATAGGTATACCTCAACTATGAGAGACAAAATGAGGAAAAAAAATCCAGAAAGTCACATTGTCTGATTTTTAAAGAATTTATTTGCAAATTATGGTGGAAAATAAGTATTTGGTCACCTACAAACAAGTAAGATTTCTGGCTTTCACAGACCTGTAACTTCTTTAAGAGGCTCCTCGGTCCTCCACTCGTTACCTGTATTAATGGCACCTGTGTGAACTCGTTATCAGTATAAAAGACACCTGTCCACAACCTCAAACAGTCACGCTCCAAACTCCAGTATGGCCAAGACCAAAGAGCTGTCAAAGGACACCAGAAACAAAATTGTAGACCTTCACCAGGCTGGGAAGACTGAATCTGCAATAGGTAAGCAGCTTGGTGTGAAGAAATCAACTGTGGGAGCAATTATTAGAAAATGGAAGACATACAAGACCACTGATAATCTCCCTCGATCTGGGGCTCCACGCAAGATCTCACCCCGTGGGGTCAAAATGATCACAAGAACGGTGAGCAAAAATCCCAGAACCACACGGAGGGACCTAGTGAATGACCTGCAGAGAGCTGGGACCAAAGTAACAAAGGCTACCATCAGTAACACACTACGCCGCCAGGGACTCAAATCCTGCAGTGCCAGACGTGTCCCCCTGCTGAAGCCAGGACACGTCCAGGCCCGTCTGCGGTTTGCTAGAGAGCATTTGGATGATCCAGAAGAGGATTGGGAGAACATCATATGGTCAGATGAAACCAAAATAGAACTTTTTGGTAGAAACTCAACTTGTCGTGTTTGGAGGGGAAAGAATGCTGAGTTGGATCCAAAGAACACCATACCTACTGTAAAGCATGGGGGTGGAAACATCATGCTTTGGGGCTGTTTTTCTGCAAGGGGACCAGGACGACTGATCCGTGTAAAGGAAAGAATGAATGGGGCCATGTATCGTAAGATTTTGAGTGAAAACCTCCTTCCATCAGCAAGGGCATTGAAAATGAGACGTGGCTGGGTCTTTCAGCATGACAATGATCCCAAACACACCGCCCGGGCAACGAAGGAGTGGCTTCGTAAGAAGCATTTCAAGGTCCTGGAGTGGCCTAGCCAGTCTCCAGATCTCAACCCCATAGAAAATCTCTGGAGGGAGTTGAAAGTCCGTGTTGCCCAGCGTCAGCCCCAAAACATCACTGCTCTAGAGGAGATCTGCATGGAGGAATGGGCCAAAATACCAGCAACAGTGTGTGAAAACCTTGTGAAGACTTACAGAAAACGTTTGACCTCTGTCATTGCCAACAAAGGCTATATAACAAAGTATTGAGATTAACTTTTGTTATTGACCAAATACTTATTTTCCACCATAATTTGCAAATAAATTCTTTAAAAATCAGACAATGTGATTTTCTGGATTTTTTTTCCTCATTTTGTCTCTCATAGTTGAGGTATACCTATGATGAAAATTACAGGCCTCTCTGATCTTTTTAAGTGGGAGAACTTACACAATTGGTGGCTGACAAAATACTTTTTTGCCCCACTGTATATAGTTATTTAAAACTTTGTGCTGGTGTTTTTCAGTCAGTCATCCTGATGTTATTAATATAAAAAGACTCAACTGGCAGGTCAAACCTGAAGAGGTACCAGCTGGTCTCACTCTCCAGCCTGAACTAGCACTGATTAGGAAAACATTCATTTCTCTGGTCGTGGTCTACGCACCTTTCATGTCCTGCCAAGTCTTCAAGTCCTGCATTACATTATTCTACATTTCTACAACTTTTTAAAAACATTTCCATAAATTTCTCCCAAAAGCCAAATATCCCAACTTTTTGTGAGCAGTGAATGTATCATGCACCATAAAAGGTACATAAAGATGTCATGACTAGTCTCTGTACCCTCTGACAAGCACGACTCCAGGACCCAACACAGGTTTAAGAGTTCAATTAGTAGAGTGTACAGTCTGACATAAAAAATGTACTATATTGCAGGCTGGGCTGGAACGGAGTCCCACTGGTGGAGAGAACAGGAGAATCTAGGTGTGGAGAGAACAGGTTAGTGCTGAAACGACTGTAGCAGGAGGAACCAGTATAAGAGAAGGAGAGCGCTGACGATGATGATGATGATGATGATGGTGGTGGCGGTTCTGAGGAGGAGTGGTTGGTGGCTGAAGTTGGGGTGAGATTCCGTAGATGGTGCGTGGGTGCTGGAGGTTGGAGGGTGGACAGACCGACTCAGGTTTTCGGATGTCCCTTGAGCAGGTGTGACTACAGGAGTGGAGGAGACGGGCTGAGAGCAATTCCTGGAACCAGACTGTTGGTATGGAAACCGTGGATAGGATCACTCCCAGGGAGGAGAGGTGAGGACCTCACGAGAAAGGCGTCAGGTCGGAGATGAAGGCCCTGGAAAGCACAGGTAAGTGGATCAGGAGCATTAAAAACTCAGAAGGTTTGCGATGTCAGTTGCAGAAGCCACTCTACCACAATGAAAGTGGAACAATCTGGCACCCGTCTCCTGTTGATCCTCCCCTTATATCTCGACCCAAGTGATTGAGGAGATTAGCCACACCTGCGCTGAAGAAGGCTACTCCACCTCTGAAAAGGAAAGGTACACCCGCGCACACAGCCACACCCACAGCTCAGCCACACAACAAAAGACAGGAAAGGGAAAAGACAAAGGGGAGGAGAACTCTCTTGTTTTCAAGTGAATCTTTAACAAGTTGTAATCAGAATCTTTACTGTCACAACAGGATTTTTACATCCTAAGATCTGTGGCTCCACAGCAAGGTCACTATCAAGTTGTCCTCTGAATTTAAATGAAAATAATTCAAAAAAATTTTTTCATTCTGTTGTTTAAATTGATAGATATATTATTATAACCTTATGAACTCTTTTAGAGTGCTGACTTGAAAAAGGACATTAAAGTTGAACAGCCTGATTATAAATATCAGGACTAAAAGGAAGAGGCATGTTATTATGAACAGCAGTTTAAGATATGAACATAACTCAGAGACCTTGAAACAGTTTCCATTCTTACGGTAGTTATTTTACTTATCTACAGTAGTTTGTGTATTACTTCCAAATGATTGTTCAATAATTTATTGATGCTCCTTAATGTTTAACATAGTGTTTCATCCTGGAAGGCAGCAAAGCAGTAGAGACAGAGGACAGGACACTACAAGCAAGTGTGGTTTCAATGTTCTAATTAAAATTCACTGTCAGCACTCGGCTCATTAATTCAGCTTTCCTTCCTAAAAGGAAAAATTCTGCTTCCTTTCTCTTCAGGACTCTTTAATCTCATCCTCTCTATCTCCGCTGTGCTGCCTTAGAGCACATTGCGTGGGAAGATGTAGCAGTGAGACATGTAACAAAGGGCAAGGATGTTGACACAGTCAGCGATCAAATAAAGTCATGTTGATTAGACAAGAAACATGACTCACATTACTGAATCTGTTTGTACACCTGAAACCTCCCGAAGAAAGTGGAACAACAGTAAGTCACTTTAGTTTGAATGTTTCCTGAATCATTAGAGAGACAGGTGGTTTGTTCCACACACAGTTTACAGGTAAATCCATCCGTCCGTCCTCCTTCCGTCTGTCCATCCATCCATCATCCGTCCATCCATCCATCCATCATGTATCCGTCCGTCCGTCCATCCATCATCTGCCTGTCCGTCCGTCCATCCATCCGTCCATCCCTCCGTCCGTCCGTCCGTCCATCCATCAGATGCAGGAGGGAAACTTGGGTAACCCTCTCCCCAGTTATACTTTTCAGCTCTTCCTGAGGAATTTCAATGTATTTCCAGACAAGAGATGACATAATCCCTCAGTTCCGAGTCTGCCCTTGGGTTTCCAGCTAAAGAGAAGTGCTCAGAAAATCTCCAGAGTTAAGTGTCCAGCTGGAGGAATACTGATCAGATGACCTCACTTGACCTTTTGATGAAGAAAAGCATTGGCTGAACACCGAGTTCCTCCTGAATGAGTTCCTAACCGTAACAGGGGAGAGAAAACAAGATAACTCTAAGGCTTAGTCTGGAAAACATATGGATGAAACAAGTTTCAGCTATCTGTGTAAGAGACATTAATCTCTAGGTCAAGATTAAAATCTTTGTCCATATATGAGGATTGGATCATGGATGGATCAATAAATCAATAGTTTTACCTTTCATCTCAATCCCTACTTGAACACAGAAGGATCAACACCCTCATTCCTGTGGATGAAACTCTGATCCGTTTCTCCATCTCTCGCTCCATCCTCCCATAAGTGGTGAATAAAACACCAAGATATTTAAACTGCTCAGCAAAGACTCACTCCTAATCCTGAGACCCTCCACAAAATCACCAGAATAATATGAGAGAGGAGTTCGAGTATCAATTGTTTCACAGATTTTGTTGTCTGTGTCCCTTGCAGGACTTTCACCTAAAATCAACAATGAGGTGAACAGGAACAAGCTGGAGAACAAGCTCCAGCAGAACAGTGTAAGAGATGTGTGGTCAGGGATGAAGAAGATCACAGGCTTTAAGCAGAAGGAGGATCACTTAGATGGAAGTCTGGATAGATCCAATGATCTGAACATGTTCTTCAACAGGTTCAGTTTAGAGACAAGTCCAACGTCTTCCTCTCCTGCTGCAAGACAATCAGACCCTCCCTTTAACCACAGCTTCCCTGTCTCACCTCAACTGTCTCACCTTCTATCTTAGTCATGGATGCTGTTCGATCATCTCCAACAGAAGCTGGTGTCCCCATTGTCTCCACCTATGTGGAGCTATGTAGGATTCTGCAGCATCTCTTCAACCTCAGCTTCACTGCAGGGCATCAACTAAATTACAGGACAAGGTGAGGGAGTGGGTTTTGCAACATAAAACGAGACAGTAATATGGTGGTTCTGCCTTTGTTGGTTGTTTTCAGAAGAAATGGAGACCACCCTTCTTCCAGTCCACATTGTGTCATGGTTGAATGTAACCAACGATTCAGAAGCCCACCAGTTTTACACATCTGCATGTTTATGATTGTTAAATACATATTTTTGTGTGTTTTATGGCATTTCAGGTGTTAAAAATTTGAACAATTTTTATTGAGCCTTGACTTTTGATTATTAGTATTATACTAAAAATGATGGTTCAGACTGGGCATCATCAGCACCTGAAGAGTTTTACTTAACTTTACAGCTCTGATGTTTATGTTGAAATCTTTGTAAACTAAATATATGGATGTGTAATGAGAGGGGAAATAAGAGGAGCATCACTCAGAGCTGCTGATCAGAATGTCCTTCAGTGTTCAGTTCCGTGCCTATCATCATCTTCAGACTAATCATTTTCCTCCCGGCAGCTGATTGCTTTTTACAGCACTAATAATCCAGGAGAGATACACTTAGAGGCACATACAGAATATCAAAGCAGATCATCTGCTGACGTCTGACAGCTGTATTCAACTAGGGATCATTCATCATGCTGAGTTCCTGGCAAAGAAAATATAAAGAAGGCGTTTGATTTCTCCTGCCGCGTGGAGAGGTGGAGGGGGTGGGGGTGGGGGGGAGCAGTGAATTTCATTAATTCACAACCATTTGTCAGTCAAAGCATCAGCTTTTTTGCTACCAGATTGAACATAAATAAACACAATCATGTCTAAATGAGTCCAAATGACATGTGACAGTTCTATTGGGTTTAATTTATTAGCAGTGATTAAGCAGGCCATCTTTCCACAGTCAGCCAACAGAGACGGCAGAATATTAGCAGCTTTAGTGGAAATTATTTGTTGTGATGACTAAACCTGCTTTTATGATGAGATACATTTAAACACTAATATATTGAAGCATTCTAAAAGAAACTGCTGTGTTTTCAGGGGAGTGGTTCCTCAGTCTAAACTAAAAATGATCTTCTGATTTTGGGCTCTATTTTCACAGCAGGAGTTTAATGAACATTATGAATTTTTAATGTAAAATGTCGAGATTCTACTTATTAGCACACAGTTGGAAGTCAGCTTAATGGCAAATTAAAACAAAGTGTTAACATGAATGACCCAAAGCTGTTTTACAACATTTAAAACTAACCCATGACTTGTTTGAATGAGCAGGATATTAAATTCTTGTTTTATTCCAGTTTCAGGATAGTTAATGTCACAAACCTGCTATAATGTATTCTAATAAGGAAATAATAAAGAAGTAAGTGAATTTAAACAGCAAACCCTCTTCTTTGTTTCTCCAGTAGCACCTAGTCAGTCAGTCATGTTCCTGTTCAGGTCTGTGAGGTCTGTGTCTATTTCCAGATTGGCAGTCCATCACAGCCCAGTATCACATTGTGGCCAAACTACATGGTGGAAAGTAACAACACAGAGCTGCTGGATCAAATCCATGAGAACATCAGGTTCACCAGAGGACAACAAGGTGGAAGAAAACACAGAAAACTCCTTCTGGACTCTGACCACACACTGGAACACAAACTTCCTGTCATCAGAACTTTAAAACATCGACCTGAACATGTCCCGACTTGGACAGAAGAGAAGGAACTGAAACACATCAAAAAGCTCTTCAGACCTGTGGAGAACCAAACTGAGTTGTTGAATCGATCTTCAAATCCTGATGTCGGAAATGAACATATAAGATGAAGAAGGTTTTGGGTGGTGCAGATGAGGAAGATGAGAAGGTAAAGGATTGTATATGTTTAAAGGTACAGTATGTCAGAATGTTCCAGCTAAATACTAACACAACAGTTTAATGTCCCACAGATGATGAAACTAAAGTCACATTGTAACAGATCTGGATCTCAGTCAGCTGGGTGGTCTCTAGTTCCTGGTCCAGACCAGAATCATTATTTACACGTCCAGACTTCCTGGTTCCATAACGAATCACATGTGAGTCTGCAAGGCTGCCAAGTCTTCAACACAAGCAGCTGGAATTCCACAACGAGCAGCAGCAAAAAGTAAGAAACCACCACATCCCTCCAACTGATCAGCTGAGCTGCACGTGATGGGGCGTTCAAACACACTTAGGAAAACTCAACGCTGAACAAATAGACCTTCAAATATTCCCCAAAATTGAACAAATATAAGAGAAACTAAACGAGGATCAACATCAGAACTGGCAACCCAACAGAAACATCAGGGAAGGGAGGGGGGGAGTGGCTGAGAACATGAACTGCGGGATTTGGATTTGACAACAGGGTCTAATTCTTACATACTGTACCTTTAAATGGGAGTGGTCTGGAGCCAGAGATGTTTTTGATCCAATAGAACACGTCTACTGTCTCTTTATATCTGATAGATGATGTTTTTTTTAATCCACAGCTGTGACACATTCAGCTCATTCACTGAATCCAGCTGATGGAAAAAACAACTTAAATTCTAAAGGAAACTTTTGTATTAGTAGCAGTAGACAGTTTTAGTAGAGTGTGTTCTGTTTTAACACCGTTCTCATTTCCTTTTATATTTGAACAGCTTATTAAAGAGTGAGTAATGGATGTCAGTAGAATAAGATGTTCCTTCACATGAAAGTGTTGAAGCAACAAAGAAACAGGAAATAGTCTGTACGGAGTGTTTTTAGTCTTACTGACACTACAAGTTACACGCTGTTGTTATTCTGATTGACTACATTATAAAACATCCTGCTCAACCTATTTGCTGTTTTAGTGTGCTATAATCAATAAAATTGATAATGCCATTACACTCACACACACATGGTTCATTAGACACTGTGGAGGAGAGAACCAGGATTGAACTACCAACCTTCCCACACTGCAGCTGCAAAGGAACAGATATACAAGAAAGATTGTAAAACGAGATGGTGCCTAATATGAACACATAATACTAATTACTGTACTCCAAAAACAGAATATGTGAATCCAAAAATACACAAGTATACAAAATATTTAGAATATGAAATATAATTAGTATGGTGTATAGAAATGTACAGAATCTGTACAAACAAGAAAAACAGAGCACATCACTCTCAGACTGCAGGTCTGCTTCTGGTTCTGAGAGGTTCTAAAAGTAGAACAGGAGGCAGACCTGCAGGTTCCTCTCCTGGAACCAGCTTCCATTTTTAATTCATCAGACAGAAACTCTGTTGAAATGATTCAACTTGATCAGCTGATTAATTTGATATGACTTTTTTATTAATAACTTTAATAAACTACTTAATCTGATTTCTATTTATGATTGATTGAAATGTTTTTATAACTTTGAATCTGGAGAGTTATAATAAATGACAGTAGATTTGATGTTTCTGTAAAATACCTTGAAATTACTTTAGAACTGAATTAAAAACAAGAGGCAGTGAAATGATTTAACTCGGAAAAACAACACGAGCTACAATAGATAGGACTAAAAATGTTTATTAACATCATCATCTTCCTCCTTACACGCCCACATAGTTTCAGATTCTTGTCTTATTTTTCTGTGTGTACGACAAGATATTTAATTTGCTTGATTTGTGTAATTTTCAGTTTAGAGCTGAAAACAAAAGTGACAGACATTTATGAAAAAGCTTTAATTAGACCATGAAGATGCAACATAGCAGCTATAACTATGGAGTGTGTGTGTTCTTGTGTGTGCTCTGTTCCACATGTTCAGCTTGATTTCAGGATAACTAATGAACTTTTATCATCCAGGGCAACTCAAAATCTGCTGTAGGTGTTGGAGTATGTGACTATTTGTCCATCTCCATGTGACCCTGTAATGACCTGGTGACCTGTCCAGGTGTAACACCACCTCTCACCCAGTGGAGACAGACACCAGCTCCATCTGACCTGAACAGGAACAAGAAAAGGTCTGTCTGACTGTATAATACTGAAATATGTGCATGATGATGTGCATTCGGTTTTAGCACCATAAGTAAAATTGTATGTGGAAGTTTTTATATAAATCAATGTTTTAAAATCTAAACCAATGTAGAAAATAAATAATCATAGTCCATAACCCTGTAAATACCTCCCAGGATGTTTGGTGGCTCTGCATAAAGACACATCATGGTACTTGGTACTAATACTTAGAGGTTTTTCTCCCAGCAGAATGAAAGTAATTTCCTCTTTTAGTTTGCTTTAAATGACCTTTTAGCAGCTATTCAGAGTGTTGAAGCCCTAAAACCCACGACATGTTCTGATTTCATCAGTCTAACGTACTAATTGAATGCCATCCCTCAGCCACTTTTCATCAGCGTAGAGCTCATGCTGCTGAAGTGATTTAGTAATAATTTGCACAGTAAGAGCTTCAATCACAGGAGACAAACATTTTCCCTCTCATTAAAGAACACATTAAAGATTATCTTCTTTATGTGCTACAGTGACTCTAATGTGATTTGGTGGAAAGTGTGCAGAGAACAATTTCTCCTAGTGATCCAGTGAGATTTGCATGTTCTCTTCCCTCTTCTCTCGCCTCCACTCGTTTCTACAATAAGTGAGTCTAAAGAGACTTCTTTGATCTAGTCTCATTCCTCTCAATACTCCAGACTGAATTTAAATCACAAAGCTGACTATTTTAAGAACAAAGCTGCTGTTGTACTGAACTAGGGAACCGAGGAGCTCATATTTATTTCTACTTCTATCCTTTCAGAATAAAAATGATGAGACAACAGAGCAACATATACTCGTTCAGGGTCAGTAAGACTGTTTACAAATGAATTCTGTGTATTTATGATGTGATAGTGAGTTGTGTGGTGTGAGATGAACAGGAAAATGTTTGTTTTTGCGTTGATGTTGAGGAGACAGTGTTATTGGTAGTACCCTCTTCCTCTGGGCAGAAACCACTGTGTGACCTAAAGTTAGCCAAAGTGTGTCGGTGCAATAATCTCCAAGGTCATCCAGCAGGTTCTCCTCCATCAATAAACACTATGGTTTCCATGATCAACATTACATTTAGAACTGGATCCAGTCTCTGGAGGATCCTTCACTCAGCAGTCTCTTACTGAGTTCTCTGTGATCTCTCTGGTTCATCAATGAACTCTCAGCCATTTCTTGATAATTGCAACATTTTAAGTAAAAATTTCACCCCAAAAGAGAGATCACAGAGAAATCTGTTAAAACCATTGAAACACCAACAGGAACCAGAAACCTTTAGGAGACAGTGGTCTGCATGGAGAACTGGCTGAGATTCAATATTAGACTTAAACATATTACTATGTATTTCCAGGTATTGTCTAATCAAAGAAATACACATGTACATTTGTAGAAATGTGTTTAGATATATTTTATAGTACATTTTAACACACCAGTTTACATTGTTGTGTTTCTGGATGTGTGATGTTAACAGCCTTATACACACACACACGACACACCCTCAGCATCTCTTTTCCTTTAGTCCTCCATCTGAGCAGGACCAGAACTTGCTACATACTTAGCAGAACTTATATTTGAGGTTGTTCTTTTGATAAAAGCCAACTCCAAAGGTCAGTGGGATCTGAATAACATTAATCATCTTTACAGCCTTTTTATTACTTCCAACTGTCTACAAATATACTTTCAGACATCACCTCCACATTTAATCTGAAGGTAAGAAACCCTTCTGACCTTACACAGTCATTTATAGCTGCAGTCTCTTCTTCAACAGACGGTTTCATCTTTATTTTGCTGACTGAGAAGAAACTATTTCTTTCCATCACTACGAAGTGTCAAAGGCTGAAGTTATTAGATTTAATCTTGACACAAGACTTGATCCTAAAAGCCACATTTAGTGTCATGGGTGTGAAAATAATGGTTCTTCACAGAGAAACAGAGTTCTTTCAGGATTAAACATACCATGAGCTAAAATATCTCTTAACCTCTCCTCACATGGGGGCAGTGTTGCACCACTTGAAACACCCCCTTCACCTCCCCCCTCCTCCTCCTGCAAAGTGTTCATCCATCCACCTTTTCTATGAAGATGTGTGGTAGACATACACCCACAGCTCTGACTTGTCATTTCCTTCTGAAATCTGGAACCACAACAGATATAATAAAGTTACATAACTCTGAAACCCACAGATTGAAATGATTCTGTTTAAATATGAGGTTGGACACATGTTGCCTGCTGTTTCTCTAGTTACTGATTAAAACTGGTTTATATTTATCTGATTTTGTTAGTGTTGTTTTCAAGGTATATTCCTATTGTCCTTAATAACCTCTATTTTCAAATATTGTAGAGCATTTCATGTGAACACTATTTTATGAGCCTTTACGCTGCTGTCAGTTTTGCATCACTATGTTATTGTAGTAGTACTATGACATTCCTCCAGAAGTAAGTAGGATCTCTCTGACTGATGTGAGCTGATGCTGATGCTGCAGAGCTCCTGCAGTCGTCAGCGCCATCACTCTCTCATTTCCTCTGCTGACTCACTCCAGCCTGACAGAAGTCATTTAAGGACAGCTGAAGCACCATTTGTCTCATTAAACATGAACCTGATGCACCTTTGATAGTATAAACTGTTTATATTTATAGCATGTAAATTTGCTCTAATGATGCTGAAGAATGGCCTCAAAAAGTTGTAACAGCTGTTCATCAGAGTCCTAATGAGAAACTGGAGGTTTGACAAACCAACTGAGCAGGAATTATTTATATTGTATGTTCTGTGCAACATGGTCAGTGGCGTAGCAAGGCCACCAGGGGGCCCCAAGCAGCAAGGCCACCAGGGGGCCCCAAGCAGCAATGTCATCAGAGGGCCCCTCTGTCAGCCATTTTGTCATTAAGTTCTTCAGTTATTAAAACTTATCCAGGCTGATTGTTTTATAATGTTACTTTGTCATCCAAACCGAAAATACTATTTTGAGCAACTTTTATAAATAATAATTATAATAAAGAAATTATAGAAACCTTTTTTTAAAGAGAACAGCAGCATTTTTAAACTTGACTTGTGCAAGTACTTCAATCAAGTACTGAGTAAAAAGAGGGAAAAATAAATATAATTTACTTATAGAATAGATGATGAGACTTTTCATTCTTTTATAACATGTTTTACAGCATCACGGCTGTTAAAACAAGCCCAACTCACCCAAGTTAAAATAAAATAAAATAAAAATCATTTCAGTTACACTTTTTGCCTGACAATCTGAAAACCACCAGAATCTTCTGCTACTCCATGTATGTTTATGCTTGACTCTCCTGCGGCAGCACCAGGAAGTGCAGAAACTCTACAGCGCCACCACAGGCGGGGATGAAAACATGCGCCTGAGCTTATTTGGTCAGTGCAGTGTGAATCTAAACCTCACCAACTAAAGACAGCAACAATGTTGCAACTTTGGTCATCAATCGAACCGAGTCCACCTGACTATCAGGTGTGAATACAGCAGTGGCGGCTGGCCAATAGAGGGCGCTAGGGCGCCGTCCTCTCCCTATCAAAAACATGATGTGTTAACAAATAAGAAATATTTCTTTTTTTGGTTTAGAGTTAAAAACATTCATATGTATATTCATATACTGAGAAGATTGTATAAATGATTTCTGAAAGACAGAAATTTCTTTGTAAAACATGATTTCCTCCTGCTTCTTCACTTCTCATATGTCTAGTTCAGCTCTGGGGCGCTGGGAGAAAGCTCCCTCAGGAGGCGGGCTTTTAGATCGAATTAGCCAATAACATCTGCATTGCCAAACTAATTTAGCCAATAAACGCTGAGAAAATAACTTCACGAAGGGTGATTTTTGAAGTGCCCAAACCACGTTAAGTACCGCGAGATTATCTGCTATCAAACAGCCGTTAAATGAGAGGAAAGCAGTTGAGGCTTCACTCGGAGCTAGCTGGATGTAGCTATGCTAACTCGGTTAGCAGCACTGATCCTGGATGGTTACAGGAGTGAGGAGGGAAAATATAAAGAAGAGAACACCAGGAGACACGTGGAGAACAGAAGTAAGAACAATGTTTTCTTTTTGTTTTCTGATAGAATAAAACTGAACAGAAGGGAAACTTGTTAAACCCAGTGATAGAGAAGTCTGTAAAGAAAAACAAGTTGTTAGGAAGTTTAATATTATGACAAGTAGATGGTTGTAAGTTTATTATAATGAAAAAGTGTTTTCCAGGTGTGTGACACCATCCTGCTGCACATTGAGGAGTGTTTTGTCTTTACTATCAGGTGTGAATACAGATTTAGGAGATAAGTTGGTGTGTTATTAAAGGTTAGGGGAGATGATGTATTAGTTCATGGATGTATTTCTTATATGAGGCATAGAAAAACCTCTTTCTGACTGTGTGTGCTGTAACATGTGGAGATAGAATGAAGGGTGCTTGACTGATGGGAATTGTTGGATTTTCACTAGGAAGTTCCCATTTTTCCACAACAGATTTCCATAAACATTTTAAACTTTCTGCACACTTGATGTGAAATAGTTGGACCAACAAACACAGAGATATTTGTTACATGCACAAGCAGCCCACACAACTGAAGGCAGATTAGAGTGTCAATAAATACAGATATTGTTTTCTCCTTCATGGCCCCATTAAAGGTCAATAAACAAGCAGACGACACTAATCACTGATTTACACATCATGGACTTTCCTGCTCGTCTCCCTGATCACACTAGCTGTAGTTGTCTAGTCATCTGAAAGACACGTCCTGTCCACCCAGAGTCTGTCTCAACTCCTCCCTGAAAGACACGTCCTGTCCACCCAGAGTCTGTCTCAACTCCTCCCTGAAAGACACGTCCTGTCCACCCAGAGTCTGTCTCAACTCCTCCCTGAAAGACACGTCCTGTCCACCCAGAGTCTGTCTCAACTCCTCCCTGAAAGACACGTCCTGTCCACACAGAGTCTGTCTCAACTCCTCCCTGAAAGACACGTCCTGTCCACCCAGAGTCTGTCTCAACTCCTCCCTGAAAGACACGTCCTGTCCACACAGAGTCTGTCTCAACTCCTCCCTGAAAGACACGTCCTGTCCACCCAGAGTCTGTCTCAACTCCTCCCTGAAAGACACGTCCTGTCCACCCAGAGTCTGTCTCAACTCCTCCCTGAAAGACACACAACACTCTAACTGTTTCAGCTTTCACCACTTCGTCCTCTGCTCTGTCTTTGTCCTCTTCATCGTTTTCATCTTCATCTTTGTCACTATCAGGATCATCCTAGAGTCCACCGTCCTCTGCTATCTGTCTTCCCTCTGTCCTACTACTACTGCACAGTCACTAATCTCCTTCAGATTACATAATCTACACCAGCTGTGTTCCTACCTTCACTCTTAGAAGTCTTCACTACAGCCATATGTCCATCCTTTAAAAAAGTATCTCTTCTGTCCTTCCTGTCCTGGATAACAAACCTTCCACCATCTGTCCTTCTGTCCTTCCTGTCCTGGATACCAAACTTTCCATCACTTCCTCATCACCTCTGTTACCTGCACCAACATGAAGTCTGCTCCAATCAGCACTCTCTCACCTCTGGAGATACTCTGCATCACTTCCTCTAACTCACATCCTACCTGTGGGACACGCCCACTGACAACATGAGACACCTTCAGGTTCCAGCTTTAGACTCGTCCCTCTATCTGAGACTCTTTTCACCTCTAGAACATTCTGAACAAACTCTTTCCAGATAATTCCTGCTCCATTCCTCTTCCTATCAGCACCATGATCAGATTCAATCCTTCTCCTAGACTCCTGGTCTTGATACCTGTCCATCTGGTCTCTGGACATGAAGTATGTCCACCTTTCTCCTCTGCATCATGTCTCTAGTTTTTCCTGTCATGGTCTCTACATTCAAAGTCCGTCTCTCAGTCTGAGACTCTTGACTTTCCTTTTGTCTCTCCATCTATGAACACACCTTCCTCCTCTTGTCCTCCCTCCACCCAGTAGTCCAGCTTCCATCAGCATCCTGCAGGTTAACAGACCCGGTGGTGGTTGTTGTTAATCCGGGCCTCGACTGATCCAGTATAGAGATCAGACTCGTGACTAGTATCCTTGTTTATTTGTTATAAGTTTTACATCAGATGTTCTTCCTGTCTCCACCCTCTATCCGGGCTTGGGACCAGCGTAAGGAAGATACTGGTATGCTGTTAGACAGCATCAAACCATCTCATATCAGAAACTGTTTACTGCACAGCTGTGATCTTTATGTTCTATGTAGTTTCCTCTCTGCTAAAATAGTAACCAATTAGACTGACTGTGATATCATTTCATTAGTGCTCCAGCAATAACACACTAGGGATTGTCTGAACATATTTTTATCCTCCAGTTTGTTGCTAGATTCATTTGAAACTGTCTATAATTGAAGAATGATTTCTACGTCTAATTGGATAATCAATTAATGGCTGCTAAATAAACCCCAAGTTCAATTTCACACTCATTGACAAGCTCTTGATGTAGAAGACATAAGAGTCCCCTATTATCATGTCTGTCAATTACTTCTCTTATTGGGTGTATCATTTATCTTAAGCATCACCATTAACCAACAAACACTTTTCATTTGTGTTAAAACCAACTATTTGTATATTTAGAAGTTGCATGTTTCCATGGCTCAAAGTATCACTTAGTACTATTTTAAATCATTTGTTGTACCCGATCTCAACAAATAATAAAAGATACATCCCTTCACTTTTCACTATTTTCTAAGTAAGCATGAATGTTTTCATCACAACCATATTGGTAGATCAAACAGAGTGAGCAGCCATGAGTGTTCAGTCACTACAGGAATAAAAACATCTGTTACATTTCTCAGATTAACGTCTCTCTCCTTCTTTGTATTTTATGGCCAAACAACAGAAACAACATATTATCATGAAGTGTCATGTGAACATAGCATAAGAATAAAACTTGATCTTTTAGCACCTTACATGTTGAATGTTATATTCATCATGGTCTGAGATGTGAAACATTAACATCATCCCTGAGAAAGAGTTAAGATTTAAATACTATTATACATGTTATTACACCTGTTGTTTATTCCACACTTTCACAAGGAAACAGGAAATGATGGATTTATTTTCCTTCATTGAGACTCAGTGTTCAGATCTCAACCTGATGCAACAGGATTAAACATCTCGATACGTTACAATAAGTGACGACATTGTTAACTACTACATTTAAAAACCAAGTGGTGGATGGAAACAGCTTCTAAATCACTGACCAGCAATCCAACACTCATGCACTTGCTCACTGAACCAGTTTCTGCCACCAATGGTTCCTAAAAACAAATCCTGAAAACAAATTAGACCAACTACGTTACGGATTTATGGAAAACATTTAATGACTCCAGCAAGTTGGTTTTTGACTAAATTAAAACGTAGTAAAATGATGAGACGTAAGTTTTCTAGAGCAAGGAGTGTGAGGAGGTTCAGTTCCTTTTAAAATTTAAATATTATGACTGAAAGCTGCAGAAGATTATTTTAATAACAATAACAAATAAATCTGAGTATCACTTCATAGAGTTAATGTCATCATTTCCACAGTTTTACTACATCAAACCACAGAAATAGGGAGATTCAAGAGTAATTAAACTGCTTTGATATTTAAACTGTTGCTCTAAATTTGGTGATTCAGTGAAAAATCATGTGAAATACAAGTTTCTTTCTTTTTTAAATGAAATTAAATCATCTTTAAATCTTTATAGCAGATTAATTTTAGTGGAACAAATTCTTGCTTGTGCTTTTTAACCTTTGCACATTGGACTATTTAACACTGCACAGTAGTGTAACACAGTAAATAATCATAACAGCCCAAAGTGTTTTCAAATTCAATCCAAGGTTCTGCACCGGTGGACAAAAAGAAAAAGTGCTGTTTTATGTACTGATAACTGTCTCCCACCACATTTATAAGAGTTCATGAGAGTAAAATCTTTTATCTCAAAGTTTTTAAAGTTTGGGTCATGACCCGGGTCTGTTCATCCCCTGACATCATGTTATGCTCCACCTCAGTTTAACCATGTTCTCCTTATTTCAGTTTCTTTTTGTTATTTATTAACTTTTGGGATTTTTGTTCTGTTGAGGTTTATTCTTTCATCATAGTATTTAGTTTATAGTTCTGGTTTATCAGTACTACAAAACTCAGCCCTGAACTCAATGTCCTCGTCCTCACCTGCCACAGTCCAATCACACACATACCACTCACCTGTCCATTGCTGTATCTATGTCCTGTCTTGCTTCAACACCAGATTGTTAGTTAGCCTAGCTACCACTTTCTAGCACCATAGTTCTGTTTGATCATAGAGTGCACCAACCTGACCATCTGGATCTGGAAGTTACTGACCCTTATTCTGACCACATCTCAACCTGCTCCCTCCTGATTCTTTCTCATCTTCACAGAATTATCTGACCAAAGCTACTTTTATAGATTTGGATTTTGGACTTGGTTTTCCAGGAGAGAGTGGAGCAGCTGCTCAGAGCGCAGGAAATGTGTGTATTAAACCAAAAACCACTCTGGAGGGTTTAATAAGGAAATAACATCATAACATGGTTAAAAGATCCAAACAGGAATCTTTCATTTCTTTCACCTGGATGAGTTATAAGGATGGTTATTAGTTTGATAGTTATGAATCTTTAAGCATAAAATGATCTGGTTAATTGTAAATAGTTCTGCTGGCCACTGCATTCACCTCATTTCTGATTACTGGATTTGATTTACCTTCCACCTACAACCTGCTCCATCATGGGCATCGTAGTTCTCCATGTCTGTCAAGTGTCTAATTAAAGAGGTTCTGACCCACGTCTCTTTATTCTGGATTTTGGACATATAAAGAGGATTTACGTGTATTATTCTTGTGACTAATGATTCTCTGCTCTGTCAGCAGTGGATTATCACATCAGTAATTCTGTGTTTCCACCAACAGAATGAGTCTCGTCTGTGTGTTCGAGTCCAGCTCCAAACCCACTCGTTACAATGAGAAGTCTTCTTTCTGCTTTACTCCTGTTCTACAACCTCGAGATGGGAACGAGTTTAACTGGTAGGAAAAAACTCAAAGATACAATCTGTTTATAAAGTAACAGAGTTGCTGCATGTTGCCAACATTCAGGTGCTCATCTAGAACAAAAATCTAGAAAATATGTCCTTTAATATTTTAGTATTGTCATTAATTGAAATGTCTTCATAGATTGAAGCAACACTTTAATCCAGATTACGCTGGTAACCAACCAGAAAATCAGCTCTCATTCAGACTGGCTGTTAAATCCCACATTTTCTCTACAACAGCGTGTTGAACATTTGTTTCTTGTCCTTTACTGTTAGGAGAACAATTACTCTGCTTCTCATACTTCATCTAGACCCACTAGCAGCAATCATAGACACCATATGGCTGAATCCAGTATATCACTAAACCCTGACTTTAACCTGCAGCCATGCTGTAGTCTACGTTCTTCCTTCTCATGTTCTCTCATCATTAAACAAGAATATGTCTCACAACTAACTGCAAACAACTCCAACATACTTTGTTTTAGATAATCCTGTAAATAATTATCTGCATTTAAAAAGTTACAACAACTTTAATGAATTAAATATTTGAGTCTAAGGCTGATTTTTTTTATGTTTATTGTGATACTAAATGATTTTTAGCTTGTGTAAGTTAATCTTCTTATAACATAAAGTACTTTGTTCTGCTTTCATCTCTCCAGTAATTAGACATCACTTACTTAATTTAAGTTGAAGATTTTCAAAGACAGACTGTTTCTCCTGTTTTAGTTTATCCTGATGGAGGAGAACTCTTAATAGAACGACACGGAGGAGAACTCTTAATAGAACGTCACGGAGGAGAACTCTTAATAGAACGTCACGGAGGAGAACTCTTTTATTAATAGAACGTCATGGAGGAGAACTCTTAATAGAACGTCATGGAGGAGAACTCTTTTATTAATAGAACGTCACGGAGGAGAACTCTTAATAGAACGTCATGGAGGAGAACTCTTTTATTAATAGAACGTCACGGAGGAGAACTCTTAATAGAACGTCATGGAGGAGAACTCTTAATAGAACGTCACGGAGGAGAACTCTTAATAGAACGTCACGGAGGAGAACTCTTTTATTAATAGAACGTCATGGAGGAGAACTCTTAATAGAACGTCACGGAGGAGAACTCTTAATAGAACGTCATGGAGGAGAACTCTTTTATTAATAGAACGTCACGGAGGAGAACTCTTTTATTAATAGAACGTCATGGAGGAGAACTCTTTTATTAATAGAACGTCATGGAGGAGAACTCTTAATAGAACGTCACGGAGGAGAACTCTTTTATTAATAGAACGTCACGGAGGAGAACTCTTAATAGAACGTCATGGAGGAGAACTCTTAATAGAACGTCACGGAGGAGAACTCTTAATAGAACGTCATGGAGGATAACTCTTTTATTAATAGAACGTCACGGAGGATAACTCTTAATAGAACGTCATGGAGGAGAACTCTTTTATTAATAGAACGTCATGGAGGAGAACTCTTAATAGAACGTCACGGAGGAGAACTCTTAATAGAACGTCACGGAGGAGAACTCTTTTATTAGAACGTCACGGAGGAGAACTCTTTTATTAGAACGTCACGGAGGAGAACTCTTAATAGAACGTCACGGAGGAGAACTCTTAATAGAACGTCACGGAGGAGAACTCTTTTATTAGAACGTCATGGAGGAGAACTCTTTTATTAGAACGTCACGGAGGAGAACTCTTAATAGAACGTCACGGAGGAGAACTCTTAATAGAACGTCATGGAGGAGAACTCTTTTATTAGAACGTCACGGAGGAGAACTCTTTTATTAGAACGTCACGGAGGAGAACTCTTAATAGAACGTCACGGAGGAGAACTCTTTTATTAGAACGTCACGGAGGAGAACTCTTAATAGAACGTCACGGAGGAGAACTCTTAATAGAACGTCACGATGGAGAACTCTTTATAGAACGTCACGGAGGAGAACTCTTAATAGAACGTCACGGAGGAGAACTCTTTTATTAATAGAACGTCACGGAGGAGAACTCTTTTATTAATAGAACGTCACGGAGGAGAACTCTTTTATTAGAACGTCACGGAGGAGAACTCTTAATAGAACGTCACGGAGGAGAACTCTTAATAGAACGTCACGGAGGAGAACTCTTAATAGAACGTCACGGAGGAGAACTCTTAATAGAACGACACGGAGGAGAACTCTTAATAGAACGTCACGGAGGAGAACTCTTAATAGAACGTCACGGAGGAGAACTCTTAATAGAACGTCACGGAGGAGAACTCTTTTATTAGAACGTCACGGAGGAGAACTCTTTTATTAGAACGTCACGGAGGAGAACTCTTAATAGAACGTCACGGAGGAGAACTCTTAATAGAACGTCACGGAGGAGAACTCTTAATAGAACGTCACGGAGGAGAACTCTTTTATTAATAGAACGTCACGGAGGAGAACTCTTTTATTAATAGAACGTCACGGAGGAGAACTCTTTTATTAATAGAACGTCACGGAGGAGAACTCTTAATAGAACGTCATGGAGGATAACTCTTTTATTAATAGAACGTCACGGAGGATAACTCTTAATAGAACGTCATGGAGGAGAACTCTTAATAGAACGTCATGGAGGATAACTCTTTTATTAATAGAACGTCACGGAGGATAACTCTTAATAGAACGTCATGGAGGAGAACTCTTTTATTAATAGAACGTCATGGAGGAGAACTCTTAATAGAACGTCACGGAGGAGAACTCTTAATAGAAGGTCACGGAGGAGAACTCTTTTATTAGAACGTCACGGAGGAGAACTCTTAATAGAACGTCACGGAGGAGAACTCTTAATAGAACGTCACGGAGGAGAACTCTTTTATTAGAACGTCACGGAGGAGAACTCTTAATAGAACGTCATGGAGGAGAACTCTTTTATTAATAGAACGTCACGGAGGAGAACTCTTTTATTAATAGAACGTCATGGAGGAGAACTCTTTTATTAATAGAACGTCATGGAGGAGAACTCTTAATAGAACGTCACGGAGGAGAACTCTTTTATTAAGAGAACGTCACGGAGGAGAACTCTTTTATTAGAACGTCACGGAGGAGAACTCTTAATAGAACGTCACGGAGGAGAACTCTTAATAGAACGTCACGGAGGAGAACTCTTTTATTAGAACGTCATGGAAGAGAACTCTTAATAGAACGTCACGGAGGAGAACTCTTTTATTAGAACGTCACGGAGGAGAACTCTTTTAACAATAGAACGTCACGGAGGAGAACTCTTTTATTAGAACGTCACGGAGGAGAACTCTTAATAGAACGTCACAGAGGAGAACTCTTTTATTAATAGAACGTCACGGAGGAGAACTCTTTTATTAATAGAATGTCACGGAGGAGAACTCTTAATAGAACGTCACGGAGGAGAACTCTTTTATTAGAACGTCACGGAGGAGAACTCTTAATAGAACGTCACGGAGGAGAACTCTTAATAGAACGTCATGGAGGAGAACTCTTAATAGAACGTCATGGAGGAGAACTCTTTTATTAGAACGTCACGGAGGAGAACTCTTAATAGAACGTCACGGAGGAGAACTCTTTTATTAGAACGTCACGGAGGAGAACTCTTAATAGAACGTCACGGAGGAGAACTCTTAATAGAACGTCACGGAGGAGAACTCTTTTATTAATAGAACGTCACGGAGGAGAACTCTTAATAGAACGTCACGGAGGAGAACTCTTAATAGAACGTCACGGAGGATAACTCTTAATAGAACGTCATGGAGGATAACTCTTTTATTAATAGAACGTCACGGAGGATAACTCTTAATAGAACGTCATGGAGGAGAACTCTTTTATTAGAACGTCACGGAGGAGAACTCTTAATAGAACGTCACGGAGGAGAACTCTTTTATTAGAACGTCATGGAGGAGAACTCTTTTATTAATAGAACGTCACGGAGGAGAACTCTTTTATTAATAGAATGTCACGGAGGAGAACTCTTAATAGAACGTCATGGAGGAGAACTCTTAATAGAACGTCACGGAGGAGAACTCTTAATAGAACGTCATGGAGGAGAACTCTTTTATTAATAGAACGTCACGGAGGAGAACTCTTAATAGAACGACACGGAGGAGAACTCTTTTATTAATAGAACGTCACGGAGGAGAACTCTTAATAGAACGTCACGGAGGAGAACTCTTAATAGAACGTCACGGAGGAGAACTCTTTTATTAGAACGTCACGGAGGAGAACTCTTTTATTAGAACGTCACGGAGGAGAACTCTTAATAGAACGTCACGGAGGAGAACTCTTTTATTAGAACGTCATGGAGGAGAACTCTTTTATTAATAGAACGTCATGGAGGAGAACTCTTTTATTAGAACGTCACGGAGGAGAACTCTTAATAGAACGTCATGGAGGAGAACTCTTTTATTAATAGAACGTCATGGAGGAGAACTCTTTTATTAATAGAACGTCACGGAGGAGAACTCTTTTATTAGAACGTCACGGAGGAGAACTCTTAATAGAACGTCATGGAGGAGAACTCTTTTATTAATAGAACGTCATGGAGGAGAACTCTTTTATTAATAGAACGTCATGGAGGAGAACTCTTAATAGAACGTCACGGAGGAGAACTCTTAATAGAACGTCACGGAGGAGAACTCTTAATAGAACGTCACGGAGGAGAACTCTTTTATTAATAGAACGTCACGGAGGAGAACTCTTAATAGAACGTCACGGAGGAGAACTCTTTTATTAGAACGTCACGGAGGAGAACTCTTAATAGAACGTCACGGAGGAGAACTCTTAATAGAACGTCACGGAGGAGAACTCTTAATAGAACGTCACGGAGGAGAACTCTTAATAGAACTTCACGGAGGAGAACTCTTTTATTAATAGAACGTCACGGAGGAGAACTCTTAATAGAACGTCACGGAGGAGAACTCTTAATAGAACGTCACGGAGGATAACTCTTAATAGAACGTCATGGAGGATAACTCTTTTATTAATAGAACGTCACGGAGGATAACTCTTAATAGAACGTCACGGAGGAGAACTCTTTTATTAGAACGTGACGGAGGAGAACTCTTAATAGAACGTCACGGAGGAGAACTCTTTTATTAATAGAACGTCATGGAGGAGAACTCTTTTATTAATAGAACGTCACGGAGGAGAACTCTTAATAGAACGTCACGGAGGAGAACTCTTAATAGAAGGTCATGGAGGAGAACTCTTTTATTAGAACGTCACGGAGGAGAACTCTTTTATTAATAGAACGTCACGGAGGAGAACTCTTAATAGAACGTCACGGAGGAGAACTCTTTTATTAATAGAACGTCACGGAGGAGAACTCTTAATAGAACGTCACGGAGGAGAACTCTTTTATTAGAACGTCACAGAGGAGAACTCTTAATAGAACGTCACGGAGGAGAACTATTAATAGAACGACATGGAGGAGAACTCTTTTATTAATAGAACGTCACGGAGGAGAACTCTTAATAGAACGTCACGGAGGAGAACTCTTAATAGAACGTCACGGAGGAGAACTCTTAATAGAACGTCACGGAGGAGAACTCTTAATAGAACGTCACGGAGGAGAACTCTTAATAGAACGTCACGGAGGAGAACTCTTAATAGAACGTCACGGAGGGGAACTCTTAATAGAACGTCATGGAGGAGAACTCTTAATAGAACGTCATGGAGGAGAACTCTTTTATTAGAACGTCATGGAGGAGAACTCTTAATAGAACGTCATGGAGGAGAACTCTTAATAGAACGTCACGGAGGAGAACTCTTAATAGAACGTCACGGAGGAGAACTCTTAATAGAACGTCACGGAGGAGAACTCTTAATAGAACGTCACGGAGGAGAACTCTTAATAGAACGTCACGGAGGAGAACTCTTAATAGAACGTCACGGAGGAGAACTCTTTTATTAGAACGTCATGGAGGAGAACTCTTTGTGTTGACAGCAGATTATAAAACAGGGTCAGAAAGCGAGTGTTGAGAGATTTCCCTTCAGTTCCTGTGGTGATGTCATCATTTATGCCAGTCAGCTTGACTGTATGAGGACGTCTGTCACCTCGTCCTGACTCGTCATGAAGACCCGTCAGTCTCCGTGTCACTACTTCTATATGCAGAATAAAATGTGTGACTTTGAGTCCTGTCACCTTACAGCAGTCTGAGACCTGGACTGTCACGCTTCATACTCTCAGTGTCAGTAACCTTCTCTCTGTTTGTTTATAGATCAGAGAAATGTCTCATCGTTGTGTGTCTAACTTTCTTTCAATATGTTTCAGCAAAAATAACTAGACTGTAATCATTCTTCTCTTTGCTGAGCTGTTTGATAAACTGCCTCATGATGAATTCAGGTTTCCTCTTCCAGAAGCCGTGTGGTGGATTCCTGTCTTTGTTTTTCAGTTCAGTTGTGTCTGAACTGAACTTGTTTTCTCTTTTCTTTCTCCTGTTCTTCCAGGTGAGTCTGGACCGCCTCTCCTCAGCACCACCTGCTCCAGGCCAAACTTTCAAACATGTTGTTTCCTAATTACTCGTCCTCCTCCCCTGCTTTTCTGCTTCATGTAAGACCTGATTGAGGTTGAGACCTGCCCCGAGTTTCTTCATGTTCTTGCTGACTGAGTCATCTTGATCCTCTCCTGTAGTTTGTTTCCAGCCTCTGAATGTGAATTGTGAATGTGAGCTGTGTTTATTACCTGCCCATCATTGCCAGCTTGTTTCGGTCTTTTTCTTCATCAGAAAGTCACATAGTGTTACTTATAACAATGATTCTATGTAAATCCCATCCAGTGCTGATTCATTTTTATTATGAAGAACTTTTGCAGCATTGAAGGAAATGACATCACTGGCTTTATCTCTTTGACCTAAGCTCTTGGGGATCATTGGCAGGAATCCATTTATTGAGAGCCAGAGAATCAGAGAACTCCAATTGGGGCTAAGCTGCCCACCAGCTCACTTGTGACATGAGGCGTAATAGTAAAGCCAGTTAACTCTCTTCCCAGGCTGGATCCTCCGGGCCCACAGGATTTGCTCTGGTGAAAAAGAATTTGAAGAAGAATGACTGTAAGCAGGGGATGAAGAAAATACAGCTCTCAGTCGCTGTAGACAAGAACATCTCTCATTCTGAGGTATGGAAAGAGACTTTTGATTAACACACAACAGAACTCTCTGTCCTTAAAGTGGAGTGTGTTCTCAGTATGCAGGAGAGGATGTTGGACCACTGAACTGGTTCTTACAGCTTCCTGCTGAGGGCCAGTCAGCAGTCTGGTACTTAATGAATGGTCTTATTGCTCCTAGTTACACTTTGACCCAAGAACACAACTGATGTTAATTGGCCTGCTCCTCAGTGCTCACAAACGATTTCATTTATTAATTAGCCTTTTGAAAGTCCCTTCACATGATATTTGTTTATAGAATTGAACAAATTATATGCAACGGGTCCGTCTTTGGTTCAAACTAAACATTTGTTTAAGAGGTCAAGAAGAAGTGTAAATCTAAATCAAGTATCATGGGCTATAATAAAAAAAATCTCCTAGCTTTCACTGAGCTCTAAAGAATCCAATTCCCACAGCACAAATGAAATATTCAGTAATGCTTTCAACTCAATTATGGATACAGTGCGAGCGTATCCCCTGGGGCTCTCTCTGACTGATTCCTCACAGGCTTACATTAAAGCGCTGCCATCAGTTCCCGTAAAAAGAGCCATCTCACCTTGTTCTTGCCCCATTTTCATGGTTCAGCCCATCAATGCCTTGTCTGTCTGTAAAACAAGGTTTACTCTGACCACAGAGCTGAGAAGATATCTCCTCTGGTCAGAATTAATGGAAACAGCCTCGCACTTATCCTCCAAAGGCTCATCAGATAAGAAGCAGTGAAAGGCACCAGCGAGTCTCTCCCCAGAGGAAAAAGATGTCAGATTCTCTTTTGCACTTCTTTGTCTACATTTTCCAGTGATTTGTGCTCCCTGTTTCACTTTGTGTCTGTTACTGGCTGACAGGTGCATAACTCAGTTTCTTCAGGGACTTTTGATGGAAGCAGAAATCAGTTGTTCAATGTAAACAGTTTCTAATAATAAGAGCTAGCGAGAGTTCAGTCTGTGGTTCTCAGCTCAAAACAGTTGTTGACGTCAACTAACTGGTTATTAAAAATAGCCACGAGGCACTTCACTAAAAGAAGCCATTTCATACAAATTTCATGACTTTGTGGTTATTTCTTAAGTATTAACCTGTAATATGAAACATTTTATATCTAAAATACATCAGGAAACACTGATTAACAGACCTTTCAATCTGTCTGCATTAAAATTCAGCTGGCTCCATCAGGCTTCGTCAGCACCTCATTCATATTCATTATTCTAATTTGTTGGACTCTGATTGGCTAACAAACTAGCCTATCCGAGCAAGGTATACTGTTTCCTGCCCCGCTGTGCATGGCAACATCACGCGTTCTCTCTTCCTGTTTGCTACGTCTTATGCTAACAGCTTTTAGCCAGCAGCATGCTAGGTGTGGTTTCAACTGCAGGAGCTGATAAATACTAACTAACAAAGGAGTTGTGATGAAACAGATACAGGTCGTTAGAACTCGGGAGAACTCTGGTTTTATCACCACCTGCGTAGTTTGAGAGATTAAAACTGAAAGAGAAGTTGTTGACCTGTTTTCACCCACTATGAAGGTAAGAACACCTGTGGAGCTAAAATATTCAACAGAAACCTCAGAAACACTGTTTTTAATTTCCCTTCTGGGATAAATAAAGTATTTTTCATTTCATTTAATGGAAGGGACTGTTTAATAAATAAGTTGTGTGAGTTATTTTATAATGGCATCAAACTCCTCTTTAGTCTTCAGTTTGCTTCATGTCAAACAGAGTTGTATTGCAAACTGCTCTGCAAGCATAATGAAATACCTGATTCCAGTATATGAGCAGTCCTGCTGTATGAAACAGTATCAGAAATCATTTCCTCCATGTTTATGCTGCATTGCAAAAATATTCATACCCCTTGAACCTTTCCATATTTTGTCAGATTACAACCACAAACTTCAAAGTGTGCTAACAAATGACAAATTAAACTCTTAAAGTAAGTGTAAAGCAAGGGGATGTACTGTCACCTACTTTGTTTGCTTTTTTTGTAAATGGACTGGCTCTGGAAATTAAGCAGGAAAACTTGGGAATATCAATCGGAAATACTAATTTGAGCATTCTTTTATATGCAGATGATATTGTCCTGGTAGCTGAAAATGAGTTTAATCTTCAGAAAATGTTGAACATTATGAATGTGTGGTGTAGCAAATGGAGACTTGCAATCAATAGGGAAAAAAACTCAGATTATACATTTCAGGAATAAATACGAGCAGCAAAGTAATTTTGGATTTATTTTTGGTTCACAGAGTCTGAGTTATACTATTTCCTCTAAATATTTGGGCTTTGTGTTTAATGAATTTATGAACTTTACAGAGGGTAAGAGGATATTGTCAGACTCTGCAAGTAGAGCTCTGGGTGGCATAATAGGTAAAATAAAACAATGCACTGATCTGGGTTTTGCCACTTTCACTAAATTGTATGATTCCATGGTTGCTTCTATTCTTTTCTATGCGGCAGGAGTGTGGGGATTCGAGGAAGCAAGAGAATGTCAAATGATTCAGAATAGAGCACTGAGGTACTACCTTGGGGTACATAAATACACAACTAAGTTGGCCATAGAGGGTGATACAGGCTGGGAAAGCTGTTTGATAAGACAGAGATGTGAGATGATCAGGTTGTGGAACCGCCTAACTCAGCTGCCAGAAAGGAGACTGACCAAAAGTATATTTAATTGGAACAAAGCACATAATTATTATTGGGTCAGAGAGATATCCTCAATCCTTTCAAGTTTGGACCTACATACACATTTTTTGAATAATTTACAATGTAATCTAAAGGAGATTAAACAGAAACTGACACTTTTACATAAACAGCAATGGCAGTTGGATGTGTGGAAAAAAGCAAAGTTGAGACTGTATGTTCAGATTAAGAGTGTGTATTCTACAGAACCTTATGTTGCCTTTAATTTAAAGAAAGGACAAAGGTCTCTCTCTGCCCAGCTACGAACTGGTGTCTTACCCCTGGCAGTAGAGGTAGGTAGGCATCAAATACAAAGCTCTGCTTCTGGCTTACCAGACTCTAACACACACAGCTCCTACCTACCTTCACTCCTTCATCCAAACCTACATTCCCACGCGTCAGCTACGCTCAGCCGCTGAAAGACGCCTAGCGCTTCCACCACAACGTGGCATGAGATCATGTTCCAAACTCTTCTCCTCTGTTGTCCCCCGATGGTGGAATGACCTACCAAACTCGGTCCGATCCTCAGAGTCTGCAGCTACTTTTAAGAGCAGACTTAAGACTCACCTCTTTAAAGAACACTTTCAGTCTTAATGTGGGATTGATTTATGATTTATGATAGCGATTTGAGAATTTATCTCTCACTAAAAAAAAAAAAATAAATAATAATTTTAGATACACTTGATGTATCAGCGTCGGAATTAAACTGGACTCCAAACAGTCCGCCTCCTTATATTGTTTCCTTCTCTTTGATTTCTTGCTTGTATGTTCTCTCAATGTAAGTCGCTTTGGATAAAAGCGTCTGCTAAATGACAGTAGTAGTAGTAGTAGGTAGGTACAAAGGTATCCCTGAAGAACAGCGACTGTGTGTGCTCTGTGACCTTAACGTAGTGGAGGACGAGTTTCATTTTGTGTTTCACTGTCCACTTTATTATAAATTGAGAATTGTTTTGTTTGAAAAAATTCAAGAAAAGAACCCTGATCTATTTTGGATGTCGGAAAGTTCAATGTTATGTTGGTTGTTTAGGGAGGAGGTATTTACATTAGCAAAGTTTTTGGAGTTGGCATGGAAGTTGCGTAAGAGAACCCTGTATTTGTAAAATAATACGGGAATGTATTATTGGTAATGGATTCTGACTTTTTTTTTTTGGATGACCATCTTGTAATTTAATGTATATTGTGTGCGAGTGTCTTGTAAGCCCATGAGGGCTGGGCACCTTGTTGTGCAGGACACTTAAATAAACTCTTTACTTACTTACTTACTTAAAGTCACCTTTATTTAAAAAATCACTATTACTATTATAATGTTCAGTGTTGGTCTGAATCTGCAGCATGTTGCATTTCAATGATCTGAATTGAGGCCTGATGCCTTCGTGTGCTTGTTAATCTCTGCGTCTTGTGTGTATTTAAACTCTCTGCACTAACCTTAATGATACAGGGATTTTTAAAGCTTGTCATCAGAGTGTTGTCTTGACCGTCTCCTTGTGCCCTGTCGATTTACAGATTGTTGTCTTTCTTACTGACCCACCTGCTCAGTGGAAATCTGATTCTTGTCACACTCTTTTTGACCTGTTCCCACCCTGTTTATTATAATCTGGATTACGTACTTTGTTGTCAATCTACATTTGGAATTTAGAGAATTGGAGCAGATGTTTTGTTCTGGATTCAGGATTGCTGTCATCATTAACTGCCTCTCTCTGCTCCTCATTATTCAAATCAAAGCCATTAGCTGCTCTGAGCTTTCCAGAATAACAACAGAACCACTATAGGATTGTTGCAGACTGTCTCAGGATCAAGTCCAGTCACTCTGTTCTAATTGGAACACCATGATCCACTCCTTGTAATTCACCATCTTCTTCAAAGGATTCAAGAAATCCAAGTCCACCCTGTCTAACATGGTTGTAGGTAAAACTGTAGACTGGCAGGAGCAAACAGCTGATTCTCTGCTTTTCACCTAGAATGAGTTCTGTGCTTTGATGAGAGAAGTTCCATCACACAGATACATAATTATTATTCAGTCTCTGTCAATACCTTCAAACTCTATCAGTCTTTTAGTGATTGTATTTAATGGGTCTGGTGACTCGTTACAGTATGTTTCTGAGTGTTTGCTAAAAGTTTAAATTCCCAGACATTTACAACACCAATATGATTCCACTTTAATAAAGAACATTTATGTTTGGTACTGCAGAATGTGGGTTTGTTGTTAATGTCTTCATTATTTTTCTGTTTTTCTTACATGTCTTTAAAAACATAGATGTGTTTGTTTTGTGTTAAAAAGTCTCAGTTTTCTTGTTTACGCCCTCAGAAATCCTCTGGCAGGAATGATTCACTCTGAGTCTTAATAATAGCATCAAATTTCCCTTATAAACATAATGGATCAAAAGAAAAGACAGTTTGTCCCATTAGGACATCAAACTGCTGTCTTATGGTGCGTTCACACCGGCCACTTTGTCAACGTCAAGCAACGTTCATAACGCTCCAAGTTTGACGCTTGAAAGTTGAAACTTGTAACGCCTGCCAGTCAAAGCACGTAGGCGTTGAATCTCGTAACGCTGGACCGTTAAAAAGAGCGAGTAGGCGGGGCTTTCTTTGTTATTGGATGTTCTGAGCTATGGCGGATCATATAAAGAGAGTGGCTGGACTTTATTTACTCTGTTTGTGGATACACCCCATTCTTCAGATGTGTTCTGAGTTTGAGGAGTTAAACCATTTGTTCCAGGAGCTACATATGGATGAGGTTAGCTTCCAGCGCTACTTTCGTCTGTCCCGCGTCCTGTTTGAAGACTTCCTGCTTCATTCAGGTACGTCACTACGATGAGATGCTCTGATTGGTTGACATGCCGCTTCAACAGCGTCAAAAGTTTAGCTAGCTGAACTTTCTGCGTTTCGAGCTCCTCAAGCGTTTCAAGCGTCAACGCCTGTATCACTCGAAAAGCTTGAAAAGTTGACACTCATAACGCTCACAAAGCGCCGCAGAGCCGTTGACGTCTGTCTGATGGACTCCACCATAGACTTTACATGTAAACTTGCTGCTTCTGACGTTGACGGTTGGGCCGGTTTGAACGCACCATTATGGTAGAAATCTGGTAGTTGTGCTGCTCTTGTTTTAGAAGATGCTATTTCCATTCCTTACTGTATTTCTTCAGGTTGTTATTATGTAAGATGAAAGTTTTGATTAAAAATGATCAAACTTAAATTTGATGTGGAAAAAGTATCTGAAGACCACCTTGGTCACACATACAGCAGTAAAACTGCTTTTAGAAGAGCAGGCTGAATGTCCTGCTGAAGGTGGCTCTAAGACGTGATGTCAGAGTTTTCCATCTGTTTAGATCAATCTCATTAAGTTGAACAAGCAGGTCACTGCTTCTCTACGTGTCTCTCTCTCTCTAGGCACATTTAGCTTGCTGTCTCTCCTGAGCCAATGAGTACATTTTAACCTAACCTTATCAGAAATTACATTATTAAATGTAAAACTATGGTTGCAGCTCAGCATTCTGATCTTTTGACTGTCTTTTATTGATGGTGCATATGAAAGCAAATGCTAATGAATGCAATAAATGTATAACTTATTAATATGTTCTGGATTCCTTCATCATCAGTGATGAAGATGCTGCTTCAGTCTGTCGTAGTGAAGAAGGAGCTGAAGGCAGAACTCTGGATTTACTGGTCTGCCTATGACCCTCACCTGGTCCTGAGAACTAAATCCCAGATACAAGCAGCTGAAATAAGCTTCTATCTTAGGATGGTTGGGCTTAGCCTTAGAGATCAGGTGAGGAGCTCCATCATCCAGGAGGAGCTTGAAGTAGAACTGCTGCTCCTCCACATCAAAAGGAGTCAGCTGAGGTGGTTCAGCATCTGGTTAGGATGCATCCTGGTCACCTCCCCATGGAGGGTATCCAGGGATGTCTGACTGGGATGACCCTCCCGGGCTCCCCATGCAAACATCTGGGGATCTCCAGGAGGAACTGGAGAGTGTTGCTGAGGTGAGGGATGTCTGGGTTTCTCTTCTGAACATGTTGCCCCCACAACCCGACATTAGAAGACGGCAGAAGAAGAAGGATGGATGTTTGTTGGTCAGTTCTAGTTATGTTCAGGTAAGAGGTGTTACATCAGACTGCCAGACAATAAGAGAGACAGAAAATGTCCTCTGGCAGTAATGTGGATGAAGACACATGGACTCTTTAGTGGATTCTGATCAGCTGTGAAGGAGATACTGATGTGGAGCTCAAAACTTTTTATTCTGGACCGCTCAAGGACTCTAGTGAAATCAAAGCTTGCTGTGATGGAAGAAAATGTATTTGAAAGTACATGAAACACGTCAGTGGTAAGGTAGTAAAGGCATAAAGTATTAATGGTGTACAGATGTTTGTCCAGATGTGCATTAGATGTCTAAGAATCCTGACTCAAGCAGCTTTTCATGATGCTTCCATTTAGTATCTTTTCAGCAGCAAATGCAGTATATTGTAATTCAATTCTCTCTGTTGCTCTATTTGTTTTTAGGACCCATATTTATTAAATAAACACCTCCTGCACACTGGAGCTGCAGCCATTATTCTGGCCTCTGACTACTTTCAGTCATGCTGCACAGGATCATTTCTCTAATCAAGCTTTAATTAGAGAGGGAACGCTCCGGGTCTCCTCTCTTAATGATCAACACAGTAACCAAATTGTTTGTCCTGTAGAGTCCCTGGTGTGAAGTGTTAGGAAGCCGTGGATGGTGATGCAATCACTAAGAAAACAAGCACTGAAAGAAGAGATGCTTTAAAACAATTACTGTCTAACAGCATCCAGAAATCATTTGTCCTTATTAGTGAGTTATTGTTTCATTTGACTGTGTGGTAAACAGTTCTTAAATGCAGCCTTATCTCATTCAGATGAGAAGAAAAGTCAGCAATCTCTGGCTTTTTGCTCATGGAGCCATGTGACACACCGTTATAGATGCAGCTGGATTTGAGCTAATATGTTGCAAATGCCGATGCACTCGGGGTAATGCAAAGCAGCTTGACATTTAAGGAGCAGAAGCTGAATGTAATTGGAACCGTGGCCCTTTGGTGGCGGCTCTCCTCACTCTGTCTGCACAAAGCCAACAGGGCATGTCTTTGTGAAAAACACTGAGCTCACTAAAGGAACAACTGAAATCTGAGTCAGAGGAAATTGGTCACATATTATCTGTTTTGTTGTGAAATGAAAAGAAAAGGATCCTGTTCAGTGAAAGACAACTTACACGTCTTCAGTCTCACCTGACAGCTCATTCTTCACAGTGCTGAGAGTTCATTTCATTCTGCTTTTAGGAATCCTTAAACTGCTGAGAGTTCTTGAATCGACATGAGAAATTTATTGTTATCTCATAAAATAAAAAATACATTCAAAAAGCAGCAAAAATTCTTCTTGAGAAATAAATAATTCCCTTTAAGGAACTCAACACTGGCAGTTTTAAATCAATCTGAGTAGTTTTCATACAGCTGAGTGTAAGAGTATAACACAAAGTGCTTTACTGAGGTTAGAATTAGACAAACAAACTCACTACTAACAAAAATAAAACAATCCTTCACCAACATTCACCATATCAGTCCCAACTGAACCAGAGAACTGCAGTTTTATCAATAATAAGGAAGCAGCAGATGCAGATGTGGAGGTTGTAAAAAGCAGCCTGTCTTTCACTTCACTGATGATTTAGAGTTGCATGTCTGCATGAGGCATTATACCCACCAACACCTGGGCAGGTAGCACCCACTGCTCCACTACAACAAACAGTATTTCCTTAGACCCCCTTCAGACTGGATTGTGACCCTGCTACTCTCTCCACATCCTGTACAACCTATAGAATGTGTGAGACACTCTCTCACCAAGTATGATCACTCTTCTGCTGAGGACAATACCATGTATGTCCAGTGTCACACCATGTCCAGACTCTGCCTTGGTACAACTCTGTTGGACAGCATCAGGATGCAGCTATGTGCTAAAAGTTTACTTCAGTCTAGACATGAAGCCAGAGGAACAGCTTCGGGCTGCAACTCATTATTATTCGAATATGCTGGACTCTGATTGGCTAACAAACTAGCCTATGAGAGTAAGGTATACTGGTTCTTGCCCCGCTGTGCATGGTAACAGCGCACCGAGTCTCTTCCTGTTTGCTACATCTTATGCTAACAGCTTTTAGCCAGCAGCATGCTAGGCGTTATGCTAACAGCTTTAGCTAGCAGCATTCTAGGCGTGGTTTCAACTGCGGGAGCTGATGAATACTAACGAACAAAGGAGTTGTGATGTAACAGATACAGGCTGTTAGAACTCTGGAGAACTCGGGTTTTATCACCACCTGCGTAGTTTGAGAGATTAAAACTAAAAGAGAAGTTGTTGACCTGTTTTCACCCACTATGAAGGTAAGAACACCTGTGGAGCTAAAATATTCAACAGAAACACAGTTTTTAATGGAAGGGACTCTTAAATACAAGTGTGTCTGATTTATTTGCATTCATTGTGACAATAAGAAAAGCTTCACTTCAGGATTTTACGTATATTGTAGCAGCTAAAGAACATTTATGACATGATGGTCCCTCAGTAAATAAACACCTACTTGACAGTTTTATAAAACCTTGGTGGAAAGACATTTTGTAGTGTTTTTATTTCTACAGAATCTTGTTTTCATAGCACATCTGTGGGAAAACAGTGGAAACCTTGTATCATATAAATAATTTAAAGTACAAATCCACAGCTCACAGACTCTTCATCTGAAGGCTTCTGCAGCTTTCCTAACTGATGCTGTTTGAAACCACTCTGTAAAACGCATAGTTATTTCCTGCAAATGTCTTGGCTGAGGGCTGTTAGAATCTATGGCCCTGTAATTCCCCCTTTCTCGCCTAGAGCAGCCCACCCAATTACACTTTTACAGACTGCTTCAGACTTTTGCTGCCCGGCTCAATCCTCCTCCATCTTCCTCATCTGTCAATATAAATTGAAATCTTGTGCATATGGCCCCATTGTGGCAGTCAGAATGATATATAATATTCAACTAGTGTCATATTAAATTACATATGAGGAAACAGCTAATATAGCATGGCAATAAAACGCTCAGTGAGCCCAAAGGCTGTCACAGCAATGAGTCTAAAGGGAAGCTGGTGGGAGGACAGATGAACTCTAAGGACTATAATGAGATCCTCTTTGTATAGACTGTAGTGATCAGCACTCTGTGCAGACCTTATATTGCTTCACCTCTTTGGTATCAAATCAAACAGCATGTAGGTAATAAATTAAAACAACAGGAGGAGTCTCCCCCCTTCCAAAAGCACAGGACCAAATCCATAAAGTCCCCTGTGGCTGACTGCTTAATCGCCTGACCCAACAAAATAAAAGCCTATTGTGCTAGAGCAGCAGTTTTTCCTCTGCTCCCTTCCACTCTGACCCGCTAAAGCCAATAAACTCTTTCTCACTGGTGCCTGATTCAAGAGACCGAGACCAGATAACACATGTAATAAGTGCGTCCATCTTTTCTATCGATGAGGGTTCAGAGCCACAGCGGGTATTAATAAAGAATGGGTGCTTGACTGAGGCAGGGCAATGATTTTTCTTTATAAAGATATTGATAAGAAATTCAATAGAGACTCTTGTCAAAGAAAATCAAACTCAGTATTAGTCAATTGTCTGCGTAAGATTGTGCATGCTGTGGCTGATAGCAAGACTTAAGTAACCCTAGTGTAAAATCAATGCAGCCACTGCTTCCTGGGAGGAATGCTGATTTGTCACTTGACTACCTTTTGGAAAACACTATTCAGTCAAGCTTACAGTCTTTACAGTGACTGTTAGGCTGATTACTGCTGATCTGTTGATTGTTGAGTTAAACATAAACCTCTCTATTAAAGCTGGAGGTATTAATACTCCCCGTATTTGAAAATAAACTTTGTGGTGTCAGTTTTTCTTTCTTTTTTCAACATGATGATGATAAATGTGTCTGGACATGTCATGTATTGTCTCTCCTCATGTCTCCTGTCTGTCTCTGTCTTAGTATTAGTAGTATTTTGCCTCCGTGGATCTGGCTTATGTTTTGTAGTTTCCCTCTGTGAGTTGGTTTTCTCTCTCTGTCGTGTTGTGTTTACATTATAACTGTACCTGGGCTACAGGTATGTAGGTCACATAGCTGCATTATAGTCACCTGTGTACATTCTGCTTGTCATCCTCAGTACCTGTCTCCGCCCCTTTATAAGGAGAGGCATGTCAAATTACCAGTTTGTTGAATGTACCTGTTTCACTTACCTGAACCCCTGACCTGGATTACCTGTGTACTTACCTGGAACCAACCTGACCTTCTTCTTACCTGCTGACCTTCAGATTGAAATACTTAACTGTTGTACACTGCTTCTTCTGCTAGTCCCCTGTAGCTTGACGCTGGTCTTCTGCTCATGTCTTCTGACTTCCTGTAATCACCTGAGAGTTTTGCCACACAGTCCAAGTCTGCTCCTGTTGCCTACAGCAACCTCTCTCCTACTTACTTTAGCTCCGCTGCATCTACCTGGAAACACCTACCTGTCTGTCACTATGGTCCATCGCTCCCCGGTGAGCTGCACTTTCGGGATCCTCTACCTTTTGGTAGATTATCCAGCTTTGACCCTCTTCTGGAGTATTATCCTCTGTTAGCGCCTGTATCCTGCCTGTAAGTGCCATCATTCAAACACTCACTGTTACCATCCATCCATCCATCCATCACTCCATCCATCACTCCATCCATCCATCCATCCATCCATCATCCCTCCATCCTTCAAACACTCACTGTTACCATCCATCCATCCATCCATCCATCCATCCATCCATCCATCCATCCATCCATCCATCCATCCATCCATCCATCCATCCCTCCATCCATCCATCCATCCCTCCATCCATCCATCCATCCATCCATCCATCCATCCATCCATCCATCCATCCATCCATCCATCCATCCATCCATCCATCATCCCTCCATCCTTCAAACACTCACTGTTACCATCCATCCATCATCCATCCATCCATCCATCCATCCATCCATCCATCCATCCATCCATCCATCCATCCATCCATCCATCCATCCATCCATCCATCCATCCATCCATCCCTCCATCCATCCATCCATCACTCCATCCATCACTCCATCCATCACTCCATCCATCCATCCATCCATCCATCCATCCATCCATCCTTCAAACACTCACTGTTACCATCCATCCATCCATCCATCCATCACTCCATCCATCCATCCATCCATCCATCCATCCATCCATCCATCCATCCATCCTTCACACACTCACTGTTACCATCCATCCATCATCCCTCCATCCATCCATCATCCATCCATCCATCCATCCATCCATCCATCCATCCATCCATCCATCCATCCATCCATCCATCACTCCATCCATCACTCCATCCATCCATCCATCCATCCATCCATCATCCCTCCATCCTTCAAACACTCACTGTTACCATCCATCCATCCATCCATCCATCCATCCATCCATCCATCACTCCATCCATCACTCCATCCATCACTCCATCCATCCATCCATCCATCCATCCATCCATCCATCCATCCATCCATCCATCCATCCTTCAAACACTCACTGTTACCATCCATCCATCCATCCATCCATCACTCCATCCATCCCTCACTCCATCCATCCATCCATCCATCTATCCATCCATCCTTCCTGTGAGCAGCTGATCTCATTCCAGCTGCTTCGTACTCAGCTATGAACCTGCAGAACACGCTGACGGTCACGACTTGAAGATGCCAACAGAACCACATCATCCACAAAGAGCAGCGATGAGATGCTCCTGATCCCCTCGCCATGGCTGAGCCTTGAGATCCTGTCCATGAACATCATAAACTAGTAGAAGAAAAGCTACTACTAACTACTGCACATTTCTTTGTTCATCTATTCTAAATGAGGTAAAAATAAATTGTTCTGTTGTAACATTACCACCCGGATGCTATTCTTTTATAGAAAAAAGTTCTGCTCTAGAAAGACAATATTCCTTTAATTACATAAAGGTACATGTTTTCAGTTGTTATTATCAATTGGATGATTTTTTAGGTCATTAGATTATAAAAAATATTAGATAATGAAATGCAGATCCACAATAAGAACTCCCCTAAAACGAGACACTGCTAGTAGTTCCCACTGTGCTGTTTGTTTAGTCCTCCCATGAGGGTCTTTGAAGTGTGATGGATTAACATGCTTTGTGAATGCAGTAGGGGCCACTGACTTTACAGATAAAAGCACAGCCAGATAAAAGTATGTTTACACTCCTGTGTATGAGCGTGTCTCTGTCTCCTCCCACCTCGCATCTTTTCAGCTTGTTCTGCTTCAATTAATACCCTGCTAATTCTATAAATAAAACAACAGCTTTAATTACTCCTGCCTGTAATCTCACCACCGTGAAACAGATTGCCACAGGTAAAGAAACACTCCAACACAAATGACTTTATAGCCTGCTGTGGGAGGAGGGGTGTGAGCGGAGGAAATGAAATGGAGCGATAAAATTGAAATGTGATCCCAACGGAAATTAGCATGCTAAAATGAGCCTGAATATTTTATGATCCCATCACAGCTGTTTGTTTGTGTGAGTGTGTTTTTTTTTTATTGCTGGCACTGTTCACAATACTTCATTTAGATATTCATCAAATGTACTTTTTACTATTGTATATGACATAAAATATTTATAACTAGTCAGCCGTAGATTTATCACCATGTATTAAATATTTGGGGATCTTTTCTCCCAACTACAGTTATTCAATATTATATGTTCAATATTGTCAAGTGTAACAATTTAAGATTTAATTTCTAATAATTTAATTGGTTTTAGAATAAAACTTTAAAATGCAGGTGGTCCTGAAAGCTTGTTTTTCCCTCTCAAACAAACAGTATTGGTCTCCACCATTGTTGGGGGTTCATCCAGCCCTCTACTGGCCTACGGTGTCCATGTTGGGACATCTTCATACTTCAGGAAAAACAGATATTTCATTTATCAGTCATTTATTGATCAATTTATCAATTACTAAAAATAAAACTTTTCCTGTCTAAGGAACCAGCTGATTGGGTTGAATCATTATATATTTACAATATATTGTAAATATAATAAACATATGAATATGGGATTATTTTTCTGGACTTTATTCTTAGCTGCAGAGTATCTGTAATATCAGTTCACTTTTGGTTCATAATATTTTCTGTCTGAAAAATATTATTTATGCGAGAATAATTGTGTAATGCTACATTTACTGCAGAGTAAAGGTTTATGACACGAGGTCTGAATCAACTGCTGTGAAGTATAAAAAGGTTTTAGATGTTTTTCAGCTCAGATGAATCAAATGATTTAATTACCTCCTCAGAATGTCAACAAGGCAGAAGCGTTGAAAGATTTATTCATTTAAACAGATGTGTTGAAGCAGAAGAACAGTCAGTTTACACACTGTCAAGAACCTGTGCACGGTTAGTATCACTGACAGCTCAACATTCACGCAACCTTTAAATTCAGCATGGAACATCAGTTGAAAGTCTTCTTTCTTTTGTGTCGTACCAACTGCAAAACATTTATTGTTGCACATGAGAGGGAAAAGGGTTCATAACAACACAACAGATGTTTCTGAGAAGGAACAATGTAACAGATAACAAACAAGAAACATGTTAAAGTTAACAAAGTAAGTTGTAGTAAAATCTTGCTCAAATCTCTGTTTGTTGAAGACACACAAATACAAAAAGACGTAGTTTAATCTCCTCATCTCATTCTACAAGTAGAACAGGAGGAAGAGCTTTTATCCTCTCCTGTAGAACCAGCTTTCACTTTTAATCCATCAGACAGAAAGTCAGTTAGCTTCAGTTCTCCGGGTCCATCCCTTTAGTTATGCTGCTATCGACAGGTTTTCAATGGGATTCAGGTCTGAAGAAAGTCCAGGTCCCCCAGCCTCCAACATCAGACCTGAAGCTGAACTTTCACCCAACAGCAGAATGACCCAAACTTTTTGTGAGTTGTGTAATTAAACTGAATTGAATTCCAAGTCACAGTGAGCTGGGCGTGTACGTGTTCTTACTAGATAAAAACAAATCAGATCAGATTTTAATTTACTGTTTGTTCAAACCTAAAACATCAAGCCAGACGATGTGGAAAGATCTTCAACTAAATGAAACAAACATTCTCTGTTGAAGTGAAACGAACTTTTTAGCGGTCAAAGACACTTCATCTTCTCTTTAAGCAGTACAAAACTCTTAATACCAAAATAACTTGTACATGATTCAGTTTTCCAAGTTTAAAGGACGAAGGTTGTTTATCTAATTTACACTTCGATAGTTCAACAATGTAATATAAAATCTACCTGTTTGTCCTTCAACACCTCCAGATCAACTCTCTCCTTCATTTAAATTCATTGTGGACACAGAAACATGCCTCTGCTTTGCTTCTGTTGAAGATTGGTTTTAAATCCCATGTGCCCCGGTGGGTCATCTCCTTTGTTGTATTCCTTTTGGTTATACAGAACAGAATATAATGGAATTGTGTTTGGGTTTTCTTACAACCTATACTTTTCATAGAAAGTCTTTTATGTTCTCAGGGGGCTGATGCATTGTTAGTGCACGGCTGTTTGCACCACACCAGGATGGCTTTATACTTATTTGCAATTTCAGACTGGTTTGATCCTGCATTCTGTTTGTGAGTGTTGATGCTCTGGGCATCAGCTCACTGGTTTTATTGAGTCTCTAACAAAAACTGCTCTCAGTAGAAACTCTTTTTTCCTTTTATTAGATTTTATGGTTTATATTAACACGACTCAAAGAGGATTCAATGAGAGTAGCAGCATTTTATGAAGGAAATTCCCAAAATCTAGTTATTTGTAAAATAATTTTTTATTGGATTCAGCAGACTTTATTGCCTCATATGTTTCTCAGATTATAAATAGTAAATGGCGTGTACTTGTATAGTTCTTTACTCAGGTCCTACGAACTACAGTTTTTTGTCATTCACACACACACTCACACGTTTGGTGATGATGAACTACACACATGTTTGTAGCCACAGCTGTCCTGGAACACACACTGACAGAGGCGAGGCTGTCAGACACTGGCGCCGCCGGACCCTCCGACCACCACCAAACAGGCAGGGTGGGTTAAGTGTCTTGCCCAAGGACACAACAGCCAGGTGATCTCTTCTCTGGAGCAGGGATTCAAGCCAGCGACCTTCCGGTTACCAGACGACCCGCTCTACCGCCTGAACCACGGCCGCCCCAGATTATAAACCAGAATGTGTGAATCAATGCTAATGAAAAGAAATCTATCTCTGAATGATTGTTGCTTTTGGCTTTTTTCTCAAACCACGGGTCAGACGTCTTTATGATGACAGACACAGAAACAGACACATATGAGCTGACATGTTTTATCAGGAGTTGTATAGAAAGGCCCTTTCACTGTGCATCAGTATATCAGAGTTGCAGCTCATTAGTTTGGATGATGCTGTTCTGCCAGACAACAACTCTCCATTTCTGTTATTCCAGCAAATACAAATATGTGATAAATACAGACACCTGTTAAGAAGTATCCTCTGATCAGATGTCAGAGGATACTTTTAAATGTAAATTTTAGCTCTTATAATGAAAAACTAACATGTTGACAGGATCCACAGATGAGAAATAAAACTTAAGGAAAAAGAACAACCACAAAAACGAAATGTAAAAGAGTAAATGTTTAAACTATAATAAAGCAGCATTAGTCAGAACAGATGTCTCACACAGAAACACTGGTCTTACAAAGGTTTTCAATTTCAAACTTGAGTGAACAGTTATGAAGCAGAAACTAAATCCATATGCCAAAATCTTCTGAGTTTAATTCAGTCTCTGGTGGAACAGCTGCAGTGTAAAGACTGAGTTATTCTTTGGCTTTTTGAGACATTCTAAACACAATTAATTCTCTGTTTTGGCTTTTGGTACAATAATTGAACTCAATCACAGAACAGAGTGAGAGTTTATCATTTAAATAAGGTTTTACATCATCTTATAAATGTTTTTATTTGTTCATGTGAAATATGGCGGTTGAACTGACCCTCCCCTAACCCTCTCATCACCCACCCAAAAACCTTCTTCAGTTTACGAGTCTTTGAGGTCGTGATGAAGACGATCAGAGTCACACATGGCAGAATGATGAACCAACACTAGGTGTTGGATAGTAAATACACGAGGCCCCGCCCTCTGTTTACAGGAAGTTCTTCTTCATTCCCAAATCGTCCTTTTCTACACTGCTGACTTCCCAAAAATCACCTGAAATCCCTTGAAGTCTTTATCTGTCGTGTTTTTTATACCTGTAGAGTATCGACTCGTTTATCTTACAGCAGAGTCTTCATCTAAAGCATTTCTTAGGAAACAGATGGAAGTTAATGATGTGTCATGTGAGAAGGAAAAACTCCAACATTACCACATAAAAATAATAACAAATGTAATGAATCATGTATTTGTTTAGACTTTTAATTAACTGCAGACTGTCTGAACTATTTCAGTCCTGCAACATATTAAAAACATGATATTTAAATAGTTTTGACTCCTTCAATCTGATTCTTCAGTTGGCATCACATCAAAAACTGTTATTCATAAACAGCTGATAGAATCATATGGATAAGGGATTAATATTGAGCAACATAACATTCATAACATGTTTGCACTGGATGATGGTCCATTCAGAATTTTACCTTGTCCAAATGGACCCAAATCCAAAGCCGTCTTAAAACCGCTCCAATCACCAGAATCTTTTATGCAAATGCTATTTTTATAACTTTACCATCAATTAAACCCAGATTATACATGGATGTTTAAGCAGAAATATTTTTAAATTCCTACTGGATCTCCGGACGTACTGGATGTCCCACGTTTTACAAACACTTGAGGTTTTATACTTGTTAATAACTATAGAATTCCATGTAAATAACAATGTACTTTGGTCTTGTGTTCAAATGAGCTGAGTTCATTATTCCTGTTGTCTTAATTAAATTATTTACAATGGGTACAATAGTGGCAGCCAATCACATTGAATAATCTAACTCTCCCATCAGACGCCAGCACAAAGTCCTGCTCAGAGCTTTTAGACTTGTATGGTTTCATGATGGTCCGTCTGCACCAATCCATTTCAGTTCTACTCCTCCCTCATGTTTATATTGATAAATGGGACCTGAAGGGAAATGTCTCCTTTACAAGATTTGATGTGTATAGAAAGGCCATTATATAAACTTTTATTTAATAAACTTTACATCATTGCCCTCTTATTTCAAATGCATGTAACATTTCAACAGTCAACTATCAAATTCTTGTTTAATTTATTGTATCATTAAATAGAAATAGTGGCTTTTACGTTGGATTTTCTCTTTTGCACTGAAGGAGGCTTGGTTGCTTTAAGATCCTTTGTGTTTGATGGGCTTATTGACACTTAGCCAGGAAAGAATAATTGGAACTCTGAGGATAAATGTGAAAGCAGGAGACTGAAAAACAGAGAGTGAAGTCAGGAAAGCGAGAGCGATGGAGTGTAATCTATGGGGTGTCAGCCAAATGCCAGATGAAATCCACTACTCCTTTGATTAGGATAGGCCTTGAGGTACTGATCTAATAGGAGGGATTGAGAGAGGGATGGCTCCAATCTGCAGGTCAATCCTAGCAAAAGTTCTTATTCTGCTGATGGAACGGAAGGATTTTCCAACCAGAGGCCTGAGAGTTGATTTTAAANGGTCAATAGCACAGTCGTACGGACGATGCGGTGGTAGTGAGACTGCTTTCTCCTTGCTAAACACCTGTCCCAGGTCGTGGTAGCATGTGGGCACCCGGGACAGGTCTGGTGGGGTGATGAGAGGCTCCTTACCTGGGGTGCTGGCTGGTGTGGCTGACCTTAAGCAGCAGCGCAGACACGGCTCGCTCCATGCGACGATGGTCTGCTGCTTCCAGTTGAACTGGGGGTTGTGTTGGGCCAGCCACGGAAATCCAAGAACCAGGGGAGCCTCTGTAGTGGGGAAAACAAGAAAAGAAATAGTCTCGGTATGATTGCCTGACACAGTGAGAGTAATGGGTTCCGTGCTGTGCGTGATTCGGGTCATGGTGCTGCTGTCCAGGGCAGTGACATGCAGGGGCCTGACCAAGGGTGTGAGTGAAAAACGTCCCTGCTTGACCAACCTGGGGCTAATCAGGTTCCGTTCAGAGCCCGAATCCACGAACACGGTGCAGGGAATGGGCTCACTGTGTAACTTGTGTATGGCTGCGGGCAGCAGCATCCGGGGTTTCTGTTGTTCTGGGCCCGTCAGGACCCCCACTTTCACTGACGGGCCTAATCTTTTTGGCGTCTCGGGGCAGGCACGGACCTCGTGGTGTGGCGACCCACAGTACGCACAGGACTCAGTCTCTCGGCGGCGTCTGCGCTCCTTAGCGCTTAGTTTCGCCTGTCCGAGTTGCATGGGTTCAGGGGATGGGAGGCGTCTGTGGGTTGGCTGCCATCTAGTGGGTGGTGCCGGCCCTATATGTCTGCCAGCATTGGTGGGTTCGAGCTCCCGCATCGCGTCCTCCTTCGTACCTCCGTCCGAGAATGTAGCGGTGAAGGCCTCGAGAAACTGGGGATATGGAGAGGTTTCGAGAGGATGAGTGTCAATGTAAGCGTCTGCCCACCTGAGAGCCTTGTCCCGAAGCCAGCCGATGATGAAGGAGGTTTTGCTGGCATCGGAACGGAAGGCTTGAGGAGCCCGGCTGAAGATGATCCGGCACTGCCGAAGGAACCCTCTGCAGTTCTTCGGGTCCCCGTCGAAGGGTGCCGGCTCGGGGAGGGCGACCTGCCGGTAGCCGGTATCCTCAGGTGGGTCAGGACGCACCGCCGCTGCTGCAGGAGGAGGAGGAGACTGACTGCGGGAGAGGCGAGACATGACACTGGTGAGTTGTTGCGTTAAACTGTGGAGCTCAGTAGACAGGTTAGCTTGGGTCCTCGCTATGTCTTGCATGAACGCGTCATGCCGGCCCAGCAGTATCCCCTGCTGGGCTAGTGCGGTCTGGAAGCTCTCTTGGCCAGTTTGTTCTGTCATGGTGCTAACCAGGTGGGGTTGTTTTTGAGCTCCAAGGTGACCCAAACTCCAAACACACACAGCGAGGAAACAACTTTCAAAGTTAACAGTGTTTAATTTTGTACAGTGCTCCAAATTACACACACGTGAAAACTGTACATGAACGATGAAACTCAGGACGGGACTGGTGCGGGACAGGAACGGTCCTGGGTTGTGAGAGAGAGAGAGGTTAGTGACAGGCTGTGATACCAGCTGCGGTGTGCGGGGATCGTGCTCGTTAAACTCACGGGATCGTGTTTGACGTCCAGGTGTGAGGAGAGATCCAGTGATGCTGCCGCGGGGGTGGTGATCCAGACTGTCGGTGTTAGTGGTAGGAAATCCGGGTCCGGGTGCTGTACGTGCAGACGTGACTGCAGCAGGGGTGACAGCAGCGTGCTGACCGGGAAGGTGTGGATCAGAGGAAGCCAGAGACAGACAGGGAGCCAGAGGGAGAGAGCTGGTCGCGTAACACCGCAACGGAGCTCTTGTGTGTTCCAGGGTGAAGCCAACCCTCACTGTGAGCGGGTCGATTACCACGCTGAGGTTCTGCGGTCGGGAGAGGAGCTCCAGGACAGCGGGCTAAACACAAGGATAAAGAAGGCAGGTTAATCACTGCTATAAATTGCTCTGGTGAATAATCACTGGCCACTCTGTACCACGAAATGTAGTGGAACAAACTGGCGTCTGTCTCTTGTTCCTCCTCTGCTTAAGTACCCAGCTCTCCTGAGCTGGGTAATGATCCACACCTGTCTTCACTGATCATCTGCTGCCACGCCCTGCAAAACAATTAGTGCACAACACCACCACCAGCAGCAGAGATCCTCACAATCTCAACCCCATAGAAAATCTCTGGAGGGAGTTGAAAGTCCGTGTTGCCCAGCGTCAGCCCCAAAACATCACTGCTCTAGAGGAGATCTGCATGGAGGAATGGGCCAAAATACCAGCAACAGTGTGTGAAAACCTTGTGAAGACTTACAGAAAATGTTTGACCTCTGTCATTGCCAACAAAGGCTATATAACAAAGTATTGAGATTAACTTTTGTTATTGACCAAATACTTATTTTCCACCATAATTTGCAAATAAATTCTTTAAAAATCAGACAATGTGATTTTCTGGATTTTTTTCCTCATTTTGTCTCTCATAGTTGAGGTATACCTATGATGAAAATTACAGGCCTCTCTGATCTTTTTAAGTGGGAGAACTTACACAATTGGTGGCTGACTAAATACTTTTTTGCCCCACTGTAGTTTTCAGTGGAACCGAATGAATGCTGGTTGTGGAGTTTGCACTAGCTTGACTCGAATGATGCACACAGAGTCACATACTGTAGCTAGTACATTTAATTTACTAGATTAGCAGACTACTTCAAATTTTTGACCCATTTATTCTTTTAACAGATTGATGAAGACTTTGAAGTACTGTTCAGGGATGAGGCCGGCAACTTGGGAGAGTCTTGTTCCAAAGCTACTGCAATAGCTGAAGATGGACTGCAAGGACAGCTCAGCTAGGCAACTGCTAGCAGAGTTGTACAACCCCAATCTAACACCTGGTGCTGTGCTGGACAAAGAGGAGGACTAATCACCATCTCAGGGTGAGTTCATGGACTAGTGCATCTGAAGAACAAGAACCCAATACAGCTGGATATAGGATAGTATAGGTGGCAAGATGGCGCCAGCGTATTCGGCTTGCTGTCTACCACTCTCCGCTTTGGTTTTTATTATTATCCTGCTCTGCTATGCAGTCTCTCTGGGATCCACACTCACACCAATTGACAGACTCACCCTTCTGGATCTTCGCCACTCAGTGAGCCATTCTCTGAGTGGCTGCTGCAATCTCAAAGCAGTGCTTCAGCTCCAGTTTCCACTGGTTCCCGTTCATCTTTGGACAATCTCTCCCCGGGGACGGCGTACGAGGCGTTGCCGACGCCGGGGCTGCCGTGGTGGACGTCAGGCTCATCTCCGATCCAGCCTGGAGCGCCTCGCTAAAGCTCAGCATCCCCACCTGATGACAGGCCCTCGCTGCCGCTCCATTGACTGCTTCCTCCTCACATCTGATCGCTCCCGCCGGACCTGTAAGGATCGCCCTTCCTGGACCTGTGATCGCTGTCAGCGTGGAGTGTCTTTGGAGAATCTCCGACCTGTTTGCCGCGCCTCGTCTTCTGGCGACCGCGTCACCAACCCGGCCGTACCTCTGCGGTGCGCTCTGATCAACGCACGCTCGGTTCGTAACAAAACCTTCATTCTCAAGGGTTTCTTCACTGATCAGTCACTGGACTTGCTCTGCATCACCGAGTCATGGACCGTTCCGGGTGAATTGGCTCCTATCGCCGAACTACTCCCAGCAGGATGTGCTTATCTGAACGTGACGGCCGCGGTGGGGGCCTGCTGACTGTTTTTAACTCTAATATTCCCTGCCAGCCTGTTACCTTACAAGGGGTTTGTGACACTTTTGAAATGTCAGCGTTTGAACTTGGGTCCTCCTCCCCGATCCTCTGTGTATTGCTGTATCGTCCTCCAAAGCAAAACTCTGTGTTTATTTCCCAGCTATCAGACTGTCTTGCTGACGTCATCCTAAAGTATGATCGGCTCCTCATACTGGGTGATTTTAATATCCATATCTGTTGTCCTGGGAAACCGCTTGTTGCTGACTTTTGTAACCTAATTGACTCTCTTGGATTGACCCAGCTAGTGGACTTCCCCACTCATGGTGGATCGCACATTTTGGACTTGGTGCTGTCTCATGGTATAGCTGTAACTAATGTGCAGACTGATGTTTTCTGTTTATCCGATCATTGTCCTGTTTTATTCTCTGTGGATGTGTCTCGGTGTACCTCACCTAAGCAGGTGGAGGTGTGCTGTACTCGTCGCATTTCTCCTTCCACAGCACCTCAGCTTGCATTATGTTTGCCGGATCTTTTATCACCCCCTGGCAGCTCCTCTGATCCAGAGGTGCTCCTATCTAACTTCCAGTCCTCATGTCTATCAGTGTTAGACTTGTTAGCACCACTTAGGTCCCAGCGTTCTCGCCGTCGACCTGACCCTTGGTTAAACCAGCACACTCGTGCTATTAGAAGTGATAGTAGAAAATATGAAAGACGATGGAAAAAAGAAAAAACTCTGACCTCCTTTCTGCTGCTTAAAGATGCCTGGAGGCGATATCAGCGATCAGTTAGGATGGCCCGCTCGGAATTTTATTCTGCTATTGTTAACCAACACTCTGGTAACCAGCGGGTTCTTTTTTCTACTATCAACACTCTCCTGACATCTAATGTCCCTCTTGCTAATCCCTCTGATGAGCTCTGTAACCAATTTTTGCATCATTTTTGCTCCAAAGTCTCCAGTATACGTGCTCAAATCCTGCCCAGCTCCCAGATATTGCTGCCTCCCTCTCCTCCCTCTCATTTCTTTGAGTGTTTTTCTCCGATTTCCCTTCCCCTTCTTTTAACTATAGTGGCTGGCATGAGACCTTCGGGCTCACCTAATGACTTTTTTCCCCCTCGGCTCCTAAAGGAAGTTTTCCCTGTGGTGGCTCGATCGATCCTTGAGATCATAAATGCGTCCTTGATGATGGGTAGCATTCCCCAGGTTTTTAAACATGCGGTTGTCCAGCCGGTCCTGAAAAAGGGCCTGGACGCTAGTGACTTAAGTAATTTCCGTCCCATCTCCAAGCTCCCATTTCTGTCCAAATTGTTAGAGAAGGTGGTTTTTAGTCAGATCTCAGACTATCTTGATCATTTTAATGTCTTAGACCTGTTTCAGTCTGGTTTTCGCTCCCTTCACAGTACAGAGTCTGCACTACTTAGAGTTTTTAATGATATTTTACTCGCCTCTGACTCCGGCTCTTATGTCCTGCTGATCCTCCTGGATCTATCCGCAGCTTTTGATACTGTTGATCATGCTATTCTGCTGCAACGCCTGGAGTCCTTAGTTGGCATCCGTGGATCAGCTCTCCAGTGGTTTTGCTCGTACTTTCAGGCCAGAAGTTTTAATGTTGCATTAGGAAATTGTGCCTCTGCTGTGTCGCCTCTTACCTGTGGAGTTCCCCAAGGTTCAATTTTAGGTCCACTTCTTTTTAACTTGTATCTTTTACCACTGGCAGGCATTTTAAAGAAATTTCAGGTGAATTACCACCTCTGTGCCGATGACTGTCAGTTATATGTGGCCCTAAAATCTACTGACCCAGTGCAACCCCTTTCTGATTGTATGGCTGAGATTAAGACTTGGCTCTCTGATAATTTTCTCCACTTAAACGAGTCTAAATTGGAAGCAATACTGTTTTCCCCTTGTTCTCCTGCTGCTGTAGTCCCGACTCTGCCCTCCTGCTTTTCGGCTCTACTGAAACCGAACATCAAAAATCTGGGGGTCATCTTTGACTCTGACCTCAGATTTGATGTCCAGATTAATCAGGTTGTTAGATCCTGTTTTTTCCACCTCCGTAGGCTGACCAAGCTAAAACCCATTTTGAGGTGAAAAGATCTTCACTCAGTCATCCATGCGTTTGTGACATCACGCCTTGATTATGCCAACTCTCTGTTATATGGTGCTCCTTCATCCGCAATAGTTTGTCTCCAGTTAGTACAAAATGCTGCTGCACAATTTTTAACTGGGACTACTTTGAAACAACATATCACCCCTGTACTGGCTAATCTGCACTGGCTGCCAATCCGCTATCAGATTAAATTTAAGATCCTTTTATTTGCTTTTAAATCTTTGCATGCGCTCGGGCCACCCTACTTGGCGCAGCTTTTCTGTCCCGAGGCGTTCCCTGAGGTCCTCTGAGCAGCACTTGCTGCAGGTTGGTCCAGCCCGCTATAAGGCCTGCGGTGAGCGGGCGTTCTCAGTTTGTGCCCCTAGTTTATGGAACCAGCTCCCCCTGACAGTCAGACTCGCCCCATCACTTAGTATTTTTAAGATCCGTTTAAAGACTTACTTTTATTCTCAGGCTTTTAACTCTGTTGGGGCAGTCTAACCCCTTGCTGACCTTATTTTATTGTTTTTATGTTTGTTTTTATAGTATGTTTATTTTTATCTCTGTATTTGTTGTTTTTATTTGTGTACAGCACTTTGGTCTGCGTCACTGCAGTTTTTAAATGTGCTTTATAAATAAATTTGATGATGATGATGATGATGATGAGTATTGTATAGTGAATGGTGTTCTTCAAGCATTTAAATGACATTTCATTTCTGAAACTCATGGTTGAAGTCATGGAACTTTTTAAGGCTCACCTTGCCTCAATTAAACTGAGCATTATTCTGATTGGGATTGTTTGGCTGGAGTTAATGCCCATTGATGCTCTCATTTGAAGGAGTCATGCTCTTTGGATGTGACACTTATTTAAAACATATCCAATATAAATGTGATTATGTGAGCTTGCTGTACCACTTGTCTAAATGATGTCTAAAGCAAGCACTTCCAACATTGGAGCAGCACTTTGGCTGTGACTGATGATGTGGATGCTTGACCATGCTTACTTCTGACCAAGGCAAGGAAATGTGCTAAGACATTGGGAAACAGCCATGGCGTTGTTACTGTTCTTGCTGAACTGACATATTAGTGACAATTAGAGCTATCGTGTCTTTAATATTCTCTTTTAGTCCACTTGAAATACAGTAAAATATGTTTGCTTCTGTTGTCATTACAGCCTGGTACAGACCTCTGTGCTTTTAAGAGAAAATGGGGGGAAGAGTGTGCAATGAGAGGCATCACCTACCAGCCCCAAGTGCTCGCTCTTGGAAGCACAATGATGACACCTAAGGACTATTCCGTGCTCCATGGTGACATAATCTACCAGCTGGACTCCCTTGTCAAAGCAGTTGACGTGCTTTAAGGTATTCTTTGTTTTTAATGCAGAATAACCAGCAGAGGCAGCTCCTATTTGGACATTTCTACAGAAGGGTGTGTATGGCATCACTACACCCTATGATGTAATGACTCCAAGAGTCAAAGAACTCCTGGGACTGTTCAATTAAAGGAAGGTTTCCAGCCCATCATCTGTACTGTGAACTCTATTACTATGAATGACTTATGTGTGACTGAAGTTTTTGTTCAACTATTTTTGCCTGATATATACACTTACCGGCCGCTTTATTAGGTACACCATGCTAGTAACGGGTTGGACCCCCTTTTGCCTTCAGAACTGCCTCAATTCTTCGTGGCATAGATTCAACAAGGTGCTGGAAGCATTCCTCAGAGAGTTTGGTCCATATTGACATGATGGCATCACACAGTTGGCGCAGATTTGTCGGCTGCACATCCATGATGCGAATCTCCCGTTCCACCACATCCCAAAGATGCTCTCTTGGATTGAGATCTGGTGACTGTGGAGGCCATTTGAGTACAGTGAACTCATTGTCATGTTCAAGAAACCAGTCCGAGATGATTCCAGCTTTATGACATGGCGCATTATCCTGCTGAAAGTAGCCATCAGAAGTTGGGTACATTGTGGTCATAAAGGGATGGACATGGTCAGCAACAATACTCAGGTAGGCTGTGGCGTTGTAACGATGCTCAATTGGTACCAAGGGGCACAAAGAGTGCCAAGAAAATATTCCCCACACCATTACACCACCACCACCAGCCTGAACCGTTGATACAAGGCAGGATGGATCCATGCTTTCATGTTGTTGACGCCAAATTCTGACCCTACCATCCGAATGTCGCAGCAGAAATCGAGACTCATCAGACCAGGCAACGTTTTTCCAATCTTCTATTGTCCAATTTCGATGAGCTTGTGCAAATTGTAGCCTCAGTTTCCTGTTCTTAGCTGAAAGGAGTGGCACCCGGCGTGGTCTTCTGCTGCTGTAGCCCATCTGCCTCAAAGTTCGACGTACTGTGCGTTCAGAGATGCTCTTCTGCCTACCTTGGTTGTAACGAGTGGTTATTTGAGTCACTGTTGCCTTTCTATCAGCTCGAACCAGTCTGGCCATTCTCCTCTGACCTCTGGCATCAACAAGGCATTTCCGCCCACAGAACTGCCGCTCACTGGATATTTTTTTTTTTTCGGACCATTCTCTGTAAACCCTAGAGATGGTTGTGCGTGACAATCCCAGTAGATCAGCAGTTTCTGAAATACTCAGACCAGCCATTCTGGCACCAACAACCATGCCACGTTCAAAGTCACTCAAATCACCTTTCTTCCCCATACTGATGCTCGGTTTGAACTGCAGGAGATTGTCTTGACCATGTGTACATGCCTAAATGCACTGAGTTGCCGCCATGTGATTGGCTGATTAGAAATTAAGTGTTAACGAGCAGTTGGATAGGTGTACCTAATGAAGTGGCTGGTGAGTGTAAATTAGGCCTGATCAGTTAATTGAAATGTAATCAAAACACAATCTTAACATTTGTTCATTTCAATTATCATCATGGGACTAAATAATCATGAGTTTTAAGAACCAGTTTTTGAACAGTAAAAACCTATAGTTTTGGAGTTTTAATTTAAAAAAGGAAGATTTATGTGTATTACATGTGGAGGATAACATTACTGCTTGAACTGAAGTTTGTTTAAAGGATTTGTCTTGTCTCTTATTCATGAATCAGTTAAATGTATTTGATTTTAGTATGAAAAGATATAATCAAAAATCTAAATCAATCAATATGAACCAAATAATCGAGATTATTTTTTATGCCATATTGCCCAGTGAACTAGCAGCCTTCTTTGTGTGGAGGTTAATTTTTACTGAGATTGCTACTACTGAACTACAGTTTTGTCTTAATTGTACACTGTGTTACTTTTGTATGCAGTATAGAGAAAATAAACATAACTGGAGCCATAAATGCGGTTGTTAAATTATTTGATTACCAGTATTCAATCAGGATTAACCAAGATTAATGGTACAGTTTTAACCAATTAAGTTGGTTGTAATCCACCAATCCAAATGGTTCCATCTAACCAATTTATGTTGGTTGCTCTACACACATTAACCAATATTTTGGTCAAAATTACCAAATGATATTGGTTGGCCCTTTAACCAAAGCAGATTGGTTAAAAAACAGTACCATTCTAGATTGGTTGTTTTAACCAAGAGATTGGTTGGACACATAACTACCAACTAAATTGGTTAAAATCAACCAAAAATTGGTAGAATTTAACCAATCTGTTTTTAGGGTGTATGTATATTTATACACTGAGAAGATCGTATAAAGGAATTCTGAAATACAGAAATTGCTTTGTAAAATGTGATTTCCTCCTGCTTCTTTACTTCTCATATGTCTAGTTCAAGTCTGGGGGGATGGAGAAATAGCCCTCAGGAGGCGTGCTCATAGATCGAATTAGCCAATAGCAGATCTGCATTGTCAAACGGAAGAACACGGAAGAACTTAATTTAGCCAATAAATGCAGAGAAAATAACTCCACGAAGGGCAATTTTTCTAGCGCTCCAAAGCATTTTAAATGCCGCAAGATTATCTGCTATCAAACAGCCGGCACAGGAGAAAGGAAAGCAGTTCTGTGACAGGCTTCTCTCTGAGCTAGCTGGATGTAGCTATGCTAACTCGGTTTTTGTTTTCCTTGACTACTTTTAAAACAAGCGGCCCTGATCCTGCCTGGAGGTTACAGGAATGAAGAAGGATATGAACAGGGGAGGATTAAGGTGTGCAGGGGCCCCTAGGCTACACTTGTCTGAGGCCCCCCCACACCCTCTGCTCGACCAGTGGGGGCCCCCAGAACACTTTTAACTAGCCAATGGGGGCCCCTGGGCTCAAGCCATGTCTAGCATGTGCATTAAGCTGGGCCTGCACACAAGGACAGTGAACTACCTGCGTACTAACAAAAAGTGCAGGAGTTCATATGGGTTCTGGTTAAAGAACATGCATAAAGTCACTTCAGTCGTTTGTGACGTGGGATGGGGCTTATGTAAACATGTCACTGGTTTTATTTTGAAATTAAAACTGACCCCCATCACAAGAGGCTCACACTGGTGAGAAGGGTCTAGAGTCCAGCAGCAAGCTACATTCTCAGTCCCCACCCTTTTCAGGCCCACCACTCTAAAGCTTCAAACAAACCAGAACACACCACATACCCACACAGTAGATATAGAATAAATACACTAACGGCTTGCCATACACGCATTGACGTCTTACCTTGTTTGTAGGACAAAATCAACAGAAGCATCAGAACACAAACCACATTTAGAGGACGTTGATGTTTGTTTTTTCTGTGCGCATGCGTGAACTTTAGACTGGTGGGGCGTAGAAGCGTCGGGGCCTCTGTGATGCGCGAGCGTGCAGCTGTATCAAGCTCAACGGTTGGCTGGCTGCACCGCGCGCGTCCACCCTGCGCTCGCGCTGTTTCGGAGAAGGGGCGGGCTTTGTTGTGAGAACAGATCGGAGACAGAAGACTCACCAGGAAAAATGGCGACCGTGGGGTTCGCCGAACATCCTCCTGCCAGCCCGACCGGCACCACCGCTGCTGACACGTCCCGGTTAGCTTTGGGCCCTGGAGCTGTCGGGTGCCGGTCCGGGTCCAACCCCCACAGCAAGGGAAAGAAATGCTCCGCCTGCGCGGAGAGTCAGCCCGGCAGCGGCTCGGCCTGTCCCCCGTGCCTGGTCCGGAGACTCCCGCAGGGAGCAATCAGCTACATTTAGCCTAAGAATTAGTCAGCCAATCAGCTACTGCTTTTTCCTCAATGTTTGTAATGACCAATAGAGGTCAAGGTTAAAGATCTACTGGCCTATGAGGGCCCTTTCCACACGTGGGGCCCCTAGGCTGCAGCCTAGGATAGCCTGTGTATTAATCCGCGCCAGGATATGAAACATCTGTCCAAAAAAATAAAGAAGAGAACACCAGGAGACACATGGATAATGAAAGTAAGAACAATGTTTTCTGTTTGTTTTCTGGTAGAATAAAACTGAAGAGAAAGGAAACTTGCTGAAGTAATTGAGAAGCCTGTAAAGAAAAAAAAGTTGTCAGGAAGTTTAAAATTAGGACCAGTAGCTGGCGTTATGATCAATTTATCAACAATACTTGTCTTACAATCTTAAAACATGGTTTTGCCAAACCCAAAAATTAAAAAATGTTAATTGTTTTCACTTAAATTAAATCTTATTGATCTCAAAACAAGCCTTTATAGAGGCCCTTCTATTAAAAGCGGTTTTTAATATGAATATTGTAGCTCCACAGGTGTTCTTACCTAAATAGTGGGTGTGAAAACAGGTCAGCAACTTCTCTTTCAGTTTTAATCTCTCAAACTACGCAGGTGGCAATAAGTTTGAACGGCCTGTATCTGTTTTGTCACAACTCCTTTGTTCGTTAGTATTCGGCAGCTCCCGCAGTTGAAACCTCGCCTAGCATGTTGTTCAATAAAATGCTATAGCATAACGTAGCAAACAGGAAGAGAGTACGTGTGACGTTGCCATGTGCAGCGAGGCAGGAAACAGTATACCTTACTTTCATAGGCTAGTTTGTTAGCCAATCAGAGTCCAGCAAATCCGAATAATGAATATGAATGAGCTGCAGTCGAAGCAGCCTGACGGAAGGAGCTGGGACCGCCTTAAATTTAATGTAGACAGATTGAAAGGTCTGTTAATAAGAGTTTCCTGAGGTTTTTTAGATATAAAATGTTTCATATTACAGGTTAATACTTAAGAAATAACCACAAAGTCCAGAAATTTGTATGAAATGGCCTCATTAAGGAAGGAGTGATACCAGTGGATGAAATGTGTATTAATGCCCAGCTGCTGCATTTTAGAGAGAAGTAGATCTGTTTTGACTGTGTTGAAGCCAGAAGAAAAAGCAATAAACAGCATTCTAGCATATGATTTACTTAAGTCCAGATGTTTAGCAACAAGGTGAATGCGTGTGGCAACTGCATCCTCAGTACTACAATTTTGGTGAATTTTCTGATAAAATATTCAATAACAGTCAACATGATGATAATGATGTCACATTAGTACTGCAGTGTGGTCTCCAGTTGATTTCATGATTTCATTGATTTCACTGTATTGTAATCGGGGGGTCAGCGGTTCAAATCCCCGCTCTGCCCAGAAAAAAGAGCACCTGGCCGTTGTGTCCTTGGGCAAGACAATAACTCCACTTTGCCTGCTTGGTGGTGGTAAAAGAGTCCAGTGGTGCCTGTGTCTAGCTGAAACCATGCCACAACTACCACCATTCTTCACTGCTCTCTTTTTCTGCTCACACACACATCAACCTGCAATAGACATTTACCTGAACATCATAATGTGCAACAGTGAACAGAACATCAAAACACTACAGTACTTTACAAAAAACATCCATAATTCATCACCAGCAAAAAACCAGCAGCGAACATTTTCCAGCAGTAAACTGACTAACAGGTGATTAATATCTGTGGTGATCTGTGCTGAAAGGAAAAAAAAATAAAGGTAAAACGAGTGGAGAAATGATGCAATGAAAACACTACAGCAGTTTATGTGCACAGAGCAGGGGAAATTACTATCAAAAAGACTGAAACTAAAACAAACTAAATGAACAGAGAATAAGAAAGGAGCAGTTAAACCATTTTTGGTTTTGAGACAGTTTGATTGGTTTATTTGCATATCAAAAGCCTAATGACAAAAAAAGAAGTCTGCAGGGATACTTATTGACACTTAGTGAACACTGGGAGGGATTTTACGAAAATCCTCATAGATTTGGGAGATCCTAGTGTTAATGCAGAGAATTATAGCACAGCTCTTGCTTTGATTGTACACGGGTTGGAGACCACCAGGCAATTGCCAGTGAGGCCCTCCAGGCCTGGCTCCTTGGGAGTTCCTCAGTCTCCCTAATATACTACATTCGAGTGTTTGGCACGTTCTTTGTTTTTTTGAGAGGGAGCTACTTTGGTTTATTATATTCTTGAGTTTATTAGGGTTTTGGGGACATGGTGTGTCCTTATTTTATGTTGTAACATTTGATCCTTTCACTAAACTGTTTATCTTGTTACCTTTAACATCTGGGTTGTGTCATCTAATGTTACGTCCATTTCTAGACCGAGCCAGGTCATAACATTCATTTTTATAAATAGTTGTTTGGGAACAGACTACAAGCTGGCATGATCCATGTAACAGTCCTAATATTAATCTCCTTGAAGTGCTTCAAGCCTGTGTGCAACCTGTCTTAACTGCACTGTCACTACTCAGTGGTTCAAAGAGTGACTTCCTGTTTTTGGTGGTTAAACATCAGTTTCAGAATAATCCCCCAAGCCCCTGAGTGCATTTGTGTTTTTTTCTTAGAATATTTCTTAGCTTCTGCAGGTGTATGCTACTGTGAAATCATAGTACTGACAGCTTTACTCACATAGTCTCATTCCTCCTGTCTAACATCTCCAGTCTCACTCCTCATGCTCTTGGTGAAAATTTCAGATATGCCATTTAGAATTTAGAATGTCTTTTAGGAGTGTCTCAATATCTACATTTACATGGGCACATTTAATCGGAATAAATGCCCAATCGGAAAAAAAATATGTCATGTAAACATGTCAATCAGAATGTTTTGATCCGGTGCAGCCTGATCAGAATTAAATTTCCTTCCGATCGAGAGGGGTGGTTTTGTCCGATCTTCATTCGGATAGACGTGCATGTACACACCCATTCGGGATGAAGGGGTGAAAAAAGCCCACTGCGCATGCGTACAACTTCAGTGTGACGTCTTTCCGCTTTCGCAGACCCAAGTAAAAAACATAGCGGGAAGTAAACAGAAGTGGTCTGCTGGTGCAGTCATCCTGTCATCCTGCTCTCCTCTCCTGTGGTGGAGGAGCAGTAGCAATATGTATTCTGCCTCTAGCTTGGTTAATGCGACCAGTAAAAACCCAAACATAAAGGTAATCACCTGCAGAAGGTCAATTTTGGGGGAAACGCGAGTCAGCTCGAGCACACGATGGGGCGGGAAAGACGCACAGAAAGCACGGAGTTTGTTTACTTTTTTTCTTCCCCCGGAAAGACAACTCGCTGTGCGCATGCTCAACTCATTTAACCTGATTGAGTGCTTGGTGCATGTGTACTCATGGCATGATCAGATCATTTCAGTTAGTGTCCATGTAAACAGGGATTTGGGAAATCCGATCGACCAAGATTTTAATCAGATTGGGGAAATTTGTCGCATGTAAACGTGGCTAATGTTTCATTCTATGAAATTCAATTTTTTTCTGCATGTATAAATCCTTTTGATAATGCAGAGAGGATAATATGCACATGCAGAGAATACATACATTATTTACAAAACCCACTCCGATCATCTTTTGAGCTATTTTAAAGAAGTCATGTCACAAATTTCATGACTTTGTGCTTATTCCTTAAGTAATAACCTGTAATCCGACATATTTTATGTCTAAAAAATGTTAAGAAATACTAATTTTCAGACTTTAAAGCTCAGAGTAATCTGAGAAAATTTGTCTGGCTTCGGGCTGCAGCTCATTAGAGGTGGGATATGGAATATTTTAATAAAAAGCAATATTTATAACAAAATAATGCTTCCACTGGGTGTTTAGAGGGTTGTAGAATGAAAATACCCTACTTTCTTTAAAAACTATATTCAAAGTAAAATATTATAAAATATTATTTTGACGGACACAACGTTGGCATTTTGTTTACATCTACCAGCCAGTAGCTGGCAGAGCAGTGGGCACTATTTTGGGTTGCCTAATACCGTAAATAGTCCGGCACAGCGAGGCTTGTACTGTGGAGTCTGCAGGTCAAGCAGCTGGAAGCCCTGGGGATATGTGGTGAATATACACCTTATTTGCTTCCCATAGGGGATTTTCCCTGGGGTTTCTCGTGTGACGATCAAATTCTGGGTGGAAACGTTTTTATTAGCATCTAGCTAACACGTAGCTGCAGCATGTTGCTAAAGTGGAGGAGCTTCAGGTCACTTTGGAACATTTTATTGCGTATCCTCGATGCAGAACAGTGACATATGTCACGTATGGATGATATACAGGTCTGATGGAAGTGACCTGGCAGTTCAGACTGAAGTCGCATGCCAAAGGATCAGATATGTATCAGATTTGGGACCACATGCTGAAGTGGCCTGGATCGCAATTGAAAAAATCTGTATCTTTCAGACGGCCATAAAATAATCAGATATAGGTCAGATAGGGGACAAAAAAATCAGATTTGGGTCACTTCAGCCTGAAGTGTGAACGTAGCCCTAATGGAGGGCTGAGTTATTTCCCTCAACTTTTCCCAACAGACATTGAGCTGACTGTGAGAGAGCAGTTAGACAGCAGTGATGGAATGGGAGAAAGATATGACATTAGATTATTTGTTGTGGTTGTTAACACTTATTGTGCTGTGTTGTGAAATGACAAAAGTTAGAGTGATTTCAGGAAAAAAAACACACATATTGAAGGGTATTTACCTCAGGATGCAATATTATTCAAAGAGAAATCAGAGATTCACTGTTACTTTAACTCATTTCCTTCAGTCTGATCCAAAACCTTTTTCTTTTCATCTTAGTGGGATTTAGAAGATTTCCTTCCTTCTTTTAATTTGAGACTATATTATATCTAATCCTTCTGATTCAAGCTGAGCTTCCATTAATTTCTGCATTTTAATTTAGTCCTTGCAGATTTGATCTGTGGCAGTTCCTTCAATCTCCTTCTGGATGGTAATATCAGCTCTCAAGATGACCAATACTTTAATCTACAACATTAATCTCTGACTCTAAATCTTAAGAAAATACTGTTGAGGGAAAGGGAAGGAGGGTGGGGTAATTGATGAACAAATATGTATTTTTTTACAGTTTACAGAAACTCTATTTGATCTTTGTGTAAATGAAACCTTAAAAAGCTTTTATGTTTTTCTCTCATCAGACAGGCAAGAGAACACTTTGTTGATCAGAGTAACATTGTAGACTGAAGCACACGCAATACGTTTACATGCAGAAATTTGAATTATTGCCTTAGTCCGACTGAAATCAAACCAAACTGGACTTTGAATAGTCCGACTAATCTACCCAGATGATGTGATTCAAATTTGAATTCAGGAAATGATGTTGGCGGCAGCGCCGCGATAAACAGCAAAACAGTAAACAAAGAAGAAGATGGCGGCTAACTCAAGCGTAAGTGGAAGATCAGTACATTTTACATTTTTTCACTAACACAACCGTTTCTTTGTTGACGCAAACCTGAAGAACGCCCCTGCGAAGGGTCGCATGGCGCCACCTACTGTAGCGGCGGTGAGCGCACTTATTTCAATAAATCGATTTTCGAAGTGACATGTAAACTGGGATACGGCTCTCGCCAGGTGGCAGTCTGACTTCTGCCAAAAGCTCGATTTAGGTGTGCATGTAAACGTATTGACTGTGTGAATCATCGTATCAATTCAGCTAGTTCAGTAAGAAAAAGAGAAGGAGACAACTATTTTCCCACATCATTAACTTTTATTTCATTTTATACTTGGAAATGTTGGGTTTTTCTAGAAGGCTGAACCACGGTTCCTTCACAGTACCTTCACACACGTAGCAGAACACTTTGGAGAATAAACAACAGGTACATGCAGCACGTGCACAAGATGATACACAGTACAGAAAACATCTGACAGATTTCAATTCTAATAATCCCATCCTAAATGTGAAAACCCCACGTCATATAACCAAGAATCAAGTCAAGGGCACAAAGAACAATAAATGGCAAATTAACTCTAAAATTTAAAATGTTTATCTGAAACAAAACATGCTGCCAACTTTTACCTTTTAAAAAGGAAAAAAAAAAATTACAAGTATAAGGTTGATGTGGTCAGAGGCAGTTATTTTTTAATTCATAGGATTAAGCTTCTAAGCCCATTGTCATCGGTCTTTGTTTAGTCTGCCTTCTCTCCCTTTGCAGGGTTTCAGAAAAAAAACCTTCAGTAAAAGAAAAAAATGTTTGCACTGCAGAACCACCTGTAAATCACCACAGTGTAAGTGTATAATTTTGATTCAATTTTTAATTTTTTTTTTTCATATAAACAATCACAGAAACTAGGATTTAAGCTTAATGTTTCATTACACAAATCCATCCCACACATTATACTCTTATGTAAACATTCACTTTTATTAGAGACCAGAAGAACATGTTTCATGCAAATTATTCCAATATCATTACAAAACAAATGTTTTAATTTACTACTTTGTGCAGGTTCAAGTCTGATTTCATTTGTCCAAACTAAACAGTTTTCTTAATACTAAACATGTGGATGTTTTCTGTTACTAAAACTGAAACTTTGTTTTGTTAATGTCATTTAACCATTCATTGACCCAACATTTCAGAAGAACATTCAGTAAAGTTTAAAATACAGTGAGACTTTCTGGAGGTTGCTTGTATTTTAATAATGATGCTCAGGACAGAGGAATAGGTTCCCTCCAGTCCTTCACACTGAGATGTTGGGCTATAAAAATATTTGGGCCAAGTTGTTGAGTTGGATTAGGCCTGGCTCTATAGATGGCCCCAGATTCTTTCCGATCAGCTTTCTGAATGCTTGAAGTCTGAACTTAGTCTTCTTCAGACATGTTTTAAGCAATTTTGATAGGGCTCATTGCTATCCCAGTGAGAGGTGGGTGCTGCTGTAGGACTGACATTGTCACACGAGGTTGATTTTTAAGACTGGTGACAGAGTTAGCATTTATGTGACTACCAGTTTAAAGGTGTTCCAAACAGAACACTGTGCAATAACAAAATGAGTAATGCTAGCAACCTTACCTATCAGAACTTAAATGTTTTGGCTTAGCAGGTGTAAAATACACATGTTGTCTCTGCTTCAGTTTTCTTATGTTTCTCAAATATTTGCTATTAGGCTGATAATCAAATTATAGAGTCAAGCAGAAACAGTTGTAGAAACGAAACATTAATGCTAATGAAACTGAATAGCCATGATTGTATTTCCTGATGTTTATTTATAGGCCCTGAAGGCTACTAAAGAAAAACATTACTAAGAGTCATGATAAAGGTATAGAAAGGCATATTTTCCAACTTTGGGAGAATTCCATGATTCAAAAATCAAAAAGTTTGTGTTGTTTTTCTGTTTAATGGTTTCTGTTGAAAATCACAAGACATTAAAAAGCTACTAAAGAACAGACAAAAATATAAATTTCAACAATATATCCCATTGGGAAAAAATGAAATATTCATTTGTTTGTAAATATTGCTAACCCCTAAGAGAGACCGTAAAAGGGTGGCAAGTTTCAGATTTTAACCAACATATGACCATAATTTTAAAAACCATCTTATCATAATGCATTTTAGTAAATCTTAAAAACAACACATTTATACCAATTAGCAAATTCCCTTTGAAATCACAGTATAGCGGCCTGTACCAACAGAAAAGCCTCAACTGCCTAAAGTAAAAACTATGGTCCTACCTGTGCATTTATTTAAACTGTGAATATGAAATGATTTTTCCTGTTGTTTTGTCTGACTTCCTGGGCAAATAGGAAAACAGTGAAATTAATAAATTTGTGTGAAATCCACTAAAACAGTTACTGATGCTGTTCTACCTAAAAGTCTGCTTTTACAAAGACGGGGGATGTGAATATTTTCTGAGTAGAACCAGAGTCAATAACAGCAGAAAAGCATAAGCAGCAACAAGGCATCACTTCATTCAAACGAGCGTCACCTTTCTTATTTTTCCAGGGTTATTGGCTTCCCAGCAACTAGAACAAAAAAGCAGCAAATCTCTGTCATAAGTGTCAAAAGGCATTCTTGTTGCGTCTGCTTTACAACCCAATTAAAATGGTGCTTGTTTTGTTGGAGTTTATATTTTCCCTTCCTGCCCTCATCATTTTAAACACTGTATTGGGTGGAAATGTTATTTTACATTTCAAAAACCTTCCTTTTACAGTCAAGCGTAGTTGATGATATTTTTCATTGATTTACTATTGAAGAGTTAAAATTTTGAATGGATAAATTAACAAACAAACTTTGAGTGACACATTACTCACAGAAATGTGCAACTATTACAAAATGAAAATGTGATTTTAAATAATGGAAGAAACAAAGTGGATGTTAGAACTATCTGTTCTGACCTCAAAGGCAATTTGGTTTCTTGAGGAATGCACATCACTGTCTTAAGAGCTTTGTCTGATTATCAAAAACTTTGTTCTAGTGACTATTGTCTTCTTCATCACTATCCTTCATGGAAATGCCTTGCATTCCCCCTTCCCTCACTGAAGCGGTGGCTTCTTCTAAGGTCAGACGGTTTCTCACTGTCTCATACATTTTGCTGTTCAGCGTGGAGTCCAGCACTCCTTGGAGACGGAAGTCACGGTACTTTTTCTATTACAAATGGAAGAAAAAGAAAGTCAGTAGAAGCATACATATGTGAGGTTTTGTGATCTATACTGCATGGTGGTGCAGTGTTTAGCCAGAGTCATCTCTTTGCATAGGTGATATAGGCAGTCGCCTAGGGCAACTTGTGAGATGAGGCACAATGGCACGATCTGAACCTACCTCCTGTCATATCTTTGTCAAATCTCAATCTTGCCAAAAAACCAACATTGCAAGAGCCAGCCCTGTGTTTAGCACTGTTGTGTCACAGCAAGAAAGTCTCAGCTGGGGCCTTTCCGTGTGGAGTTAGCCTGCTCTGTCTGTACAAGCAAGGCTTCTTCAGGGTACTGAGGCATTTTGTCAGAATTACAAGGTGTTTGTAAAGGTTCTCAGTCATCCAGGTCATAGTAATCATAGTAGCTTGCAGATTAAAACCTGATTTAACCAAGAAACTATCGACCCTAAGGAGCAAGAAGAGGGATGCAAGCCAACTCAGGGCCTGATTTATCAAAGGTTTGTGGTTGTTAAAACAGGCGCAAACCGTTCAGGGGCCACAAAAAACAAGCAGCGTGTGATTTGCTAACGGCGTACAGGCAAAACTGCACCTGTTAAACCTGCCGCTGGACGCGCAAAGTTATTTTTGCGCCTTTGCCCTTGATGAATATCCAATGTGGGCATTTCTGTCAGAAGATGCAAAGTATTGAGTAGCGCACTGCTATATCAAACCTGAAACTGTTTGCGGCTTCTAATTTTGTGCATATACCTCCTTTGAAAAGCATGTCTTAACTCGGTGCAAAAATGATTGTTGTTAGGAGAAGACACAGACAGACGTGTGGATCATTCCAGCACACTGTGGCAATTAGTGCTGCGTCTCCCAGGATAGATTGTTTAGTGTGTGTTTAGTAGGTTTTCAATGCAATGTTACACGAGCATATACATTATTTTCCAAACACTTGTGATGCAAACTTGGCGAATTATCCAGACTCACGATTGTTTCATTCTGAGGAACAGTGTTATATTTACTCTTGGGTGCGTGTGTTACTGTATTCGTGCTGTAAATATTCCACACATTTCTGAATTTAATAGCAACTCGTGATCTATTCCTAAGGTGGCGCAGACCCTTTTTACCCCCTGCACTCACGCACGAGAAACATTTTGAAGCGCACTGCATCCTGAAAAGCAGGTGTCAGTGATTAGACGGCGCTGGGGGGGGGCGACCTTAACATCACAGAGTGGAGCCTGAAGATGTCTTTGCTGCAGCTTAACAATATATTTTCTTTCCTCATATTTGAAGGTCCAGTGGCTCGAAATTCATTTTCCGTTTGCGCTTTTCTTGCACCCACAAGAGAATAGCGCTGTCAAACCCCTCATTTCAATATTGCTTTTTGCGCCGGGTAACAATTGTGCAATCAGTCTTAGTAGGTCACCCGCAAATGAGGAACACGCACGCATATGTTTACACACACACAGAGTTTTCCATGGGGTCAATTTAGAATTACTAATTAACTTGACAATTATCTAGTTAGTCTGTGGGAGGAAACCAGAGTACACCGATGAAAGCCACACATGTACAAGGAGAATATGCAAACTCCACAGAGAGAAGCCCCAGCTGAAATTGAAGACCATGTTGCTGAGGAGTGACAGTGCCTAACCACCACACCAGTGTGCTGTCTCTATATATCAAAACACAACATTAAGATATTACAAAATGGACAAAGCATGGCTACATGGGATGTGTTATCTTTCCTTCATTGAGTTTTTTTTATGTATTTATAAAAGAAAGCAACAAAGGCAAAAATAAATAAAATGTAGAAAGAGTATAAGGAGAGGCAGTGCCACTTGAAAAACTCCATTTGAAAAAAAGGATGATTAAAAACAAAGACAACACAATAATTAATAAGGAATAATAAATTATGTAACAGTAAAAAAGCAAAAAAAGATTAATCATTATTTCATTTATGAAATGTTCCAGTCACATGAAAACCAAAATACATTTCCTGCATTCGGGTGTAAGGTGCATTTCACTCACTTTAACAATCCTGATGAGTATCTTCAGCTGGTAAAGATGCAACTGCAGGTCCATGCGGTCAGTCAACCATGTTCCAATAAGGTGCATGCTGCTGGTATACCATTGCTATAATTGACAGACAAACGCACACACATACATTATTATCTGACTCTCTTTTTATTTTATTTTTTAATTTCAAACATGCTCCACTTTCAACATATTTACAAAGAATATTTACATTTTGTGATATGTCCAAAAAAAAGTAAGCAGAAATATGAGCTTATTTATGTCTATGGAATTAAATTTCAGTAAAAAATCCTGAGCGAGATTTTCTGTACGCCTGTTCTGTTCGCCCTGGCGGGGATTTTGAAAACAATATTGGGGCTTAGGGTTAGCTTTGGGGCTGTATAACCGGCTTTCATGGGTCCCTTGAGCACCAGAGCAAGAGGTGAGAACATCCAGCCTGTTTGGAAGCCCTCCGGCTGGGGAGAGGGATGTGCACAGGATCTTGTCATCCACCCTCTCAACAGTTGCAAGGGGAGCTTGAGCTCCAGATTTTAGAATAATGTTTTGTTGTTGCTTTGTGTTGTACAGAAATTTCGATCAAAATAAATGACGACGGCAGCTGGTTCTACGTCTGGTTCTTCTTCCACCACTAGCAGGAAGCTGCCACTGGCTCTTTTGGTGGGCGGTGACTGATATAAAATGACCAATCACATGAGGATAACACCGGGCCTTAGTCTCTTCCTCCAAACGGTCATAATTACTTTTACTTGCGGGGGCCAACTTTCCTTTTGAGCGCGCAGTCTCTCCAGGTTTGCCTTTACGCTCATATTAGAGCTTCATGTACAGGCGCCTGTATGGAGATCCACACGCGTGGTTTATGAATACTCGTGTAATGAATAATATACGGGCGTGTGGGGTGAATTCACGCGCATGCTGTGGATTGCACTGCAGAAAATCTCGCTCAGGATTTTGACTGAATTTTAATTCCATATATGCCTACCCCAATCCTAAAAGACACCACTCATCATCTTTCAAGATAAAAAGAAGTGCAATAAAATGACTTAAAAAATAAAACATGACAAAACAAAATAACACAAGTTCTTGTTGATTAAAGACAACATGCCAGGCAAAGAGTCACATATTACTGCCATTCTGGGATAGACTTCACCTCTATATTTTTTTACATGTTCTTTTAACACGATGTATGGTTTTACTGTCTGTTAGATCATCAGATGTTCCACAGTTTACCCCCGATAATGAAATATGCATAATTTTTGGCATTACTCTTACACAATTCAATTCAGTTTTTATCAAGCTCATAACAAAAGTAATTTTAAAGGTACAGTATGTAAGAATTAGACCTTGTTGTCAAATCCAAATCCTGCCGTTCATGTAGAAAAAAAAAGTCTGTTCTCAGCCACTCACCCCCTCCCCTCCCTGATTTTTCTGCTGAGTTGCCAGTTCTGATGTTGATCCTCATGTAGTTTCTCTTGTATTTGTTCAATTTTTGGGGATGTCTGAAGGCCTACACTGATCCCTCACTACTTCGTGGATTTTTCAAAAATATTCATCAAAAAATAAAAAATCTATAATGCTGCACTTTTGGCTGTTCGTTTACCTCCCCACACTTCCTCCGCGGTCGGTCGATGACCCAGCACCTCTATATGAAGATGAGGCACATTCCGAAAAGATGTAAAGCTCTCATTAGTACCTGTGCACTGACTTCATCACACTGCACCGGTCCTTCATCACCATCATCAGTCAACCAAGGTGACATGTTACAATCCAGCTCGAGTAATGAGTAACATAAAAGGATAAATCCTGCACCAGAGGGTTAGAATTTACAATAAAGTTTAATGGGGGATCAGAGGAGGAATACAGAGAGGACAATCAGTCATGTAACCAAACAAAAGAAGTAGCTACGCTACAACCACAAATATATGTAAAGGGCAAGTAAATACTACACCAGAGCTTGCGCTATATACCAAAACAAACAACTTGTCCTCAAAACCACATACTATAAACAGGGATCACAACGCCCAACACTACATGACAGATTAAAAGGGAGGAGAGGCAAGAACACAACAACAAGAACACCAGTCACTCCTCTCCCCATCGTTGCATTGGGAGGACAGCAGTTTTAAAGGGCCACAGCTTCCCCATCGTTGGTCCACCTAGATGTCATAACAAGGGTCAGGTGTGTCAGTGACCTGCAGCTGAAGCACCTGCAAAACCTCTCTCATTCATGCATACAAGCACTCACACTCACTTCTCTCTCTCATACACACACACACACACACACACACACACACACACACACACACAGGAAGAGTACCAGACACACCCCTGGGCTGTAACACAACGCTATAGTCAAATATAGAAAAACCTGCTTTTTCGTGTTCAGAATCGCAGGGAGCTGGTGTCTCCAGTGGTCAGGTGGGGAACACCCTGGACAAATCACCAGTCCATTACAGGTAATGGCGTAGCAAGCTTTTCAAACGTGTGGGGGATGGATGTGGTTTGCTTGTCAACAACAAAAACGATGAATACAATGAAAGAAGGTATAATATACAAGATATTAAAGGCTTTCTATTTAAATAAGTGATAATAGAAAAGTTTATAAACACATTCAGAACACAGAAAATAAGACAAAACTAATATCAAGCTTACTTAAAGCTGGAGTGCGTAACTTTTACATGTCCGTGGATGTCCGTTTCAGCCAAGCCACTATCAGAGGAGATGACACAATGCAGATTAAGCCGATCGGCTCCTCAAACATCTCACGGTATTTTTCAAAATATATAATTTTTATTTTGCGTGTCCTCCGCGACATTCCCGCGCTGTCGCACATGAAATTACGTATTTTATGTCACAACAAGAAAAATAATAAGAAATAGAACGCAGTGTCTCGTAGCAGCCGGCAGAACGTGAAGGTCGACATGGCGGAGAATCCAAATAAACAGCCGAGAGACACTTATCGGGAAGTGGATCCTACCACGAAAAAAAAAAAATTCCCGGACGGGCGGCAGAGGGACTATTGGCTAAGAAGGAAAGTGACCGAAGGAGAAGGCAAACGCGAATTTGTATCGGCGTTGCTTTTCCTCGGTGGAGAGAAGAGATCTGGCTGATGTTCAGGGGTGCACATAAGTGGTCCGCAGGTCCGCACACACTGTCAAAATATAAAATGCGCACCAGATGAAAACCAGAGCGCCGAAGTTCCAGCTGATCAGCTGATTCTGTCTCTATCTGTGTCAGTTTGTGTCTGTCAGTTTGCCAGTGTAACGGTTTTTCAGTCAGTCAGATCAGTGCAGCTGACTGCAGGATTCTGCATCATGTCAAAACTGAAAAAATTCACTGAATAAGACAAATAGATCATTGTGGCCCCAACAGCTGACTAATAAATTTCAACACCAAACTGTTAAATGTAGATTAAAGTGAACAATCAAACCTGTAAACAATCAAACCTGAACTCTGAAGGTTTTTTTTTTTTTTTTTTACCAGTATTTTTATATTTTACTGGTTTCTCTTGATTTTTTCAACAATGAAATGATATTTATTGAAACAAATATAGAGCCAGGTAAAGTAAACAGACTGAATTTGAAGCTTGATTAAGACAGATACCGGTTGGAATAACAACGGCAGAGATAAAGCGGTGGCAGCTGGGCTTACGTCATATGGAAGCGCCAGCTTTATTGTTGTAATGACGCAAAAATTCCGCTAGGGGGCGACAGAAGTTACGCACTATGGCTTTAAAAACCTTAAAAGTAAAAACGCTTATTTAAAGTACCTGGAAAAGGGAGATGTAAGTAATCATATGTTCCCGCTTATCCAGCATGAGCTGACTGATAAATCTAACACACCAAGAGAGGTGGGACTTAAGGCAGAACAGCCAATCATCGGCCGGTCACACTCAAAGCCTGTGTCATGTTTGAGAGGGAGGGGCGAGGAGGCAGCTGCAGCAGGGGCAGACAGGGGCACTCAGAGAAACGCAGAAGAGAGACAGAAGTAAGACGTCTGTGCAAAACTGCAGAAAAAGTGTGGGTGTTGAACCCTTTCACCGGGAAAAGTGTGGGTGTTAAAACACCCACATCCCCCACGAGTGCGACGCCCATGATTACAGGGCCACACAATGACAAAAAAAATATTCACACACACCTAGGGACAATTTAGAGTTACTAATTAACCTCATCCATGTTTTAAGACTGTCAAAGGAAGCCGGAGTCTCTGGAGAAAACCCATGCATGCACAGGGAAAACATGCAATCTCTATGTGGAAAAGCCGCCTGGTCTGGGCTCCTCTAATCAGCTCAATCACTTAGTGATGGTAGAGGTCCTGGTCTTGTTCTGATGACTGATTGCCGATCTTGGATTGTCTGGGTTTGGGGGTCCTGAGGGCCCAATTGGGGTGGCCGGGGTTGGTGCGGGGTGCCATTCCCCTGGCCCAGTTGGACTTTGGTGACCTCTGGATGCCGTTGTCTGGTGGTTGCATACAGGGCCGCTGGGGGATCCGTGCCAGCAGGCACAGGTCGACATAACCTGGGTGTCTACTGTCTCTTTATAGTGTGAGTGCTGAATGGAAGCTGTGGTGAGTTTAGGTTCTCCTTTTGGGGCGGTGCTGGGCGGCTTGTCTTGGGCGCTGTTGGTCACAGAAGTAGCCGCTGCCGGGTTCCCCTGCCCTTGGTGGGATGCGGGGAATGGGGTTGCTTATGGGGGTCAGTAAGGGAGCTGGCTCCATGGGAGGGAATCTCCCTCACCTGGAGCATTAACAACTGGATTCCCATCCTTGCATTTGAAATAATTCAGAATCTACATTGTGCACGATCGCTGTTATTTGTCGGACTTAACATGTGTATTATGCAACTGTGCATGTACTACGGGATCTGACAGGATAGGTAGAAGTTAAAGTTCATATGTAATAAAGTTTGGGGAGAATTTGATGACAGCTGTAAGAATATCACAGTGAAGTTAAAATAGCTGACAGGGTGCAAAGTAATGCTGTCACTTCCTGTAATAGAGCTGTTTTTACTTTTAAGCAGCTAACTGAAAACAACAAAGCTGTAAAAGGGACATATTAAGGAATGGGTGGTAACACTTAAATTAGTCCACATCTGTGAAGTCCAGAGTATTTGGAAAAGTATTAAGTTTCATTTGTTAGATACACAACATACACAGTCTTAGTAGAACTTAATTTTATATTTGATGGAAAGTCCAATATTAATCCACAAAGGCAGTTTTAAAAATGTCTTCTCAGGATATTTGCATTAACAACTCATCAAAGTGTCACAGATATGTGTGGAATATAGTCTTTTTTTTTTCAAACACAAGCTGCCAACTGCTTTCTGTTTCAGACCTGCAGAAGAGATGATAAGGTCTACATGTAGGTCAGGCCTTCTCAGTGCAGCATGACTGTCAGTAAAGATGGCTGTGTTGAATCGGTGCTGGAGTGAATCAGAGAGGCGACCTGGTGCCAGCAGCCTCCTCTCTGTCGCAGTGTGCCTGTGAAGGCTTCAGCGTGGCAGCAGGCCTGTGATCTCGCCCCGAGCACAACCTCCTGCTGAGAGGCCAGGCCTGGAGTGACTGATCCACTGACTGACTGCTCCCACTCTTGCCATCATCCACTCCTCTTTCTCTTCCCCATTTTTCTGGAGACTTTGCACCTTGCCATACAGCTCCCATCTGCAGCCATTTTTAAAGCATCCATTCTTCGTAATTATGCTTTTATTGTAGTTATTTTACATTGAATAGAGCTAAAAATCCCCTTCAAACAAACCATTTACAACTGTACATTCAACACAATCCACATTTTAATAATCAGATTACATGTCCAATCACTGGCAGATAAGTAAAAACAACAGAAGTCTCTGAAATGGAACACACTGAGATGCAACCATCAAAACATGAACTCTAAAGCATCTGGTTCTGGACTTTAATCCTAGTCAGTTGGAAGTCTTGCATCATGATTTCACAAAAAAGGAACTGAAAACTTTCATTTTAAAGTTGATGAAAGCTCAACATTATACAAGAGAAGTGCAATCCTTCTTATAGCTGAGACAGGCAGATGTCTGGAACTATATTTCTAATAAAGCTGCTCTGACATAAGAGCCTGAATAATGATTACATGTTCTTAAAAACATAATACAACCACTGGAAATTTAGAGGGGTGCAGAAAAGAGGTACAGTATTTCCTTTAAAAAATATTTTTGAAGTAAGATATAATAAAATAGTTGATTTTGATGGGCACAGCCCTGGCATTATGTTTACATCTACCAGCCAATAGTGGGCAGCATTGAGGGTTGATCAATAGTCTGTAATAGCAAGGCTGGAACTGTGGAGAGCATCGGAGTTGGTGGGTCAGACCCCTGGGGATTTCGTTGTCCTTCTTGGGGAAGGAATGACCATAGAGGATTGGGGCCAGAGTGCATCATTAAATTGCTAAATCTCAATTATTTTCATGACCTCAAGTATTTCCTGTGATGTTTCTTTTTTATTTTTTAATAGTTAAACATCAGAATTAGGACTAAAATTAGAGTTTATAATTAAATAGGAAATGCTTTATTATCAAATATTTGCACATCTATGTGTAGTTTAAATGCAGTCCCTTTGACAGTTGTGGTGGTAAAGTGGTAATAAAATTCAACAAATTCTGAGCCATATTATATTCAGTATTTGAATTTCAATTCCAGTAAATAACCAATTTCAATGGGATAAATGTATTACATCAAGGTCTTTGCATAATTGATACTTTTTGAGTTGGCTAAACCTTCCGACACCTTCCATCGTGCGTTGTTTCCGACCAACTATATATAGCGATAACACCTGAAACAGCGTCTAATAACCATACGTCAACATGAAACTCAACCACATTCTCCCTAATTCTCCCTAACTGTCCCCCCAAATTCTGAGCTCTCAAGGTTGACAAATATGCTTGGACTTGGTGCACTCTGGTGTCCATTGAGCCAGGCTAGTGGTTGGTTAATACCGCTCTTTAACTACACTGTACATTTTGGTTCCCTCCATGCATTTCTTAACCCAGTTGCCCAACAGATATTGCTAGGGATCTCCCGATCAAGTTTTTTTGCCCTTGAGTCTGAGTCATTTGATTTTGAGTATCTGCCGATACCGAGCCCCGATCCGATACTTCTATAATACATTAAAAAAAGAATAAAAAGGAGCAAATAAACAGATCCCAGATGTTCTTATTTTGTTAACCCTATTTTAATAATGAGCTGCAGGGAATGTCAGCAGTCCTTGGACCAGGACAGTCGGTTACCACCACTCCAGTGCGTCCCCCACCCACTTCGGACATTCCTGGGCGTCCTCCCGATGGGGAGTCATGACGTTGTTAAACGAACATGACGTGAGCGCATTTCTGTACCGTGAGCACGCAAACGGTATGAAAGCACACAAACCGGAGGACGGACAATATGTTATGAAATAAAACAATAACGTTATTGTCATGGTTCGTACCAGGTGGGGTTGTTTACGAGCTCCCAAAGTGACCCAAACTCCAGACACACACAGAGCGAGGAAACAGCGTTCAGTGTAACAGTGTTTATTATTTAACAGTGCTCCAATATACAGACAGGTGAATAATAAATGTGCACGAAGAAACTCAGGACGGGCCTGGTGCGGGACAGGAACGGTCCTGGGGTTATGAGAGAGAGAGAGGTTAGTGACAGGTGGAGAAACCAGCTGCGGCGTGCGGGGATCGTGCTCGCTTAACTCACGGGTTCGTGTTTGACGTCCGGGTTTGAGGAGAGATCTGAGGATGCTGCCGCAGGGGTGGTGATCCAAACTGTCGGTGTTCGTGGTGTGAGATCCAGGTCCGGGTGCTGTGTGCGCAGACGTGACTGCGACAGGGGTGACAGCAGAGCGTTGACCGGGAAGGTGTGGACCAGAGGAAGCCAGAGACAGACAGGGAGCCAGAGGGAGAGAGCTGGTCGCGTGGCACCGCAACGGAGCTCTAGTACGTTCCAGGTTGAAGCCGATCCTCACTATGAGCGGTTCGATATCCACGCTGAGGTTTAAGCTGTCGGGAGAGGAGCTCCAGGACAGCGGGCTAAACAACAGGGAAAGAGAGGGCAGGTTAGGCACTGCAGAAAACACTCTGGTATAAATCACTGGCCACTCTGTTACCACGAAATGTAGTGGAACAAACTGGCGTCTGTCTCTTGTTCCTCCTCCGCTTAAGTACCCAGCTCTCCTGAGCTGGGTAATGATCCACACCTGTCTTCACTGATCGCTGCTGCCACGCCCTGCAAGACAATTAGTGCACCTCACCACAACCAGCAGCAGAGATCCTCACAGTTATGTAATTGAATAATAGTCTCTTCCTCCAGTCATACTGACTTTTACTTGCGGGGGCAAACTTTCCTTTCGAGCGCGCAGCCTCTCCTGGTTTGCCTTCACGCTCGTATGAGAGCTTCATGTACGGGCGCCTGTATGGAGATCCACACGCGCGGTTCATGAATACTCGTGTAATGAATCATACGCGGGCGTGTGGGGTGAATTCACACACGTGCTGTGGATTGCACGCGCACGCGTATTTAACCGTGCGCGTGCAATCCGCAGCAGAAAATCTCGCACAGGATTTTTGACTGAAATTTAATTCTATAAAATTCCTTTTCAGAAAACTGAAACATGTGTTTTCCCATTATTACCAATAAACCCAAACAAAATCATCTCATCTGTGCAAACAAAAAACAAACTTCAGATTCTAAGCAAAGCAAAAGAATCACATAAACCAGATCCATTGAGGAGGGATAGCTGGAGAGAAGGAACAGCTGTGAGCCTGATTATGCATGCAATATTAAGCACAGACTGTCTGCATGGAGCATCTGTATGAATAGTTTTGTTCCTGGATGGCTCTCTACACCATGAGCTGGGATAAATGTTTTCCACAGAGGCCTACAGAGACATGGTGTCAGCCGTGTAAGTGTGAGCTGGATAATCATCCTTCACAACATCTGAAACTTTGCTTTCATCAAGCAGACAAGATCATATGAAAAATAAATTAAAATTTTGTGTGTTTTATTATGGACAACTATTGGAGTTTGTGATAAGTTGTTTTCCATGTAAAACCCAAACTCTTGCTGATCATCAGATACTGTGCCCACACATTTCCCCCTACAGATATCATTCCAACTTTATTCTAGTCACTAAAAATTGGTCTTACATACTGAAGCAACTTTTAAATATAATTTCCCGTATTACCATGGAATCATCATGCGACATCAAGATGAGCCCACAATAGGAACTGTTGATCATATGAGAAACATCAAAGCGATCAGGGTTGTTATGAGAAGTGCACTATATTTATGAAATTTTGGGTAATCGTGGCAACAGTATTCTCAAAAACACTAATTGAAACCCTATATAAAAAACTCTCCCAATCAGCTCACAAATAGGTTGTTTTGACAAGTTACTGTGTCAGCACAGTTTGACCTGCAGATGTAATTCTACCTTTCATCTGGTTGCTAGACATTGGTCTATTGAAGCAACTTTGAATTATCATTGACCATATTACCGTGGCAACACCATTCAATATCGAATGCACCCGTCAGCTCATAGCAGAAACTGTGGACCCTCTGTGCACATGTGACACATTAAAGACATTAAAGACTTCAGCTTAGTCAGAAGAACTGTAAATGGTGGCCTTTCTCTGAAGCAAATCTCCTGAGCCTAAAAAACACAGATCCTCTTTAAATTGGGTTGACAGTCATTTAAGATAAGATTGTGACAGCTAACAAGCAGATGTTGACAAAATTGAAAGGTATTGTAACACTTGCAGAATTCCTCAGATTAGTAAAGATGCCCTTCCATTCTCTTAATTTGTTGCTTTTGGTAGGAACAAACAAAAGAAAAGCTTCTCAAAAGACAAATTTACCCAGTCTGTGTCATATACTGCATGAAGATCGGCAGGAAGCTCGCACTTGCTGACAGCCAAAACAAGCGTAATATGGCTCTGAATACTTAATGCCATAACCCGATAGGGATCAAATCTGTGACATTCTAACAAGATTTATCTGAAGGAAGCTTTCGTTTCTTCAGATGGTTCTCACTGTGTGAGCATTTGTGTGTTTTTATCACCTCACTAAATTCTGATTAAGCTCTACCTTTATACATGCCATGTTCAGCACCATGCACGCATATACACTCCTACATACACACATCTACATTTGCCAGTTCAACCAACCCCCACCCCCACCACATCACCCAAGTGAGAGCTGGGAGAACGACCTCCTGCCCCCATCTGACACCAGATCTTAGCTCCTACTGAAAACCCCTCATCATGGCTTCACAGAGACATCCTCATTGAGTTCACACCCAAATCTTCACACTGTGCTTTGGTCTGGGAATGAGGAGGAGGGAGTATTACAAGAAAAATGGTACACCTCTCTATCTTCCCCTCTCCATCTATATCCCATGTTACAAAGGATTATGACTTTTGGAACTGTTGGAAAAATATAACCAAGGCTGACCAGAAAAATACTGAGCCTGTGATGGGTATGAACACTCAGTCAGTCATTATCTATACCCACTTATTGCTGTTCAGGTTTGTGGGGAGCTGGTGTCTATCTCCAGCAGTCATTTGGTGAGAGTTACATCCCGGATAGGTCCCCAGTCCAACAATGCAGAGCTCAAAGTGTGCAGACACTTTGTTCATATGGTGAAAGAACCATGAACTGTGTTTTGCTAACAACATTGTGTTTGAGCTCTGAAAAGTTCAATAAATGCTGAATAATTGATCACGCTTTAATAGGACAGCATCGCTAACCTGTTCATCGAGATAAAGTCAATGAATGCCATAAGTGAAGCTCATCACTCTTCCACCCACTGCCACTGTTTCCAAGATAGTTAAACACAACCAAAATTTGTCTTTAAACCCATCAACAGACAGAAAAATCATAGAAAAACAAAGTGATCATTTAAGTCCAACTTTCTTCTTTGTGGATGAATCATAAGCCTTTGTGATGGTAAGAAGAAGGAATGTTAGAGCTACGATGGGGCATCACTACAGGGGGTATGGAGGGATTACAAGCAACCTGGGAAGAACTCTGCCTCTTTCTGCCTTTGCTACTAGTGTGTGTGTATGTGTGTGTGCATGTGGGGGTGTGTGTATGTGTGTTTGGGGTTTAGTTGCAGTTATTTTACTTAAAATTAAACTGTGAAAGAATCAAAATAAAGTTTTCTTTCTGTGAAACACTGGTTTTCCTCCTCCTTTCCTCTGCTGCCACAGACTGATGAACACAGTTTGTGGTTGTAATTCATTTACAGTCTGTTACAGTTACACATTTTCACAACATCTGCAGTGACTCTGCTTATGTTTTAATATGAAGCTGGTGTGAAACCATCTGTGATTTTTTTTATTAGTCCAATTTCACAGCTTTTCTGTTACATACAGGAAGCTGCTCTCTTACCAGGACTGAGAAGTAAAGCAAGAGCTTATAATCAGCTGTTTAAGGTGATACAAATATCTGCTAAATGTGTAGAATTTTAAGATTTACCAGAGAATAAAACATTTATTTTTTGACAGTCTGCTCAGACTGCTGCAATTTGATTGAATATTCACACACATTCAGGATTTATTTTCCTTGTTGAAGAGGCACTTGGATATGGAACACGAACATTATAGCGACATCTAGTGTGTTGTAGCTGCAAAAATAGAACAAGGCTTTCAGCCATCAGGTTCACCAGTTCCGCATGTGTTTAGATGCTGTGAAATGTTTTTATTTGGATCAATTTATTTTAGGCTTCACCCACACTCACTTTGTTTTCTCATCTTCTCTGGTCAATCCTCTTCTGATGAGGATAACAAAATTTCTGGGGATCTGAAGCAGCTGCTTGACTTGCTGACTCCACCATTTTCCACAGTACCAGCCTCGCTGTGCCAAACAGACTATTTACCGTATTAGGCAACCCACAATGGTACCCGCTACTGGCTGGTTGTTTCAAACATAATGCAAATGTCATGCCTGTCAAAATCAATATTTTGTGGTATTTTAAAGGGGTTATGACATCAAAATGCACTTTTTTGAGTTTTTTGGGGTATATCATGATGTGTTGTGCACTGATGAGGCCGTGTGAATGTCCAAAGCGAGTATCAAAGTTCCCGTTTGTGGGCGGTCCGCTTTGTTTCATATTTAAAAAATGGTTGAATCGGAAAGCACCATTTTTTCCTACGTGGCATTTCATCCTACGTATTTCATAGCGTCCAATAAAAGTGCACAGTGAAGTAAACAGTCCAACCCCCCACCCCACCCCTCCCACCCCCAGCCCATACACCGGTAGCTGCGTTGCGCTAGCTTGTGCTGCTGCACTTGAGAAGAGATGACTACGCAAACGGGGACCTGTTGTGTCCAAGGATGCTCAACCCATGCTGGAAGTTTCCACTCACTCCCGAAGGATGAAAAAACAAGAGAAGAGTGGCTGAAGTTCATTTATGGAGAAGTGCCACGCAGTTATAACCTCAATTTGAGNGAAAATATGTTCAGCTCACTTCACGGAGGACTGCTTCCATAACTTGGGTGAATTCAAGTTGGGATTGTCAAAGAAACTGATTTTAATTAAAAATTCTTTACCAACCCTGAAAGAGGCGACCACATCGTCAATACCTGTAAGTTTATTTATTTAATAAATTGCTGCCTTGCCTGATAAACGTTTGTTCGTGGTCTGAAGAGTTCATGATGCTAGCATGTGATAGCCGCTCTAGCAACAATGTCCGTGAGCAACAGGTTTATCATACCATATTGTGAATCTATTTTCATTGATAACATCTGACAGCACTGTTTATTCGCTCATGTGATTAGTTGAGTTTTATGTGTTCACCCCTCCGTCTTCCTCAGAAGACGTTTCAGGCTCAAACATATACGGTTGTAAACGTCCACTCGCCATGTTACTGGACTGTTGACGGAGCCGAGAAGAAAGGCTTGCTGCGGGCAATGGTTGTAGCCAATCAGAGCGAAGTCAGCCAGGGAGACCCACATATCATTAATGAAAGGAACCGTGTTGCTGAGAAGAGGATTCTGACCTGCCCGTACACCCCCGCCGTGTTAGTTTTTTAATCAAATTCTTTTGTGAGTTGACATATGCGGCCATATCTACTACATGAAATTGCTTTACGCCAGTTTAAACAATGATGTCATCACACCTTTAAATCAAACATAATTTTAAAGGAAATACTGTACTTTCCTTCTGCCCCCCTCTAAATGCCCCATGGAGGTATGGTTTTTTAAAAATATACATAGCTTTTTATGAAATTGTTCCATATTCAACCTTTAAACTTTTAAAACAGGGATTAGGGTCCTATTTTGTTAAATATGGCAAGCATTTAGTTGCTGTCTTCATAAACACAAATTTGTCCTACGGTAGGAAGAAATAAAAAAAATACTCTCATCCCTATTTTGTGTTGCAAAGCATGATCATGGGGTGATGGGATTGACGCCAAAACACCAAACTCAGTCTATATGTTGTAATTTAAACATTGAAACACCCATGTGAGCTGAATGACTGAGCTGTTTTAAGTTACTAAGAAACTTAAAAATAAAACGAACAGCTTTCAGTTAAGATTTCTGTATAGCTCAAGCAGCTGCTGAAGATCTCTATATCTGTCGTAAGAGCAGAAGAGACTCAACGTCTGCTTTGTTTTCAATATTTTAAGAACAGATATGTAAGCTGTGTGAGTGTGAAGGAGGAGGAAGAGAAGGTGTGTGTATTTAGGTGGGGGTCTTACACAGAGAGAGAGAGAGAGAGAGAGAGAGAGAATGGCCTGCTGAGACCCAGCTGTGTCTGCAATTAGCAGGAGGCATGGAATGATGATTGGTACTGCAGCAACACTAATGCCTAGTGACAGGCTTCCTTGTGAAGGAGAAGGAAGGCCGCCGAGTGCCACACAACAACACTGTTTGTCTTTGGCACTTTCACTACACACATGCTAACATCAGTGTACACACACAACCCATATATAGACACTCACACGGACAAGGAAACAAATAATGAATAAGGCTGTAAGGGTGGGGGCTCTTTAAATCTGACTGCAAGACATTAAGCTCTTCAGACAAAGGCCTTGTCTAATCCTACCTGCTCTGCCTTTCAGAGCCCACTGCTGGCCTATTCTAGTCCTGCTCACCAGCACACCAGTGAGAGCTCATTGATGAAGACTTTCAATTACCATAGTAACTCACCCTTTAGGCTGGGGACCCCACCACACCCCCACTGACCTCTTACAACACCAACAGGACACCATGACTTGTGTTTCCTGCAGCAGGACCAAGCTTAACTCTTAGAGAACAAATGAAGCTTTTCACAGGAGGCAGAAGGACCTCAGCATCTTGCTATGATGATGTCATCCCAAACATCCTCACTATGTTGATGCTCTCTCAGCTTCTATCCACACAAAATTGACCTTTAAAGTTCCAAAACTTGATTTATTGTGGGACAGTTTCAAATTGAGGATCGAGCAAAGAATATGTTTGGGCTACATATGGGTGGCCTGGGGAAAACATGTTTTTCAGTGTTGTGGTTTTGGAGTAAAATGATCTGTAGCTCCATCCGGAGGGTTGAGAAGAGAAGGAACAAGAGTGTTACAGGATGTATCACAGCCTGCTTTTAAGAAGAGACAGAGCAGACTGGACCTCTTGTGGGAGCTTATGTTCTTCAGTGTTTGCATCAAGATGTTGCATTATAGCCAGGGATTTTAAGAGACTAAAAAAACTGAGAAAATAAGTTTGATTCTTTTCTGGGGACTAATGGATGATGTTGAGCTGATTGACAGACAGACATTTCATAAAATGAAAAACAATGGAAAACTCACAGTAACTCACCTAAAGAGGACAACGTAATGATAATCCAGTCAAGGAAGGAAGGAAGGAAGGAAGGAAGGATCTTCAGTCAAAGGCTTCAACAAAGAATGCTACAGATCCTTCCTTCCTTCCTTCCTTCCTTCCTTCCTTCCTTCCTTGACTGGATTATCATTACGTTGTTCAGCCTGGATCTTGAGATGACTAAAAGTGCCATTTTCGTTTAACAAATCACATTTGATTTTTGAATACATTTTTAGGCATTAATTCCAATTGCACAAAAATAACACTGTAAACATGATGCTATTGTTAAAGTGTCTGTTAAAGCCCCTTTCAAATTCCTAATAGTAAAGCCTCTAAAAGACAAATCTCTGTAACAGATTTAACTCGCAAAATGATTTCAAATACCATCAATGCACACAACAAAAAGACAGAGATATCGGTGTTCACCAAAAGGTCCAGACCTTGAACATGACATGTTCCTTTGATGTGTCTCTCCTTTCAAGACTCACAGCTCTTAGCATTACTGACAGAATCTTTATCTGCTTTGAGGTGAAAGTTGAGCTCTTTCTAACCATTTCTTTCTTTTCACTCAGGTTAGTCAGTTTGTGAAAACAGGAACCAGTGGAGTGTCACAGAGTAGAACTACTGTAAAGTTTTCATCTCAGCTTGGTAACAGTTCTCTAAGGATTTTCATTATGCTGCTGGTATAAAAGGCAATCTGTGGCTGACAATTGACCGCTGTCTGAGCACAGCTGGGCCAGTGACAAAATGGGCTCAGTAGGCATTACATTCATGCAGCTGGTTAAATAAGGAGTGCTGAGAAAAAAAGCATTGCAGGCAATCTCAGTCATAGCATCATGGGAGAAAGGTAAATGTTTATCTCAGATCTGTGTTTCATTGCAGACCAGCAATCTGGGGCTCTTTGAAACCACCCATCTTTTTCTACCCCCAAGTGTCAGTTCAACAGACAAGAGGGAGACTAAATAAGGAGCAACTTTCTAAAAACATGCTGCCTTGGAAGATGAATGGCTGAATGTTTGGGGCAATGGGTGGAGGGTTGAGGGGCCATGTTGTGAAGAACTAAACAGTTGGAATTACTGTCAGCAACCAGTCATTGAGTAAACATACAAAGAGCTACAGAAAAGCTCTGTGGTGGACAATAAAAGAAAAAAAAAGCTGCCAGCTTCAGGCCCTGAGAAAAGTGAGCTATTCTATTTACAAAGAGCCGCTTAGGGGTGGATTGAGGAAAGAAAAAAGAGGGCTAAAACACTTGTGGGCTCAGGGAACTCTATAGGGAGAAGGAAAATGGAATAAGCCAGCAAGCACTTGAGGGTCCCGCCGAGCACCTGAATGGGATAGAGGGGTGTAGCAGCAGAGGGGGGTCTGAAGAAGGTGAATGGCCTTCTTTTTGGGCCCAATTTGTCTCTTTTCACCCTGCTCGCCCTGCTCCAGCTCTGACAGATGTACAAAGAGGAAGCGGCGCTGGGCCACTCATCCACATACGCCCATGAGCAGCTGTCACTTTTGTCAGACAAGTTAATCAAACAAATGCCACCATACTTCCCTTTTTAACAAGGTGGAGGGAAATGGAATGGAAAGAGGCTGTGAAAGGGTGACAGAGACACAAGAGATAACATGTGTGTCCTCGATCAATTCACCCTGCCACCACTCATCGATGAAGCAGTGTGACCCGACGATGGAGAAGTCACCATTAAACTTGTATTTTCCTCCTTTTTGCTCAACTGAGGTTTTAGCGCCTTTAGCTGCTTTCTCTCAGTATAATGTCTCTGAGAATGCTCACAGAGGATTTAGACCCACAAGAAATGAAGGAGGGCAACAAAATGTGCTCTCTGAGTAATTACAAAGAACGCTAAGCTGCTTACAGACTTCATCAATTGGAAATAAAACCTTTTCACAACTTGTTTTGAACAGTCACATACAGTTGGCTGGACTGGTTTGTATTTTCATTGTGACTTGTGAACAAAACCCCTATCTTCTCCCCTCGGTTGAGGAATATTTTATAGTCACTGTCTTTCAACCAAAACAATACATGAAAAATAACAAGAAGACATAAATAAAGTCATATTGTTTTGGGCTAAAGTTGGTCTGATTATAACAAAAACCTGAATACAGAAACTTTAAGTTGCAAATTTGGTTAATATAACAGAAATAAACAAGACCTATTTTACCTATTTGATAAAAATACAACATATGTATCACATTCATAAATTGCTATTGCTAAAGCTCTCAACCTCAGAAACATAAAGACTGAAAATAATCAATTTGTAGTTGCAGTGAGGTTTTGTGTGTTAGTGGCTGAATAATGCTAGTAACCTGTCCAGGTGTGACCTTTTGCCAAATGATCACTTAAGATAGAGGGAGAGAGCGGGATGGACGAACAAACGGATGGACGGACCTTTTTTTTGGGTTGTTTTACTTTAGTTTCAAACACAACATAAAATTCTAATCCTAACGTGATTCTAAAATGAATTAATATATACCATCTTTTAAAAATAAACAGAAAGAATAACTGAGAGAATTATTACATTGACAGAATAATCTATCTGATTAAGCATAGTGGGATAACTTTAAACTTTGCCTAAGCTTAGTGTCATTATACTGTTCACTTGGCACAGCTGTAGTCTGGCACCTAATAACCAAAAATGGCAAAGTGGTAAAGCGTCTTCAGCCAGTCAAGTGACAACAGCTCCATCAGTCTAATGGCACTCTCTGCCACACCTTCTGACACATGCAAACACACGATTCTCAAACCCAGCAACCATCAACACAATATAGCAGCAACAACAGTCTTTAATCCTCCAATCTGAAGCTCAATCTGTCTCCTGCCCTCCCATCACTCTGGAACAGCTGGCCAATTGGGATGCAGAATGAGGCAAGAGGATAACAACAGCTGAGATGTGCTTTAACTTTCATCACACATAAGTGCAATTTCACTACACTTGTAAGTCTGATAGCTACCTAAGGTTAACTACCCAAGGTTAACTACCCAAGGTCATTGGGAATACTTCAGTCAATGAGCTGCACTCCTAATCTCCTCTGGGCAAAGGCAGATTAAGTGCATAATTGACCTGTGTAATCCTAGTATCCAAAACTCCACGGGGTAGGGATAGAAAAAAAAGGAAGTGGCTGAAAGACAGACTCTACCACACTGGTTGGTATGCTGATCTCTCAAGCATATCCACACAGAGGGTATCACTGGGCAGCTGTAGTGTATCAGTGCAAGGTTGGATTTGGCTCAGACGAAAGACACAGCTTTTTTAATCAATGATCTCCAGCTTTTGCCACGTTAAGTCTCCCTCCAGAATTATTTAAGCACATCTGTTTTAATCCGAGCTGTTAGATGAAGCATCCAGTGGAGGAAGGGTGCAGGAACACATTTCTGGCTTTTCTATTGATACAGTACATGCACATAAGACACATGAAATCGCAAAATTTAAAAAAATGTTTTATTCAGGTCTTTGGGGAGTAAACCAGAGGAGGCATTTTTCTTAAAAAAGCAATAGACATTATTTAATTCAATTTATTCATAAAAAAACCCCACTAAATTCTATTGGCTTGTCTTTTTCTACTGAAAATCAGTACAATGGATAAGAATGTAATAAAAGTATGGTATTATTCAAGGGCGTAAGCATCATCTCAGAAGTGAGGGGAACACGTTTTTTCAGTGGTTTGATAGGGTGGGAATTGCAGGAATGGCATAGTAGTTCCAAGACAGTTATTTTTTTTCATCTTTACAGTTAATATCATTATTGGTTACAAGTGCCAGCTGCTCAGCAGGAACAGATAACTAAGTAAAAATGTCAGCTTGAACTGACTGTAGGTGTCAATCTAGAAAGATTTAACAATTACAGGTCAAATGTTAAAGTTCAGACACGTGAATCAGTAAATCACACAACAAAATATTTGTACTCTTAAAGCTGTAGTGCGTAACTTTTACATGTCCGTGGATGTCCGTTTCAGCCAAGCCACTATCAGAGGAGATGACACAATGCAGATTAAGCCGATCGGCTCCTCAAACATCTCACGGTATTTTTCAATATATATAATTTTTACTTTGCGTGTCGACTTGCGACATTCCCGCGCTGTCGCACATGAAATTACGTATTTTATGTCACAACAAGAAAAATAATAAGAAATAGAACGCAGTGTCTCGTAGCAGCCGGCAGAACGTGAAGGTCGACATGGCGGAGAATCCAAATAAACAGCCGAGAGACACTTATCGGGAAGTGGATCCTACCACGAAAAAAAAAAAAATTCCTGGACGTTCGGCAGAGGGACTATTGGCTAAGAAGGAAAGTGACCGAAGGAGAAGGCAAACGCGAATTTGTATCGGCGTCGCTTTTCCTCGGTGGAGAGAAGAGATCTGGCTGATGTTCAGGGGTGCACATAAGTGGTCCGCAGGTCCGCACACACTGTCAAAATATAAAATGCGCACCAGATGAAACCCAGAGCGCCGAAGTTCCAGCTGATCAGCTGATTCTGTCTCTATCTGTGTCAGTTTGTGTCTGTCAGTTTGTGTCTGTCAGTTTG
>SSNP01000181.1:192953-243018 GCA_006937955.1 Pachypanchax playfairii | reverse complement strand
ATTTGACACACCGATCAATGAACCTCTAGAGGGTTAGTAGCATGATTATAAAATAAAAACAGCATTGCTGTAAGCAAATTATTACTTACACACAAAATGGAACGGATTTGGCAATTTAATAAACCAGAAAATTTAATTCAAACGTGTATGTGTTTAAAACCAGTGGAAATTAATGTTTGTACTCTGTTTTTAGAAAGCTGTCATGTTTTCTTAAAAAACCTTTGACAGTAAAAGCACAACTACTACTCCTTCAACACCTTGGAGGAAATGAAGCCAGAGGAAGTTCTCATACCACTCTTTTTAAAACTTTAAAGTGTTATCAATCAACCTCTGGTAAACAGTAGTCTTTGGATCTGGCTGAGGAGGCTTTAGAGCAGCTATAGAAGATTCATCTCCTGTTATACCAGTCTGCTGGCTCTGCCTGACTGTTAGTGCCACAGCCTGGTTTCTGCCATGACACAATACTTTCTCCCTGAAAAACTTATTAAAATACAAATAAAACATATTTCTGAAAAGTGAATGACAGCAATTCTAAAAAATCTCTGAAAACCCTGTCCTCATACCTGCTTGATTTCACCTAACAATCAATATCTTATTCTCAACAAATTCTAATTTCTCCTTACCTGTGAAGAAACCTGCATCATCTTCCCTGCTGCTGTACTCTGGTATTAAACCTACTCCCTGACCCTGATCTTTCTATTGTGGCAATAAAGGTAAAAACAATGTGGAATTAAAACATTTAATATAATTAATAGCATTAAATTAACATAATAAATGTGTGTAATAATTAAATAATTATTTGATTAAATACATACACACACACACATTTGTTTTGTTATCCTTATGGAGACCGTCCATTGACTTCCATTGATTTTAGTAACTAGATTTATACCTAACCCAAACCCTTTTCCTAACCTTAACCATTACTGACCTATAACTAACCCTAAGACTAACTAAAACTCTATTCACACCATACCTATAAACCTAACCCCTGACCCTAAAAAGGGGAGTCCCCCTCATGGGGACCAGGCTTCGGTCCCCACAAGAACCCTCGGACCCCAGAAAGATAGTAAATGTCTGGAAACTGGTCTTTAGGAGGCTAGAAAAACAAGCCCACACACATGCACACGCACACACACAAAAATAAATAAATAAAATAACCTAAAAATCCTCCTTTATACCATAGATTTGTTTTTCTTTTCTTTTAAAGACTGATACTATCACTAATATTGTGCAATAAAGATTTCTTTCAACTATGTGGAAAGCAATAAGCGCCTAGCTCTACATGGAAATGAAAGGGTTCATTACTAGCATTTTATGTCCGTCTATTTATTTTCTGAAAATACATCTTCTAAAAGTGGCTTTGACCTAAAACACCATGTTAGTCTAACACCTGAAAGATTACCTAACCTACCGCTAACCAACCCATTGTTTATCTAATATCATCTGCAACTGCAAAACTCAGCTTACAACTTGTAGAGAAGAAACTGTCCAAAGTTTTTTGCCTTTTGCTGGCTGTGGCGCCAAGGAGGTAATGTTTTCATCAGGGTCTGTCTGTCTGTTAGCAGGATAACTCAAAAACTTATGGATGGATTTTGATGAAATTTTCAGGAAAGGTCAGAAATGACCCAGGGAAGAATCAATTAGATTTTGGGGGTGATCTAGATTACCATGAACATAGTACTTTCTACAACATGTCCACTTGGTGGAGGTCTGCGCTCTCTAAGTGCTTTTCCAGTTAGACATGTTGCTGCTCTGATCTCTGCAGCACTTGACAGTGATCCACTTGCTGCGGTAGCTGATGATGCGTTTAAAGATGCTCAGAAAAATCCGTCCCCACAAATTAATGGTGTCAAGGGCTGAAAAAAGTGCGGGGGATGGAGGGGACCGACACAGAAAGTGAGGGGGACATGTTCCACGCTTACCCCGTGGTTGTTATGCCCATGATATTATTAAACTTTAGGACCACCACCTTATTTTGGTGGAGGGCTTTGAGTGCCTGAATGAACCTATAGGAGCTATGTTGTCGGGGGCTTTGTATCCATTGCAGGGTCTCTCATGGCAAACAGGTCCTAGGTGATGGGTCAGACAAAGAGTGGTTCAGAAACCCTGCATAAAGAAGCCATCAAAAAGGACCGTGACATCACTCGGTATCAGGGATGGAAATTAACCCCCTCCACCAGCCAAATGCTGGTGATTTTGTGTTGTGGTGGGTAAAGTCGCTTCACCGGCCACCGTGGCGGGTAAATAAAAATAACCGGACGGTGTGAGGCAGTAGTGCTCAACGATAGTTGCGAACCTCTGTTAAAATACACGGAAGAAGAAGAAGAAGACGGTGGACACATCACAGGCATTAAGAGGTCTGCAGAGAAGACTTCTCAGGAGGAGCCAGTGGACAAAGAGGTGAAGGTGAAAAAACGTTTTTTAACAAACAATGGAGAAAAGCAGACAATGGGGAGTCCCGCGATTGGTTAGTTTATGACGGGACAAGTCTGACAATGTTCTGCTCTCTATGTCTCTCAGATATCTCGGAGTGGATGAGGGATCGCCACCTTCAGCTTAATCTGTCTAAAACTGACCTCATTGTCTGTCCTGCCAGTAACTCCTTACCTCCTCAGATAAGCGTGCAGCTTGACTCCATCACGCTGTTCCCCAAAACCTCCGCCAGAAACCTTGGTGTCATACTGGACAACCAGCTGTCCTTCAAGGAGCAGGTTAACTCCGTAGCTCGCTCATGTCGATTCGCTCTTTACAACATCAGGAAAATCAGAGCCTTCCTGACAGACCACACCACACAGCTTCTGGTCCAGGCCCTGGTCTTGTCCCGGATCGACTACTGCAACTCTTTGCTGGCCGGTCTTCCGGCGTCCTCGGTTAAACCTCTGCAGATGATTCAGAACGCAGCAGCGCGTCTGGTCTTCAACCAGCTCAAGAGGGCTCATGTCACTCCGTTGCTCATTTCTCTGCACTGGCTTCCAGTTGCAGCACGCATCAAATACAAAGCTCTGCTTCTGGCTTACCAGACTCTAACACACACAGCTCCTACTTACCTTCACTCCTTCATCCAAACCTACATTCCCACGCGTCAGCTACGCTCAGCCGCTGAAAGACGCCTAGCGCTTCCACCACAACGTGGCATGAGATCATGTTCCAAACTCTTCTCCTCTGTTGTCCCCCAATGGTGGAATGACCTACCAAACTCGGTCCGATCCTCAGAGTCGGCACCTACTTTTAAGAGCAGACTTAAGACTCACCTCTTTAAAGAACACTTTCAGTCTTAATGTGGAATTGACTTATGATTTATGATAGCGATTTGGGAGATTATCTCTAAAAAAAAAAAAGAAAAAATTGATACACTTGATGTATCAGCGTCGGAATTAAACTGGACTCCAAACAGTCCGCCTCCTTATATTGTTTCCTTCTCTTTGATTTCTTGCTTGTATGTTCTCTCAATGTAAGTCGCTTTGGATAAAAGCGTCTGCTAAATGACAGTAGTAGTAGTAGTAGTAGTAGTAGTAGTATGTCGTCAACACGCTTCAGAAGTTGCCAAAACTAATAGTTTCATTGTTGGGACTAAAAACCTAAAAATGGAAGCCATAAAAGACTACGAGTCATCCAAATTCCACATCATGCCCTACTCATTTAATGAAATGTATATCAGTTCATGGTTTGTAAGATGTCAGTATTTTAGAGACTTGAGATTGAAAAAACTGCTTAAGTATAGTAGATCTTGTAGTATTAATTTTCACATGCAGCTACACATTGTTGGTTAAAAATATAAAAAGTGGCTGGTAAAAACATTTAGTGGCAGGTAGATTTTGAAATCCACCAGCCACACTGGCCGGTGGACAAAAGAGTTAATTTCCATCCCTGCTCGGTATGGTGCAGTCGGAGCCCCACTCAGGAGCCAAACCTGGGGTTGGGGCTCACATGCAAGCTCCTGGTGGCCGGGCCTTTGTTCACCGGGCTCGGCTGGGCTCAGCCCAAATGGACGACATGAGCCCTCCCTCCTGTGGACTCACCACCCACACAGGGAGCTCTACGGGTCAGGTGCAAAGAGGATTGGGCGGCAGTCGGGGGTGAGTGCCTTGATGGCCTGGTCTGTGCACACAGTTTTTGGCTATTGGGACATGGAACTTCACCTTGCTGGGAGGAAAGGAGCCTGGGTGTGTCCAAACATTTGCATGTTGCTCTGACATTGCAAAGAAAGTAAAAATAACATCATATTTAGGGCTTGATTTATCATTATTTCAATTAAAGAGCGCAAAATTGCGTGTGCTGCAAAAATTTTGTACCAAGAGTGTGTTCCTGATTTGCGGGTGATCTACTAAGATTGATTGCACAATTGATAACATGCACAAACAGCGATATTTAAATGGGGAGTTTGCTGGCGCTATTCTATTGCAGGCACAAGAAAGGCGCAAACGGAAAATGAAATTCGAGCCATTGGAGCTTCAAATATGAGCAGAAGAGAAAAAAAATATTGTTGAGCTGCAGGAAATAAATCTTCAGACTCCACTCTGTGATGTTGTGAAACATACAGCAAACAACAGTGATCTGGGGAACCTTGTCTGGTGCGTAAAGTGTCCCTCGAGCATGGTCCAAACACTGACACCAGCTTTTCAGGATATGGTGCGCTCCACAATCTTTCTAGTGTGCATGTGGGCCAGATTATATCGACGTCCCCCCCAGTAGTCGGGTTGAGCACAGGTGTTAGGAGGGAGGGGTAAAGGGGGTCTGTGCTATCACCTTAGGAATAGATCAGGAGCTGCTATTAGATCCATAAATGTGCAGAATGATATTTACAGCACAAATAACATAAGGCCAAGAGCCAAGAGTACCCAAGAGTCATCCATGTCCATATTCACCATTTCTCAACGTTAATATAACACTGTTCCTCAGAACTAAAAAATCATGTTCTGAGCCTGGATAATTTGCCACAACGCTTGTTATAACGCCCTGCCAGTTGCACACAACTTGAACGTTTAAAAAATGCATCTGTCTGCGGTTTCTATACAGAATCTCTCTTTGCGAGGGGGGAAAAAGTTGCACATGCGTGCAGCCTGTTGCCTTGCTTAGTGGCACTTAATAAAAGTGTTTGGAAAATTCATGTATCTGCCTGTGTAACATTGTATTCAAAATCTGTGACAACACACTAAACTGATCCCAGCACTAACTGCCACAGTGAGCTGGAATGATCCAGACGTCTGTCTGTGTCTTCTCCAAGCAATGATCGCTGCGTCCATTTTTGCGCCAATTTAAGACATGCTTTTCAAAGGAGGTAAAAATACGTGCAAAATTAGAAGCTGCAAACATTTTCAGGTTTGATAAATCACACTGCGCCTGGAACGCCCACTTATTTACATGTTCTCCTCCTAATATTTCGCGTCTTCTGACAGAAACACCCACACTGCATATCCATCAAGGGACAAAGCGCTAAAATGACTTTGCATGTCTAGTGGCAGGTTTAACAGGCACAGTTTTACCTGCTCGACTTTAGTAAATCACCTGCTGCTTGTTTTTGCGGCCGCTGAGTGGTTTGTGCCTGTTTTAACATCTGCAAACCTTTGATAAATCAGGCCCTTAGTGTTCCTGCCCTGGGAGAATTTCTTTGATAGGTAAAATTTATTTATGAAAAAATATAGAAACAAAAATGAACGATAAATCTGTTTATTGAAGTCAAGACTGTAAAATGGAACATGTGCAGAAGGAATCTGTAGCACATCTCAACAGGTAGCATATTTCTGCAGAACACCAGTTCAAGCAACGGTTGTCTGAAAACATGGCTGCAGAAAAGTTATTTAGTACTGCTTTAAAGGTTGCTTGAAATATTTAAAGAACCAATATCTAGTGACTAGATTGAAACTAGAATAACGTCTGTATGGGGAAAGTGCGTTGACACAGCAACCTGTCAAAAAGCATTAATGTCTATAATGAGCTGAGGGGTTTCAATGAGGGACAGGATTTTTTGTGAATTCCTTTGCCATCCTAACTTGAAAAAAACACACAAAATAGCACACATCTGTTGAGCGACCAAGTCAGTTTGATGTGTCATATGAGTGATTACATGGTGCAGTTGCAACCTACTCAATTTGTTGGCTTTCAAAAATGATCTATCCCCTGCCCATATCCAAAGAGGAAACGCAGGAGGCATAAACTGTAGGTAGAAAATTGTCAGATACACACTATGAGCAGACAAGAATTTGACTATGACTCTGAAGGCACTGGACTGCTTTACCAAGGGCTAACAACAATCTGGCATGGCAACCTATGGCGAGAGGAGATTTTTATCCTGGAGAAAACAGTTGATCAGCATGGGGTAAGTGAGACAGGGACCAGGTGAGCAGAGTGAAGGCTGATTGCAGTGTGCAGAGGTCGAGGGTGAGTGGAAAATGTAAATATTGCAAGACCTAATAATGGCAACTAATGACAAATAGAATTAATGAGAACACTGTTGTATAAACAGTAACAGTCAAATGGACTGCAATAATATTTTTTCCTCATTTTCTGGAGTTATTGAAAATTTATTATATGAGTCTTTCTCACACACTGACCACAAACAATGTGTATCTGATAAAATACAATAGTCTCTGTGTCAATGAAAACAGATTCATTAATTTAGTAGTAAAGATCATTAAACTAAGTCCCTAAATAGAACACCTAGATCAACTCACTAAAAAAAGATTTCATCAAATTCTTTCTTTTCACTCAGACAAAATGTTTATTACGTTTTCAATCCGAACTTGAAAACATCAATTCCATAGCATCTTTATGTGTGAAGATTTCAACAGTCCATTCTGAGTTTAATCGCAGTCTTCCATGTCTCCCATATTTAGATGATTGGATTGTGGTTTGGGATTACAGGCAATGAAATTATAAAAGATTAAATATGATTTTAACATCAGAATCCTGCACATTTTTGTATGCTTACAACACACACACACACACACACACACGTTTATCAATCTGTTGAGATCCCAACCAAATACATTTAAGAACATAGAATTCCATGGGGTTAATAAAAAATAAATTCAAAACCAGTCAGGTAGAATTACAAACACCTACAATAGTAGAACAGTTTTTTAGTTTAAAATCACACAAATTATTGTTTAAAATATGTGGCATACTATAGATGAAAATAGCATATACAGTGGGGCAAAAAAGTATTTAGTCAGCCACCAATTGTGTAAGTTCTCCCACTTAAAAAGATCAGAGAGGCCTGTAATTTTCATCATAGGTATACCTCAACTATGAGAGACAAAATGAGGAAAAAAAATCCAGAAAATCACATTGTCTGATTTTTAAAGAATTTATTTGCAAATTATGGTGGAAAATAAGTATTTGGTCAATAACAAAAGTTAATCTCAATACTTTGTTATATAGCCTTTGTTGGCAATGACAGAGGTCAAACGTTTTCTGTAAGTCTTCACAAGGTTTTCACACACTGTTGCTGGTATTTTGGCCCATTCCTCCATGCAGATCTCCTCTAGAGCAGTGATGTTTTGGGGCTGACGCTGGGCAACACGGACTTTCAACTCCCTCCAGAGATTTTCTATGGGGTTGAGATCTGGAGACTGGCTAGGCCACTCCAGGACCTTGAAATGCTTCTTACGAAGCCACTCCTTCGTTGCCCGGGCGGTGTGTTTGGGATCATTGTCATGCTGAAAGACCCAGCCACGTCTCATTTTCAATGCCCTTGCTGATGGAAGGAGGTTTTCACTCAAAATCTTACGATACATGGCCCCATTCATTCTTTCCTTTACACGGATCAGTCGTCCTGGTCCCCTTGCAGAAAAACAGCCCCAAAGCATGATGTTTCCACCCCCATGCTTTACAGTAGGTATGGTGTTCTTTGGATCCAACTCAGCATTCTTTCCCCTCCAAACACGACAAGTTGAGTTTCTACCAAAAAGTTCTATTTTGGTTTCATCTGACCATATGATGTTCTCCCAATCCTCTTCTGGATCATCCAAATGCTCTCTAGCAAACCGCAGACGGGCCTGGACGTGTCCTGGCTTCAGCAGGGGGACACGTCTGGCACTGCAGGATTTGAGTCCCTGGCGGCGTAGTGTGTTACTGATGGTAGCCTTTGTTACTTTGGTCCCAGCTCTCTGCAGGTCATTCACTAGGTCCCTCCGTGTGGTTCTGGGATTTTTGCTCACCGTTCTTGTGATCATTTTGACCCCACGGGGTGAGATCTTGCGTGGAGCCCCAGATCGAGGGAGATTATCAGTGGTCTTGTATGTCTTCCATTTTCTAATAATTGCTCCCACAGTTGATTTCTTCACACCAAGCTGCTTACCTATTGCAGATTCAGTCTTCCCAGCCTGGTGAAGGTCTACAATTTTGTTTCTGGTGTCCTTTGACAGCTCTTTGGTCTTGGCCATAGTGGAGTTTGGAGCGTGACTGTTTGAGGTTGTGGACAGGTGTCTTTTATACTGATAACGAGTTCACACAGGTGCCATTAATACAGGTAACGAGTGGAGGACCGAGGAGCCTCTTAAAGAAGTTACAGGTCTGTGAAAGCCAGAAATCTTACTTGTTTGTAGGTGACCAAATCAGACAATGTGATTTTCTGGATTTTTTTTCCTCATTTTGTCTCTCATAGTTGAGGTATACCTATGATGAAAATTACAGGCCTCTCTGATCTTTTTAAGTGGGAGAACTTACACAATTGGTGGCTGACTAAATACTTCTTTGCCCCACTGTACAGTGGGGCAAAGAAGTATCGCGCAGGTAGACTCGCTCAGGTAGACTCGCAGGTCTTGACCCTCTGTGGTCTTAACCGATGTGGGACCAAACTCGCTGACGCCTCGCTGACGCTCAGCCTAATGTGTCTAGCTATATACCTAACAATCACACAGTTGATTGGCTAAGCTAATTGCAACAGGCTGACACCTGCGTGACCGCCCCAGTATTACGTAACCCGCGTCACCAGTTTCGCCCGGAAGTAAACAATAATCGAAATCAGCACACCTGAATTATCTGTTACCTTGCCCTACTGAAATCCCTGCTTGTTCTGCCGTGAACAGTAAGTTACTCGCTTTTAAACTGGATTTTTTTCGCCTCAAATCACGTGACCCGCGTCACCAGTTTCGCCCGGAAGTAAACAATAATCGAAATCAGCACACCTCTGTTTAGAGTTAAAAGCCCTCATATGTTATTTATATACTGAGAAGCTTGTATAAAGGATTTCTGAAAGGCAAATTGCTTTGTAAAATATGATTTTCTCCTGCTTCTTCACTTCTCATATGTCTAGTTCAGCTCTGGGGCACTGGAGAAATCGCCCTCAGGAGGTGGGCTTTTAGATCGAATTAAATGGTAAATGTCCTTTATTTCTATAGCGCTTTTGTAGTCATTCAGACCACTCAAAGTGCTTTCACACTACAAGTTTTTGGAAGCCGGGATCGATCCAGCAACCTTCTGATTGGGAGACGACCGCTCTACCCACCGAGCAACAACCACCCAAATTAGCCAATAGCAGATCTCCATTGCAAAATGGAAGAACTTAATTTAGCCAATAAACACCAAGAAAATAACTTCACTAAGGACAATTTTTAAAATGCCCCAAACCACGTTAAATACCGCCAGATTATCTGCTATCAAACAGCCATTAAATGAGAAAGGAAAGCAGTCTGTGAGAGGCTTCTCTTGGAGCTAGCTGGATGTAGCTACGCTAACTCAGTTTGTTTAAAACAAGCGGCACTGATCCTGCCTGGATGGTTACAGGAGTGAGGAGGGATATGACACATCTGTCCGAAAATATAAAGAAGAGAACACCAGGAGACACATGGATAACAGAAGTAAGAACAATGGGCTTCATTCATGAACATGTTCTTAAAAATCTTCTTACGAACGGTACTAAAGAAGGTTCTTGGGAGAAAGTGCGTCAGATTCACGACACGTTCTTCACCAGGGGTAATCGTTCGTACAGGTGTTCTTAGTTTTCGTGAATGCCAAATTGGAAGCGTGTGATGATTCATTTGCATAAGTTACCACCTATTTTTCCCATATAAGGGGCAAAAATGTACTGTGCACAAAGCAATCCATCAGAGGACAAAATGCCAAAGCGCAAGTGTGAGACCGAGGAGCAGCCTGACAAAAGAAAGAAAAACTTAAACTCTACAGAAATAGAAGTGCTGTTACAAGGAGCAGCTGAACACAAAGATGTGTTATTCTCTAGCGTTTCAACAGGTCATCAGGACATTCAAAAAAACTCTGCATGGGACATGATAGCAGAAAACGTCAATGCTGTTTCCACAGAAAGACGCACCACCGCAGAGGTAAAAAAAAAAAAGTGGCTCGACTTAAAATCAGAGTCTAAAAAGAAAATTGCTGAACAGCGGAGGGATGTGGTAGGAACTTGAGGCGGACCGTCAACCAGTGCAGGCGTTTCGCAGGTGGATGAACGGATTGCAGCCATAATCGGAGAGACTGCCATCAGTGGAGTCCCAGGCACCCAGGCCCTAGATACAGATGTGGACTTCTCAATCGTCTTATCTGAATCCGACGGTAGGTTACTTTTTTTGGTAGCTTTTACACCTTTTTGCTTTAAAAGTTTTTTCCAGAAAATACATCTCTATTTTTGTCACTTCACATTAAAAAAATAGGCCTTAAAGGGACTTAAGGAAAGATTTGTGAAAAACTACACATGCATTTCCAGTTTATTCAATGCTAATGGGTCATGAAGCATTAAAAACCCAAAATAGCGAGGCCATCCGCATATGTCTGTTGCCTTGGACACGCTGTGTGCTACATAATGCGCTGCAGTTCGACATCCGAATTTCCCGCGCAGTTGTAGGGATGTGACGTAAATTGACGCTGCATGCGCGTTGCCGACAGCTCTTGAACAGGAAGAACATGGCCGCCGTGGACTTGGATTCAAACACTGAAGGTATACTTATGGATGTTTCTGCAGCCAGCAAACGACCTGCATCCACTCTCACCCCCCAAAAAAGTGGCACCACGAAGAAAAAAAAGACTTTATCAGCGGCATCTCGTGAGTCTAAAAAAAATATGACCGAAGCCGGGCAGGCACCCGCATAAATATTGGATATGCGTTCGGTTCATGGAGGGAACTTCAGCTGCATTTGGGAGTGAAAACGGATGCTGACATGGCTCATTTCCTTGTGACCAGGTGAGAAAACATTATAGGTCGTGTTTAGAGCCTGATACAGTATGAAAATGATGAGATCAAATCAAATAACAGAGTGGAGAGACCTGACGTGAAGTATGTTAGCCTCCCCGGTGCAGTGCTGTGAAGACGAACAGTCTGTAAAGTGTCTGTGCACGCTCCCGTGCCGGCTTGGCTGCTGGCTGCAGTTAGCCACAGCGCCTGTCGCGGCAGCACTGAGTCAGATTTTGTAAAGCTGCCTTAAGTTCCTTTAATATTAGGTAAATTCAATTCTACATCTTAATTCACTATATTGGCCATATACAGTATATGTACATAATATTTGTCTTTCCACAGACGACCTTGTTGGAGGAACATCTGTGCAGAGCGGCACTCCAGACAGAGGCAAGAAACCTGACTCAGGCCAAGGCCTGGACCCCGACACGTGCTCCTTCGGCGTCTGCCCATCAACCAACCTTTGTGCGTAAGAACGCTTCATGAATGAGGCCCAATGTTTTCTTTTTGTTTTCTGGAACTGAAGAGAAGGGAAACTTGAGTCTGTAAAGAAAAAAAAAGTTAGGAAGTTTAAAATTTTGACTAGTAAATGGCTGTAAATTTATTATAATTAAACAAACTGTTTTTCAGGTGTGTGATACATTCCTGCCGCACATTGAGGAGCGTTTTGTCTTCACTCAGCATCTCGTCAATGTGACCTGCATGTGGAACTGTTTCCACAGCCCAGTGGGAGGTTTCCTGAGACACACTGGACACAATTGTGGAGGTTTATCCAGTGCTGGACAATTAAAATGACCAAACATATTTAATGTTCATATTGTAATAAATATTGCTTAACACAAGTCATTTTTTTTTTATTTTACAATTGAATAAAGTCTTAAATATTTAACTGAAGTTGAAAATGTATTTTTTATACAGGGTTTACATTAATTCATCTTTAAAAGATTTTTATTGACCGTCACTTTATTGGATTTACGCAGCCCCACCCAAAAAATACTTCAATAGCCGCCACTGTCGGATATTATTCATAAATGGTAACTTGTTGCTGTGTTATGGGCTGCAACAGCACAACTAATGATAACAGACAAAAAAAAGAACAAAAATGGGCTAACTTTTCACCGTTTTCCAACTTGGAAGCAGAGACACACAAACCACATGTCTAACATAACAAAGTCATGTTGGCTTGCTTGGATAACTATAGCTATAAGGCGACCAAACATCAACTTCCAGACTATCCCAGTGTCGATAATGTGTTCTCCACATTTTCATTATGCTAAGCTAATGTATTTAACGGGTACAATATTAGACTGACATTTGCCATGAATAGTCGTTAAAATAATCGGCCGAATAATCTCTTTAAAAATAATTATTTATCCCCACCCCTAGTTGATACACATTCTTAAAAGCACATGGGAATTTTGGTAGAACTACAGTTTGCTAAAATAGGTGGAGCACAGCTTAGCTTACCTTTGTCCGGATTACCATGTTCTCACAGTTTGCTGGCTTCATGATCCCCAGCTTCTGAACCCATCCATTTGTGAACTGCACGAGACTCCAACAACTTGTAGCTTTGGAATTGTTCTGAAATGTACGCGCTCAGACCGCAAGCAAGATAACTGTGTGGCAACAAGTCGTTGTCGCTGATTCATATGGATTCAAATCGTTTATAATGAGTTTGTCCATATACGGTATACCTGTACAGTTCACATCCTTTTCGGGATTTTAATATGTTGTTTTAACATTTGTTCTCAAAAAATTCTACTTCTAGTCCGCGATGTACTGTATGGTTAAACTGCTTGTTTACACTCATTACGCTGCCAAGATGGCTATCATGTTCCAAATTTCCCAGAATGCAAAACATAATCCCAAGCCCTATTTAAAAAAAATGAGCTCCATAACTGAGCCTTAACTGTCCATGTCACTGAGTAAACAATCACTCTATAGTTCTCCTTTTTCTTCTCCTCACACTAAACAGCAATTTGCTGTTCCTCTTTAGATTTATCAGGAATGTATGCAATAAAGGCCTTCTTAAAGGTTTCACTGCCTTGATATGGTCAGGAAATGAAATCTCTTTATGGTAACCCTCATCTTTTCATTTAACAATGAATCTGACGGATTTAAACATTTTAATCTTGTCAGTCAGAAAAACAACATGTCCTGTTGGCCAATATAAAACATCAACAAATGTCATACATTTTTTCCTCTTCTCCTTTCAGCTGCTTCCTTCAGGGATCACCAGCAAGTCATCCATCTAACCCTGTCCTCTGAATCCTCTTCTCTTTCACCAACAAACCTCATGTCCTCCTTCACTACATCCATATAGCTCCTCTTTGATCTCCTTCTAGGCCTCCTGTCTCTAGCCCTAATGCCTGGCAGTTCCCACCTCACCTTCCTTTTCCCGCACACACTAAACATACTATCCCTCTTCTGTACATGTACCACAGTGATCACCTCTACTACTCTTTCTTCTCTCTCATTTTCCTAATTCATCAACTCTTCAAATTACTCTTTCCATCTTCCTATCACATTTCTGGCTCCTGTCAATACATTTACCTCTTCATTTGTCACCCCCCTAATCTGCTGCACATCCTTTCCATCTATGTTTCTCTGCTTCACCAACCTGTACAGATCAGTCCTTTCTGTCCATATTGGTATACATGTTATCACACACCCTTTGTTTGGCCTTCTACCACACTTTTGCCACTTCTACTATCACCTTACACTACATTTCCCTGTACTCTTGTCTATTCTCTTCTGTCCCCTCAGTGTCCCACTTCTTTGTGTCAGGATCTCAGCAGCTTGTGTGTGGTGTTTGTTTCTGCACTAATTGTCATTGCAGGGTGTGGCAGCAGCTGATGAGTGGCTGCAGGTGTGTCTCGTTACTCAGCTCAGGAGAGCTGGGTATTTAAGCAGAGGAGGAACTAGAAGCAGAAGCCAGTTTGTTCCACAACTTCTCGTGGTAACGTGTGGCCTGAGCTTGTGTACTGACAGTTATTAGTGATAGCCGTGTTTAACCTGCCTTCTCCATCCCCTCTCTCAGTCCCGTTACCTGGAGCGCTCCTCCAAGATTGAGTACCTCTGCGCTGGTCGTCTGCCGCGCCGTCAGGAGGACTCTCTTGCCAGGGGTTCCTGAAGTCGTGTGTCCCACGACCATCTTCCCTGTCTGCCTCTGGAAACCACACCTGCCCCCGGAACAGCCGTCTGCTGTCACCCCTGCCTCAACACCACCTGTGGATTTATCAACACACCCTGGATCTCTCCTCACACCCTCAGCCCCTGGATCACCACCACCACTGCTGGTTCCCTGGATCCCTCCTCAAGTGTCATCAGCACCTTTCCTCCGTGAGTTTAAAGAAGCACATTCCCAACATACCGCAGCTTATCATCTGTACATTGGAAAGATCAATCTCTAAACCTGTCTCTGCTCCACTGCCAGGACTCTGCCTGTGCCCTGCCTTCGTTCCAATTCTCCCCCCAGCAGCCTTGTACATTCCTCAGTGTTGTATATTCACCTGTCACTGTGTATATTAAATTCACTGCATCTGATTCCCTGGTTTCTGTGTGTGTTTGGAGCTTGTGTCACACTTGGAGTTCGAAACAAACCGCTAAAAAACATGACACTTTGTAGCTAACCTCTTTTGCTGCATAAACACTTGCACTTCCCCATTCCACCACCAAATCTGCTGGTCTACTTTCCTCCCAGATGACATACCAAGGACTCTCCTGCCCTTGTACCTGATCACACCAGCTGCAGTTGTCCAACAATCTGGAAGCACTTCCTTTCCACCCAAATCTTGTCTTAATACTTCCCTGAGAGTCACACAACACTCTATTTTTAGCTTCCATCCCTTCATCTTCTGTTCTGCATTTGTCTTCTTCTGCTTCTTCACCACTAGAGTCTGCATTACTGTCCTGGATACTAAATATTACCATCACTTCCTCATCAGCTTTGTTACCTGTACCAACATGTCCATTGAAATCTGCTCCAATCACCACTCTCTCACCTCTGGAGATACTCTGCATCACTTCATCTAATGCCGGGTGGACACTGTGCAATTTTAGAAATCTGACTGTCGGGGAAATGCTCCCACTGCACGACCTGGTTTGTCACTCGTACTCTATCTGACCCTATGACATGTGTACTCATACTGTACGACTGCTGTCAACCACGATTATTGACATCCATGACTACCAGTTAGCGTGTGATGGCAAGACGCGCTCGAGTGTGAACAACGAAAAACAAAGGTTCCTATGAAAACCACAGCGTGACTGACAACAAGATAGCGAGCAGACAGAAAGTTGTTGCAGTTGTGTGCGCTGTCTTGTGCGCTGAAACAAAAAAAAAAGAAAAAGATTTGGGTACGTGAATGGCTGAGGAGACGTGGTCGGGATGGGATGTCCATCCTTCATCAGGGGCTTGAGGTAACGTTAATATTAAACTATATATTGTTTTACAGTAGCTATGATAGTTTCACGTTAGCATTAGTCAGCCAATGTTGCTCCACGGGTGTCTTCTGTGCAGGCGCGAACGTAGAATCGTGGCATAACACCGCTCACACTGTACGAGCTACGGCGAAAATTTCTGACATGCCAGAAGTTTGATCGGGAGGTCGCAATATTATCGTTAGAACATAGCAGCAATTAATCCTTCCTCGTGAGTGTTCTCACACTTTATGGCTTACGACCTCCCGACCCAACATCCTGACGCTACGATGTTTCCACGATGACGCAGCGTGGTCTGCGACGGCAAAATTGTGGCGAAATCCCCTTGAAATCGCAGTGTCCGCCCAGCATAACTAACTCCAGAATTTCTCCTTCTCTCCCAACTCACATCCTACCTGTGAGACATGCCCACTGACAACAAAACACCTTCAATTTCCAGCTTTAGACTCATCACTGTATTTGAGACTCTTTTTTTTTTTAAAGAATGTCCCAGATTAAGTTCAGCTGGTGTCACTCTTGTTGATCCGTTCATAACCGAGTTCAGGGCAAAACAGAATTCTGCAAGGTATTTATCCCATGTTTTATGTTTTTCCTCAACATAAGAAGCGATCATTGCCTTGATGTTGTGGTTTATTCTTTCTGTGAAGTTGGCTTGTAACTGGAGATTCAACCATTTGCAGGTTTTCATAAACACAGAATAAATAAATTGAGGGCCATTGTCAGAGAGGATGTAGGTTGGTGTACTCCAGTGGGTAAGTATTTCTCTCGTAAGAATGTGAGAGACATATTCTGCTCTCATCTTACGGAGTGGAAAAAGTTATACCCACCTAGTGTACTAATCAACAAAAACTATTAGAGATTTTTATTGACACTGAATGGCTCCATAAGATCCATTCTAAGAATCTCCAAGCGCTATTGATAAGAGTTTGCTGCAGCTTCCCTCTGGGTTTCCTGTTCTCAGGTCCGTACAGTTGACATACTCTACAGTTAAGCACATGATCCTTGACGTCAATGCTCATTGGGCCAGTATACAAAGGCCTGCAACCTATTATTGGTTTCAAAGCAACCCAAGTAGGGTAATGATGGCATAATTGCCAGTGTAGGAATGCTGGGATGTAGATCTCCTGTGAAGTTTTGTGAGATAGTTGGGTCACTCTGTACACTTTGTCGTCCACAAAAGTGTACTTAGTAGGGCCCCACCGATATGGATTTTTTTGATACCGATACCGATATAAAGACTTTAGAGCAGGCCAATAGCTGATATAATGGCCAATAAATCCATCCACCAGAAAAAAATTCAAAAATATTACTGAAAGCTAAAAGACTGCATTCTAAGCTCATTCTTAAGCTCATGTCTACCTGTTAGACCATGAACTATCTGAATTATTCACTGATTCCAAAAAATGTAAATAATAGACAAGTTTATCTATTTTATGAACATTTATTTACATTTTTAACTGGGCATTCTCATTAATGGAGATGCAGAAACACATTTATGACAAAAATAAATCATAAAAAATATCTGAAAATATCGGCAATTTTTTACCGCTAGCCGATATCACCCTGGACCCCCATATCGGCTGATAAGATTGGCCGGCCGATATATCGGTCGAGCCCTAGTACTTAGTGGTGGGACTTTCAATAATTTCTCTTGTTTCGAGGATCTTGTCATACAGGTTTTGCACATCTGGATTCATCTGCTGAGCTCTCCAAATGTCCTCATTTGTTATTTGGAGATGTTGTGATGTATCCTTCATGGATCGCAGAACAGATGTGTGATTGATAGAGGTCCACTGGTGCTCTTGAGTCTCTGGTATCTGCTCACCTGCTTTCTCCACTACCAACTGGCAGATCCACCAGAAATAAACAGCTGGAGAGTGCTCTCATCAATCGTATGGCACGTACTCTAGAAAAAACATCATCATCATGTTGGGTTCTTTGACCATGTTTGTATTTTTTTAGCATTGTCACTGTAATTGATTGCCAGCCTCCACACAATTACAAGTCACATCGATTGCTCCCCCTGGCCCATGCTCAGTAAGTTCAAGACAAGGAAGGCAACTGGCTTGGATAGCATCAACTCCAGGCTTTGAAGTTATGTGCAGACCTGCTGTGTTGGATTATTGAGCATATCTTCAACCTCAGTTGGAGCAGGTACCAAAGCTGTGGAAGACATCCTGCATGGTACCAGTTACTAATGTCCCACACCCAAAAAGCCTCAATTAATACAGGCCACTAGCCCTGATCTCACATCTGATGAAGATACTGAAGAGACTGGTCCTTAACCAACAGCACCTCTGGTGAGCACATCAATGGATCCACTGCAGTTTGCCTACCAGCCTGACAATAGGGGGAAGATGCCATCATCATCCTCCTACACTGAGCGCTCTCCCCCACCTGTAAAAGGCTGAGAGCACAGCGAGGATCATGCTTTTTTTTATTTCTCCAGTGCTTTTAACACCATCAAGCCTTCACACCCAACTAGACCACCACCTCACAGCTTGAATAGTGAACTACTTCATCAACCTGCCACAGTTTGTAAGGACCTAGGCCTGTGTGTCAGACATGGTCATCTACAGCACAGGGGCACCACACAGAACTGTTCTGGCACATTTCCTACTTACCCTGTACACTGCAGACTTCCGACACCACACAGCTAACTGCAATCTACAAAAGGTCTTTGATGACTCTGCTGTTGTTGGTCACATTACTGAGGGAGACAACAAGGGGTGCAGAAATCAGCAGCTTTGTGAATTTGTGCCCATAAAACCACCTCCAGATCAAAGCTGGTAAAACCAAAGAGCTGGTGGTGGACTTCGAAAAATGCAATCACGCCACAACATTGCTAGTGTCATGTCCAGTGCTCTGTGTGTGTGTGTGTTGTGGTTTTTCTTTGTCGGGTGAGTTCTCTTCTCAGAGCACCATCTTCGTGGAGAGCCAGAGCAGGCTGATTGATCACAGCTCACAGTGCTCACTCCTCAGTCCTCCCGAGAAACCTCCTTCCGAGCTCCCGTGTTCTTGAGTCTCTCTTTGCCCCCCTGGATTATCTCTGTGTTCCCGTGGATTATTCCTGTGTCTCACCTGAGCCCACCTGCACTCCTCGTGACCTCATGTGTTCCTCCTTGTGACTCTCCCTGGACTTCCCAGCTTTATCTCCGCCATCAGCCTGCCTGCTCTCTAGCCCGCTCACCCGACACACACCTCCAGGACTCCATCTCCCTTCACTGACACACCACTGGACCTGCCTTCCCCCGTGTTCATCATCCTCAGCTCTCCCGTGAGTGTTTCCCCCCTGTGAACATTTCCTCCGTGTGTCTTTGTGCCTCAGTGACTAACTGTTTATCTCCTCCCCAGTCCTGGAACTTCCCAAGAATCATCCCCGTTGTTCATTTCACATTCACACTTGTAAATAAACTTTCAACCTTTTTTCACCTGAGCTTGTGTCCGTGTGTGAGTCTGCAATTGGGTTAGAACTTCTCCTTGCGAGAACGTGACAGCTAGTTAACATATAGGGAACAGACATTGAGATGGTGGACTCATACAAGTACCTGAGTGTTTAAACAAAAAACTGGACTGATCAGACAACACTAATAAACTGTATGAGAGAGGCCAGCGCCAACTCTAATCACTGAGGTCGGTGGAATCCTTTGGAGTGCATGTGCCATTTTCAAGGACCTTTCATTACCCTACAGTAGCATTAGCCATGTTTTGAGGCGTGGCCTGCTGGAGCAGCAGTATTTTGACAGCTGAGAGGAACAGACTGAATGAGCTGTTCAGGAAAGCCAGCTTTGTCTTGAAATGCTCCCTTGACCCAGTGGAGGTGGTGGGAGACAGAAGGATGATGTCAAAGCTATCATCGCAAATGAGCCACACATCCCACCCTATTGCGTAGGACTGTGTTAGCACAGGGCAGATCCTTCAGTGACAGGTTGTGCCATCTATAGTGTCTGAAGAAGAGATACCCCAAGTCCTTTCTTACTACTGCTGTCACACTCTTTAATCTAGTCTGCTCCCAGTAGAACAGAAACATATCTCATCCTGTATATTCATACACTGAGACGCTTGTATAAATTTTTTCTGAAAGACAGAAATTGCTTTATAAAATATGATTTTCCCCTGCATCTTCACTTGTCATTTGTTCAGCTCTGGGGCGCTGGAGAAACCCCCCTTAGGATGCAGGCATTTAGATCGAATTAGCCAATAGCAGATTTGCATTACTAAATGGAAGAACTTAATTAAGCCAATCAACGCTGAGAAAATAATTCTATGAAGGGCAGGGGCGGCTCCAGGATTTAGTAGTTGCTCACTGGCTCTAAGGAATTGCTAATCCTTTTTAACACAGTGAAAAACATATTTTGAACTGTATTAACTCTGTAATTTGACAAACACACATGCACTAAGTTCAGGGAGGGTGGAGCTTACTCACTAGTTGATGTCAGAGCAGATAAATGTGTCTGTTGCTGTGGTTCACGGCAAAAGCATCAATGATGCTAGCAACACAAATCTCAGTGCGGCACAACTAAATGAACAAGATCAGATCAAGTGACATGATCGTCTCCTCCCGAGGTTTAGCTTCAGCTAGGGTTGCCATCTTTCTCTTAGTCAAATAAGGGACATTTTTGGCATTTGGAAAAATGCTAATACAACAAACTAGAGAAGCCCTCTGAGCGCACAGACCTCCACCAGTGATCTAAATCACCACTAAAATCTAATCAATTGGTCCTTGGACCATTTCCAACCTATCCTGAAATTTTCATTAAAATCCATCCAGATGTTTTTGAGTTATCTTGTTAACAAACAAACAAACAAACAAACAAACAAACCCTGGTAACACAACCTGGTAACACAACCATTTGAGAGGAGAGCTTTGATGGAGAAGCTTCAGGTTAAAGAGATGGGCCCTGATTAGTCCGACCTAACAAATGAGAAATGAAAGGGGTATGTGAGAGGCTTCCCTCTTTAGCTAGCTGGTAGCTATGCAAACTCACTATTTTGTTTTCCGTGTCTACTTTTAAAACAAGTGGCACTGATCCCACCTGGATGGTTACAGGAGTGAGGAATATGAAACCTCTGTTCAAAAAAATTAAGAGCAAGAGAACACCAGAAAACACATGGATAACGGAAGTAATAACAACGTTTTCTTTTTGTTTTCTGGTAGAATAAAACTGAACAGAAGGGAAACTTGCTAGCCAAGTGATAGAGAAGCCTGTAACAAAATAACTGTTGTCAGGAAGTTTAGAATTTTGACTAGTAGATGTATTGTTAAACACACACATAAAATGAAAAAAGCTTATTGTTTTCACTGAAATTAAAGGAACTTAAGGCAGCTTTACAAAATCTGACTCAGTGCTGCCGCGACAGGCGCTGTGGCTAACTGCAGCCACCAGCCAAGCCGGCACGGGAGCGCGCACAGACACTTTACAGACTGTTCGTCTTCACAGCACTGCACCGGGGAGGCTAACATTCTTCACGTCAGGTCTCTCCACTCTGTTATTTGATTTGATCTCATCATTTTCATACTGTATCAGGCTCTAAACACGACCTATAATGTTTTCTCACCTGGTCACAAGGAAATGAGCCATGTCAGCATCCGTTTTCACTCCCAAATGCAGCTGAAGTTCCCTCCATGAACCGAACGTATATCCAATATTTATGCGGGTGCCTGCCCGGCTTCGGTCATATTTTTTTTTAGACTCACGAGATGCCGCTGATAAAGTCTTTTTTTTCTTCGTGGTGCCACTTTTTTGGGGGGTGAGAGTGGATGCAGGTCGTTTGCTGGCTGCAGAAACATCCATAAGTATACCTTCAGTGTTTGAATCCAAGTCCACGGCAGCCATGTACTTCCTGTTCAAGAGCTGTCGGCAACGCGCATGCAGCGTCAATTTACGTCACATCCCTACAACTGCGCGGAAAATTCGGACGTCGAACTGCAGCGCATTATGTGGCACACAGCGTTTCCAACGCAACAGACATATATGCGGATGGCCTCGTTATTTTGGGTTTTTAATGCTTCATGACCCATTAGCATTGAATAAACTGGAAATGCATGTGTAGTTTTTCACAAATCTTGCCTTATGTCCCTTTAAATCCTATTAATGTCCAAACAAGCCTGTAATGTCTCCAGAAATGTTATTGAAATAAACTGTCATGGTTGTAACTTCATTATATTGAAAAAACGTTAAGGTTTTTCACCCCGGGCTCATACTGCATCCAGATCCGATCCGGTGCGGCCCCCGCAGGTATTCCGTAAGATTACGGAATTGAAGGCTCACAGTAGCTCCGCGCGGTGCGGGTCCGGTTACGGGGGCCATACGGCACAACGGAAAGAATCCGCAAGGTTCTATTTTTTCCGGACACCGGAGAGGATCCGCGTCAAGTTTGATTAAATCTGACGAGCTATACAGGAAGTGTGGCTTGAATATCCGGTGTTTTTTCAAAATAAATGAGTGTACAAACAATTGTAACTTGACTCTTCTTTTTAAACAGCACACGCACTAATAGGAAATGTAAACATTACATCACACCCGGTGACACAGGGTCCCGAAAGCCTGCAGCACAACACATTTTCACACATTTGCTAAATAATGGACGTGTTCTCGTGTGAAGTCCCGACAAAACGATAACCCACGTGCACTTCTGTCCCCGCGAGGGCCGTTTTCTGCACCCAGCACTGGAGCTGGCCGCACTCTCTATCTGGAGCAGATGTGAGTGGTAGCTTGCGGAAAAACCGCACCTAATCCAGACCGAAGCCGTTCCGTAGGCAGTGTGAGCCCGGCGTCAGGTGTGTGACACCATACTGAAGCACATTGAGGAGTGTTTACCCCCCTCTGCTTATGATGTCCCCCCTCTTGTCCTTTATTTTTTATCCCTGGGGGGGATACATTATTTTTGTTCTTCTTTCTCGTAGGACCATACTTCTCAACCCTCCTGACTTTTCTGGGAGAATCCAGAATTTCAATGTTCCTCCCGAAAATCTCCCAGGACTATCATCCTCCTGAATTTCTCCCAATTTCCACCTGGATAACAATATTGCTTAACCATCCGTCACTGGGCTCTGTTCCTTGCCGGACATTAATAACAGTTACACCTCAAAGTCATCACCATCTGTTGTGTAGGTACTGCTATTTAATTAGTTACGCTATTACTGTGGACTGTTCTTTTGTCAAATAAATAAGCAGCATGTTTAATGTGTGTTTAATGCTGCAGACCTTTTAAAAGTAAAAAAAAAATCCCCCTCTCTGTTTTTTACACAAATCGCACACTGACAATAATCTATCAGATATGTATCAATGTCTAACATGTTGGGGCAGCTTGTTTCACAGTTTAGGAACCACAACTGAAAAGACCCGTTCATCTCTGTCATTGAGCATGATCAACTGATCTAACTGATCTGGAGACACATAAAGATGCAAGTTGTCAGGAGCAATCAGGATTTCTATATGTCAACCATAAAAATCAAACCTAAAACCAACAGGAAGCCAATGTAGAACCTCCAGTTTATTTAGGATACTGAAGACAGAGTACTAACCAACACCAGTAGGCATGAACATATCACATCCATTCTAAAAACTCTCCACTAGCTTCCAGTTAAGGAGAGAATTGATTTAAAAGTTCTATTTATTTTTAAGAAAAACTATTACGATGTGTACAACTACAAAGACAACAGAAATAACTACCACCATTGCAACAACCTCTTCCATAAAAAAATATGCAGTACTCTGGTGGTTATTGACTGCATCATTGGGAAAGATGATTGCTTTAAAAAGGTATATAGAAATGTTATGGAACCTTGTTCTGTTTTAAACATGGAAAACATCTGGAATGTTTCATTTGAGTCATCATTTGTTGTCACCTGCTGGGAGAAGTTAGATGGTTATTTTTATAAAGGAATAAAATGTTGTTCTTTACTCACATCAAATAGTCTCTCTACGTACACCTCCTCATTGACCTTTTCCCGCAGCATGTCCTGAGAATGACGAACAAATGTCACATAACTGTCTGCGACGTCCATCCCTGGCTTCTGCAGAAAAACAAAAACAGACAAAGGTAAAAGAAATTTTGTTTTGTTTTTTTCTGTTCTAATAAACATGTGTTAATGCAGAAAATAGTTCTCTTTCATTTGTTGCTGTTGAATCACTGCCTCATTTCTGAAGTTTTTTCCTTCAGTCTGGATCCAGCACATCAGCTCAATAGGCAACAGTCAGTGACTTTGTTATTCTGTTCTGACTCTGTCTCTTGAATTTGGATGTTTCAGCTGAGTACAGCAATGGAATTGGTAGTCTGTTGCTACATATTGGTGGAACATGTTGTGGGCGGCCATAGCCTAGTTGCAAACGGCCGTAGCCTAATGGGGAGGGATATTGCCTCTTATTTGGAAGATTGGGGTTTGATCCCTGGTGCTGGCAGGCTACTTGTTAAAGTATCTTTGGGCAAGATACTGCACCAGCAACTGCCCCGGGGAGTAGGGATGGGCGATATGGCCTCAAATTATATTGATATTGAGCAGCTCACCTAAATGAATGCAATAAATGAACCATAACTAGCACCAGTGACATGCGCGCGCGCACACACACACACACCAGTGTGTTTTGGTATCCTTATGGGGACCGTCCATTGACTTCCATTGATTTTAGTAACTAGATTTATACCTAACCCAAACTCTTTTCCTAACCTTAACCATTACTGATCTATAACTAACCCTAAGACTAACTAAAACTCTATTCACACCATACCTATAAACCTAACCCCTAACCCTAAAAAGGAGAGTCCCCCACATGGGGACCAGGCTTCGGTCCCCATAAGAACCCTCGGACCCCAGAAAGATAGTAAAAGTCACGAAACGGGTCCTCAGGAGGTCAGAAATACAAGCCCACACACACACACACACACACAAAGCCTGTTCCTTTCTATATTAAATGGCCTAACTTGCATAATGTGCTAGTGAATGTGATGGTTCTTGTTATTGTGTGGCTTCAACTAGCTTTTTAATTCAGGGTTCTATTCCCACTCCTTTCTGTATTTCTTAAAGAGGCCATTTCATACAAATTTCATGACTTTGTGGTTATTTTTAAATATTAACCTGTAAAATGAAACATTTTGTATCTAAAAAATGTCAGGAAACACTTATTAACAGACCTTCCAATCTGTCTGCATTAAAATTCGTGTGGTTCCAGCTCCTTCCATCAGGCTTCAGGCAGCAGCTCGTTCATATTCATTATTCGAATTTGCTGGACTAAGATTGGCTAACAAATTATCCTATGACACCAAGGTATACTGTTTCCTGCCACGCTGCGCATGACAATGTTAGATGTTGTGTCTTCCTGTTTGCTACGTCCTATGCTACAGCTTTTAGCCAGAGGCATTCTAGGTGTGGTTTCAACTGCGGGAGCTGCCGAATACTAACGAACAAAGAAGATGTGACGAAACAGATACAGGCAGTTCGGACAAGGGAGAACTTGGGTGTTATCGTCACCTGCATAGTTTGAGAGATAAAAACTGAAAGAGAAGTTGTTGACCTGTTGTACCCACTATGAAGGTAAAAACACCTGTGGAGCTAAAATATTCAACAGAAACCTTAGAAAAACCATTTTTAATGGAAGGGCCTCCTTAAGAGGTCAGTTTAGACTCAGAGAAGCGACCACACAGACCAGGTGAGGAGGTGACTGGGGCTGTGAATGAAATCAGTGACTTGATAACGGTGTGAAGTTCTTTATTTTAGACAGAAAATATTTTGCCTTTGAATCTGAGGATGGGTGACCAGCTGCATCAGCTGTAATGTATTGTATAGCAATATTGTGGTAGATTGGGTTCACCTCTTGGTTTCACTTTTAATTCAATGTATTGATGTGTTAAAGCACTTTGGGCCTGTCCTTATGTTGTAAAGTGCTATACAAATAAAATTGACCTGACTTGACTTTTGCAGCCTCGTCCCTGTCAGTGTGTGTCCCAAGGCAGCTGTGGCTACAATGTGTGTGTAGTTTATCACCACCAAATATTTGAGTGTGTGTGTGCATGTGTGAATGGGTGAATGACAAAAAAAACTGTAGTGTAGTGTAGTGTAACTGTAATGTACTGGAGGCCATTTACCATTCAAAAACATCCATAAAGCGCAACCAAGGGAGAAGGTGAGATGTTACAACTATAAGCACTAAAGATGGGTTCAAAAAAAGAGTGACCAGAATGAGAGACGTTAAGGACAAGACCAAAACATATGATAGGAAGTAGCTGGAGTCTGTTACACCTCTCACATGAGAGGTCTATATTTGGAAATATTTTAGCTATTTTAGCTTTAGAGAAGTGTATCCTTTGTTACACTTTAAACTGTATCAAAGCATGTCTGGAACATATGGAGGAGGAGTGGACTTTAGTAAAAGCCATATTCCATTCCTCGCCAGACAGCTTGGTCTCCAAGTCGTTTTCCCGTTGTTCTTTAACTTGTGAAATAGCTATCCATAATATGGGACTACATAAATGATATCTGCTCTTTTTTATCTTATGGCACTTTTCCACTGGCATTTTCTAGCTCTGCACAGCTTGCCCCTACATGATATGCTGACCGGTTGTGCTACCATTATATTCACAGACGTGAATACAATGGCAGGCGTGAATTAGGGTGGGGTAGTCTGCTTTCATCTTCTTCAGCTTCTCTCTGCTTCAAAGTCTGCTGAAAGCCATGAGCGGCCATTGAGTCTGAGAGCTCTTTAAAAACTTTTTTGTTTAATGTCACTCTGTCCAACTGTATCCTTTCTTCAGCCACCAAAGACAGGAAAGTTTTCACCTCAACATTGCTCCACTGACTCACTATTATTTAACTGTAACACAAGCAGTAACAACAACAAAAGTTTTAAAAGGTTTAGCTGTGTCACTATTTATTGACCTAACTTCTGGCTCCTGGCCAATCACTGCACAACGGGTGCAGCGGCTCGCTTCAGCCCTGGAGGTGGTACGAAAAATCTGCGAGTCACCCCCAAAAATGGATAGTGGAAATGCTCTCAATCTTTGCTGTGCAACGGTGGGCCAAGCTGAGTAGATACCAGTGGAAAAGCACCCTTATTCACTTTTAATATGGAATCTTAACAGGAGGGAGTGGGAAGTGAGATAAAAAAAGTAAAATTGTTAATTTGCAAGTATCGCAAGAAATTCTTTTTGGTCTGACCGGAGTTCTTTGATATTTTTTCAAAGCTAGCAAAAGAAAACAAAAAACAGACTGCTTGGTCAAACCTGTGATTTGATGATCTTTTGTATAGTTACCACATGGTTTGGTTAACACACACACTTCGGTGGACTTTCATCTTTGTTTCTGATAAAATGCCTGCCTCTCTTCATTTAATTTAAACTTAATTGTAACAATTGAAGGTCCATGCCCTAACCATCAATTCTGAGAGCTTATGTTGTGTACTGCCTGGATACTTGGTTCCACCCTCTGAATTTACTGAATCATGGTGCACATTTGTGTTGTGTGACACTTATAAGGCAAATATTAATTTTTTTATGAGCGTGGGTGTGTCTCAGTTTAAAAGGCCCTGAAGTGATGAAACGCAAGAACATAACTCTTTGATGGACATCAAAAACAATTTGTGAGCTCATGTTTCCGTTGATAAAATGGGGGAACTCTGTATAGCAGGTTGTTGTAGCAACCCTGTTTCATTAATGTGTTTCCCTAAATCAGACCCAGAGAATTATGAAATCCTCACATGGAAATAAAAGACTTCATAACACTCTCAGAAATAGAGACATGAGACAAGAACATTTTTGTACCTATAGGTAAATATTTGGTAACGCTTCCTTTTACAGTCCCCTAATTACTAAGAAATTACCTGGTACTTATATGGTAAATCTTGAAGTGTTACTGGTAATTACCATGTGTATTAAGAAGGTAATTACCAGAGTAAGTACAGCAGATATTACTTGGAATTTACCCGATACATATATGGAAAATTATAGCAAATATGGGGTAATTACTACATGTAATAAGTAGGTAAATACAGAGAAAGTATTGCTGGATTTACTAGGAAAAACCTCCACCATTACCCATCAACTCAATTAGGTTGTGATCAGTTCAGATTGTAATAACTAAAATTAAGGTAGTACCTTCCAATAAATTACCTTTCCTTACATGTCCTTCTGAGTTTTTTTTTTTTTAAGCATTTACCTTGTACTTACCTTTAACAACCTTCTACACCTGCAGGACGTATTCCTCTAGGATCCTGGTACATCTTAAATACTGGGTATGTGCTTGCAAATGTTCTGAGTATTTACTCAGTAAGTAAGTGGAAACTGGACTGTAAAAGAAAGTCTTGATTGTTGGTGTTATTGGTGTTACCAGGTTATTTCCATAAAATTACTGATACATTGTTTACTTTTCCATGTAATCAATAGACACTTTTACCATCTTATCACCTGCAATGTTTCTAAGTAAAACTCGACATTTTACTTGGTAAGTAAGTGGAAACTGGACTGTAAAAGGAAGTCTGGCTTGTTTCCATGGTGTTACCAGGTTCTTACCATAAAATTTCTAATACATTGTAACAGACACATTTACCATCTTATCTCCTGCAACAATGAAAAGGGATTGATCTTGTAATGTTTTAGGCATGAAAAACACTCCAGAGTGCACAGAACAAGGAGCGGAGACTGTTCTTGAAGTTAAAAGATTTATTGAGTAGGTGCAGAGTGAGCTGTCTGCAGGAACGCAGGATCTTTGTAACCGGAACTCATGTTGTTCTGGAGTGAGGAAAGGCCAGAGTCAGTGGGTGGAAACACAAATGAGCTTCATCAGTGATATTGGACACAAATTTCAGTGTTAACATAGTACTTACATAGTACTTACAGACGGACTCAATGATCACAACTGATGGACTATGGTGTTGTATTCCGACCCATTTATTCACAGTTAACCACAGACACGCCGTAAGAGCTGAAATCATGAGATAAAACATAAAATCATTCACTACACCATAAAAAGGAGAAAATGCTAGCGTCAGCATGCTAGCTCACTCCACAACCTGTTAACATACAATAAATCAATTTTAAAATTATCTGAAATGTAAACAACAGATGCAATCCACAAACATACCTGTTTGCCTTTCAGCTAGATGTTAAATTAAAGATGGATGGAAAATGATAAGGTTCTGATCAGCTATCTTCTGGAAAACAGTAGTATTTCAACCTTCTTCTTCTTGTTTCTTGGTGGGTGCCATCTAACTTTTACATTTACGCCACCTACTGTACTGGAGTGTGGGTAGCATTTTAAATCCAGCCAAAAAATATCTTCAATAAACCACTTTGAAACAATCTCTAACTTAGATTTCCTTTCTTCACCATTTAGTTAATACTTTACATTTATTCCTCTACCCCAAGTTTCTTTTAGTTCCTCTCTAGGTTTTTCACTACCTTTTACATATTTAAGACATGTACAGTCCAGTAGGTGGCAGAAATGCACCCAAAAGTTAGATGGCACCTGCCAAGAAACAAGAAGAAGAAGAAGGTGGAGGAAGAAGGTTTTCCAGCAGAAAACTAATCAGAAGATCATACCTTTCCATCCATCTTTAATGTAGCATCTAGTTGAAAGGTGAACAGGTATGTTTGTGGATTGTATCTGTTGTTTACATTTCAGATAATTTTGAAATGTATTTCTTGTAAGTTTTGGAGTAAGCTAGCATGCTGATGCTAGTACTTGCGTTCCCATTTTTATGGTGTATTTAGCAAAGGCTGAAAATTGGTTATATGAAGTGAATGATTTTATGTTTTATCTTGTGATTCCAGCTTTTACAATGTTTCTGTAGTTAACTGTGAATAAATGGATTGGTCACATCACAGTGCATCAATTGTGATCATTGAGTCCGATATTAAGTACTACGTAATTTCTACATAAACACTGAACTTTATTACCAATATCATCGGGTAAAACTCATCTGTGTTTCCATCCTCTGACTCTGGCATTTTCCCACTGCAGAACAATATTAGTTCCGGTTACAAAAATCCTGCCTTCCTGCACTCTGCACCTACTCAATAAATCTTTTAACTTCAAGAACAATCTCTGCTCAATGTTCCATGCACTCTCAAGTGTTTTCCATGCCTGAAACATTACAAGATTAAACCCTTTTCATCGTTGCAGAAGATAAGATGGTAAAAGTGTCTGTTACAATGTATTAGACATTTTATGGTAATAACTTGGTAACACCATTGAAACAAGCCAGACTTCCTTTTACAGTCCAGTTTCCACTTACTTACCAAGTAAAATGTCGAGTTTTACTTAGAAACATTGCAGGAGATAAGATGGTAAAAGTGTCTATTAACAATATGGAAAAGTGAACAATGTATCAGTAATTTTATGGTAATAACCTGGGAACACCATCGAAACAAGCCAGACTTCCTTTTACAGTCCAGTTTCCACTTACTTACCAAGTAAAATGTTGAGTTTTACTTAGAAGAACTGCAGGAGATAAGATGGTAAAAGTGTCTATTGATCACATGGAAAAGTGAACAATGTATCAGTAATTTTATGGTAATAACCTGGTAACACCATTGAAACAAGCCAGACTTCCTTTTACAGTCCAGTTTCCACTTAGTTACCAAGTAAAAGGTTGAGTTTTACTTAAAAACATTACAGGAGATAAGATGGTAAAAGTGTCTATTGATTACATGGAAAAGTTAACAATGTATCAGTAATTTTATGGTAATAACCTGGTAACACCATGGAAACAATCCAGACTTCCTTTTACAGTCCAGTTTCCACTTACTTACCAAGTAAAATGTCGAGTTTTACTTAGAAACATTGCAGGAGATAAGATGGTAAAAGTGTCTATTGATTACATGGAAAAGTTAACAATGTATCAGAAATTTTATGGTAATAACCTGGTAACACCATGGAAACAATCCAGACTTCCTTTTCCACTTACTTACCAAGTAAAATGTTGAGTTTTACTTAGAAACATTGCAGGAGATAAGATGGTAAAAGTGTCTATTGATCACATGGAAAAGTGAACAATGTATCAGTAATTTTATGGTAATAACCTGGTAACACCAATAACACCAACAATCCAGACTTTCTTTTACAGTCCAGTTTCCACTTACTTACTGAGTAAATACTCAGAACATTTGCATGCACATACCAAGTATTTAAGATGTACCAGGATCCTAGAGGAATACGTCCTGCAGGTGTAGAAGGTTGTTAAAGGTAAGTACAAGGTAAATGCTTAAAAAAAACAAACTCAGAAGGACATGTAAGGAAAGGTAATTTATTGGAAGGTACTACCTTAATTTTAGTTATTACAATCTGAACTGATCACAACCTAATTGAGTTGATGGGTAATAGTGGAGGTTTTTCCTAGTAAATCTAGCAATACTTTCTCTGTATTTACCTATTTATTACATGTGGTAATTACCCCTATATATGCTATAATTTTCCATATATGTATCGGGTAAATTCCAAGTAATATCTGCTGTACTTACTCTGTAATTACCTTCTTAATACACATGGTAATTACCAATAACACACCAAGAGTTACCAAATAAGTACCAGGTAATGTCCTGGTAATTAGGGGACTGTAAAAGGAAGCGTTACCAAATATTTTCCTTTTTTTTTCCCTCAAAAGAACAATTGGTCTTTAAAAGGCTGGAAATGCCCCTTTGAGGATTCAAACTGATATAAAGTATACCATTTCAAGTTAATGCACCTGAAAGCCTGTCCAAGGCTGGTTAATCGCCATTTTATTAAGTTTCATCTATAATTTTCAATATTATGTTTTAAATGTTTTAAATGTTTATACTTCAAAAAGTGGCAGAATTTTACTGTTTTACTGGAACAACTTCATAAAGGTACACAAATGGACCTGGGCTAAAGGGCACACCCCCAGCGACTAGAAGGGTAAAAATTCTATACCAACCTTCTCCGATACAGGCACAATGAGAGGAGACAGTGCCCCATGGAAAACCTGAAAAGTAGATGTTATCAAGAAGGTAACGATCCTTAATGGAGATATCATTTAATTCTTGATAATCTCTACCTGGCCTTAGGGACTTGGGTTTCTGCCCACAAAGAAAAACCCTGCTTAGCAGGAAAGTACAGCTTACACCTGCACATATTTAAAGAAGCCATTTCACACTGATTTCATGACTTTGTAGTTATTTCTTAAGTATTAACCTGTAATATGAAACATTTTATATCTAAAAAAATGTAAGGAAACACCGATTAACAGACCTTTCAATCTCTCTGTGCCAAAATTCGGCTGGTTTTGTCAGGCTTTGGCAGCAACTCATTAATATTCATTATTCAAACAGCAGCAACAGTAGACATCGTGTCTTCTGGTTTGTTGTGTCTTATGCTACAGCTTTTAGCCAGCAGCATGCTAGGCGTGGTTTCAACTGCGGGAGCTGAATATTAACGAGCAAAGGAGTTGTGACAAAACAGATACAGGCCGTTCGAACTCGTGAGAACTTGGGTTTTATTGCCACCTGCGTAGTTTGAGAGATAAAAACTGAAATGGAAGTTACTGACCTGTTTTCACACTCACTATGAAGGTAACACCTGTGGAGCTAAAATATTCAACAGAAACCTCAGAAAAACTGTTTTTAATGGAATGGCCTCTTTAAGGAAGAAGACACAGGAACATAGCAAAATCACATTTACATTATGCCACTAGCTACTAAAGTGCCTTTTCGACAGAGTAACTAAGTGTTTTTTTCAAATAAGAACTGAATTTTTAACACGGCTGGCATGGTATGTTTGACAGCATACACAGTGCCTATTTATATTCACTAAGAAGGCTTTAATTTAAAATTTGACATGTTCAGAAGGCCGAATTACTGGCAACTTACAGTACATGCATATGATGTGGACACACACAATTGCACATGTAACAAGTGCCAACCTGACAGCAGAAGTGGCATGTGTTGTACAACATGGACTCACAATGTTCGTTGCACAGTGAGGCACAAGGCATGGCTGGCTGTCAGTGTCTGGCCACATGCAAATTATCTGTCATTTTGGAGGAAATATGGGGACATATCATGTAGAAATATGACAACTAACACCATCTGATTATGTTTTTACATGTGACAGCATAGTCAAATATTTATACTATCACAAGAAACATACAAACATGCAAACACAGCAGTAGATAAAAGATGGCTTTATTTTAATTCTTCAACATACAAAAACTTTTATTTGATGGTTAAAATAATAGCACATGCAGCTGAGAGATTAAAGCATTACCCTTGATTTATCATTATTAACAAAAAAATTTTCAATTTTAAATTATTTCTGGCAACTTATTTTGATTTTCTAATACAAACCACACCTATTAGTAAAAGCAAGTGGCGAAAGGGGGTGAACTCGGAAGTTATTTAACTGGACTTCAAGGTGTTTTTGTATAAACTGGATTTCCCCCACCACAAAGTAATAATAAAAGACAAAGTAGTAGTAATAGAAAGTAATAGTAGTGGAGGGGAAGAAGATTATGTAAGGATTTGATGCCTCAAAGCTGTGGGCTGAGATACTTTTTTGATGTGGTGTAACTGGGAGTGAAATAGACATGACCTTTGTCCAAAGTTTAATTTATTTAATAATTCCAGTGGGCAGCACAGTGGCACAGTGGGTAGCACTGGTGCCTTGCAGTGAGAAGGTCCTGGGTTTGAAACTGGGCTGGGACCTTTCTGTTTTGAGTTTGCATTTTGTATGAAGCAGCTAATATTTTATCTTATTTTTAGGCTTAAAAAAAATTATTAACAACTTATTGAACCTGAAGTTATTTAAATGGAACAAATCCTTCTTTGCAGTACACAGGACACTTGTACCACTTGTATCATGTACCATGGTCCATTTTTTCCTTTACCAGACAGGTAACAGACTCTGAGCTTCACTGACTTCTCTTTCTAAACCAAAAACTCAGCTTTTCAGGGTGAACATACTCAGAGTTTTCATAGATCCTGCCCTCTGGAATGTTACACTGTTGAGGTATACCCATTTCAACCAAAGTCATCCTGACAGGTGCTCCATAAATAAAAGGGACTTGTTCTCAAACAGGTATACTCTTTTCCTTCATTAAAGGAACAAACTCTTCGCTTTCTGCTCGTCATCGTTTTTACCCAGATCCAACTGACTAGCAAGGACTGGATACATTCTCACATCACACAGTCTTTATATAATGCTGGGTGTTCAAAACACCATGAAAACATGGTTTGTGTATCACAAGACCGAGTTAAATTTTTTAAAATTTGTTCTACATTTATGCATCCTATTTTAATCGCTGTAGTTATAGTCTGGTTATTTTACATCGGCTGACTAACTCCTTTTACCTCTACGTTTAGTAGCAAAATTTCAAAGTAAATTACAAACAGTTCTGACTAATTTTTAAAAGATTTATTACTGATAGCTAAACACAAGCTGCAAAACTTAAAGACAAAGTCAATGAGTGAACTTTAAGCGCCTCACTTATTGACAAACGTGAATGTACTTTTGCATACAGTAACCAGTTATCTTAAAATGTTATACTTACTGGAACATCCACATACTTTGAGGCCGCTTTTACCTTTGAATAAAGAAAAACACAAACATGACAGTCATCTCGTCAGCAAACTGTGCACTGCAGAATTATTAATTCTAGAGTATGACATCAGAATTATATCAAAAGTACGAAGAACAAGTTCTTTAACTCTGTGAAATGAAATGAAAATGAAATGAAAAATACTTTATTTATCCCAGAAGGGAAATTCAACGTTGTAGTAGTTTTTTTTTTTTTTGTCCAACAATAAAAACAAAAATGAAGACAACAATACAATAATAACAATCAAGGTCTGTTCTTGTTGTGGAGGCTAATGGCTGCAGGCAGGAATGATCTTTTGTATCTTTCGGTCTTGCATCGGACCTGAAGAAGCCTCTCACTGAACACACTCTGTTGTTTGATCACTGTGTCGTGCAGAGGGTGAGAAGAGTCCTCCATCATCTTCATCAGCTTGTCCAGCATTCTTTTTTGTACAATCAGCTCCAGCGGCTCCAGAGATACTCCCAGCACAGATCCAGCTTTCCTGATCAGTTTGTTGATTCTCTTCAAGTCTCTGGTTCTGATGCTGCTGCCCCAGCAGATGGCTGCAAAGCTGATTGCACTTTCCACAACAGACCTATAGAAGATTTGCAACATCTTGGTGCAGACATTAAAAGATCTCAGCTTCCTTAAGAAGTAGAGTCTGCTCTGACCTTTCTTGTAGATGTATTCTGTGTTGCATTTCCACTCTAGTCTGTTGTCCAGCTGAACTCCAAGGTACTTGTATTCCTCCACCACCTCTACCTCCTCTCCTAGGATGGAAATACTGCTGTGTTGATTCTTTCTCCTCCTGAAGTCAACAATCATCTCCTTAGTTTTGCTGGTATTTAAAACGAGATGATTGTTACCGCACCATTTCACAAACTGACTGACCAGTTCTCTATACTCAGCTTCTTGTCCCTCACTGATGCACCCAACAACTGCAGAGTCATCAGAGTATTTCTGCAGATGACAGGACTCAGAGTTGTACTGGAAGTCAGAGGTGTACATCGTGAAGAGAAATGGTGAGAGTACAGTTTTTTGTGGCGCTCCAGTGCTGCTGACCTCCATCTCAGACACACAACCCCCCAGTCTCACAAACTGTGGTCTGTTTGTGAGGTAGTCATAAATCCAGGAGGTTGTGGAGGAATCCACCTGGAATTTATGGAGCTTCTCACATAAAGCAGGCTGAATTGTGTTAAAAGCACTTGAGAAGTCAAAGAACATGACCCTCAAAGTGCTGCCTGATTGGTCCAGATGAGAGTGTGCTCTGTGAAGCAGGTAGATGATGGCATCTTCAACCCCAAGCCCATTACGGTATGCAAACTGTAATGGGTCCTGAAAGGTGCTGACCTGCTTGTTGAGGTGAGCCAGTAAGAGTCTCTCCAGGACTTTCATGACGTGAGATGTCAGGGCAACTGGTCTGTAGTCGTTTGGTTCAGCTGGTTGTGGTTTTTTAGGTACTGGAACAAGGCAGGATGTTTTCCACAGCACAGGAACTGTTTTCTGTCTCAAACTGGTGTTGAAGAGGTGCTGGAGAACTGGACATAGTTGCATTGAGCAGGTCTTGAGAACTCTGGGACTGACACCATCTGGACCTGCAGCCTTGTTCTGGTTCAGTTTCTCCAGTTGTTTCTTGACCTGGTTGCAGGTCACAGACAGAGTGGAGGTGGAGGCAGAGGAGGTCTTTGGGTGCTCTGAGGTGGAGGAAGATGATGCAGTGTTCTGGTCCATGACTGAGCTGCAGGGTGACGGAGTGGAGGTGTGACAGGAAAGCTGTGGGCTCATGGAGGGTGTGTGGTCTGTGGGGCTGGAGGCAGGGGGGGAACTGAACCTGTTGAAGAACATGTTCAGTTCATTAGCTCTGTCCAGACCTCCATCAGTCTGGTCCCCCTTTACCTTGAAGCCGGTGATCTTCTTCATTCCAGACCACACATCCCTCATGTTGTTCTGCTGGAGCTGACTCTCTAGCTTCCTCCTGTAGTCCTCCTTGCACTTCCTTGTTTGTGCTTTAAGTTGTTTTTGTGTTGTCTTTAATAACTCCCTGTCACCATCCCTGAAGGCTTTCTTTTTGATGTTCAGCAGCTTTTTCAGGTCTCTGGTGATCCAGGGTTTGTTATTGGGGAAGCACCTCACAGTTCTTGTTGGTACAATGCTGTCCACACAGAAGTTTATATAATCTGTCACACACTCAGTCATGGTGTTGATGTTGTCTCCATGAGGTTCATAGAGGACATTCCAGTCCGTAGCCTCGAAGCAACTTTTCAGAGCACCTTCAGCATCATTAGACCAGGTTTTGATGGTTTTTGTGATCACTGGTTGCTGCTGAACGATGGGCTTGTAGGTGGAGGTGAGAATAACCAGATTATGGTCAGATCTTCCTAAAGGTGGCAGGGCAGAGGAGCTGTATGCATTTTTAATATTTACATAAAATAAGTCCAACGTCTTATTTTCTCTGGTGGAGCAGCTGACAAACTGTTGGAATGTTGGTAAAGCTGTAGAGAGGGAGACGTTGTTGAAGTCTCCAGAGATCACCATAACTGAGTTTGGATGCTGTGTTTGTAGCCTTGCAACAACGGAGCTGATGACATCACAGGCAGTTTCTGGAGCGGTACCAGGTATTATATAAACCGCTACCAGAATAACACAGGTAAACTCTCTGGGTAAATAATATGGACGGAAACTCACAGCTAACAGTTCGATGTCCCTCGTACAGATGTTCTCCTTCACGGTAACATGTCCAGGATGACACCAACGCTGGTTAACCAGCACTAAGATACCACCTCCCCTCAGCTTACCGCTGAGTTGCTTACTGCGGTCTGCGCGGACCGTCAGAAAGCCGTGTACAGACACGTTACTGTCCGGGATGTGTTCATGCAGCCACGTCTCAGTGAAACACATAAAACTGCATTCTCTGTACTCTCTCTGGGACCTGGTTAGCACCTCGAGCTCGTCCGTTTTGTTAGCTAGCGAGCTGACGTTACCCATCACAACAGTTGGAAGAAACGGTTTAAATCTCCACCGCTTTTCTCTCTGCTTCACTCCTGCCCTGTGTCCTCTTCTCTTTCTCTTCAACTCCAGCGGGATTTGCTGTGCTATTTCACTGTTAATTTTGATTTGGGAGAGTTTTATCAGTTGGTCACGCTGATAAACAAGTCTTCCGTTGCCATGGAGACTCATCATAACCAAATCTGGAAACAGCCAAAAAGAGCCAAAAACATCCAAAAAACTCTCCCGTGCAGCACAGCCCCCGAACCGACGCAAAATCCCCTTTAAAAAAAAACTAATTCGACAGCTGAAGTCTGTCAAAAGACGGCTGTAATTTAAAAAAAATCACGATAGCAAAGACAGAGCTACTACAATTTGCTGCCACCTCGCGGCGCATTCTAGAACTGTGTGGATATTATCTACTCGCGGGAGCCGAAATTTAACACTCACGCCGTTTCAACCATTCAGACGAGTATTTCATCTCTTGCTTGTGAAAAAATTTCTCAAGTACACAGCTTCAACCATTAGCACGTACGGTACATACATTTGACTTTTGACAGTTTGGAGACCGAGCACAGCTGCAACACTGACCCTCACGTGATTGAAAAAAATCTGAATCAAGCTTTATTCACCAAGTGTCATTTGCACAGTACAAGGAATTTGACTTGGAAGATAGCACAGACATTTTCTTGCCATTTCTGGTAATTTCAGGCAGTCACACACATGTGATGAGGTCATCACTATAGAACTGGAACTCAGAGTCCACTCATGATATTAAGATGATTGTTAAAACTGATTCAGGTTGATCTTTGTAGTTTTGTGGTATCTATTTGAGACATAATTGTTACTTTTAATATGTGAGATTATTACAATGAAATGTAGTCCGGTCTTGTTTTGTGTTTGTTTGTGATTGCAGGGATTATTGATGGTGGTCACAGGGCGATGATTTATTTTCAGTGTAGGCACCTGCTCAGGTGTCATGGCATTAGAGAGAGGGTGAACGGATCCCCTTTTATTGACAGCCTCTCTGATTTCTGTGATTATTTCCTGTTTGGTATTATTATTTTGAGTATGGACAAGCTATTAAACTTTTCTTTAATAAAGCTAGGATCGCAGTGAATATTTTTTAACAGGCACATTAAGAGCCTGTCTCGGCCTCTCTGCGGAGTCTCTACAACAGTGACACTAAACCTCTTTTTCTGCTTTGTAAAGAAAGAAATTAGGAAAAATATCCAAGGGCTGAATTTAAGTGTAGGCCTGCATCACATGTTTTATACTGACCTACTAGATGAAAAAGTTGCCTTAATGAACATTATTATTTTACTCGATAAATCTCATCTACATACATAATAATAATACATTTTATTTATTAAGCGCCTTTCAGGACACCCAAGGTCGCTTTACAGGACATAAAACACAAAACACAGAAGGTTTTCGGGTGAGCAGCGGCAGCCAGACGCGCCAGCGTTCACTTAACCAGAACATAAAAGTAAACAGGAAAAGTACATAAGGAAAGACAGGAGAAAAAAATTCCCCACTAGTGGCGCTGCATGAGATTGAAAAAAAAACACCTCAGTGGAGATGGACCACGCACACACGGTGAGGTCATTGAGGGGGCGTGTTTGTGATGTATGATTATGTGAATGTGTTGCAAGAACGTAAACACCGTCGTTGAGCAACGCTCTCAGGTGTTTTTATCAGGAAATCCCCTGTCCTTGCGAGTCTTTGCTCCAGCTACAGCATTTGGAGTGAGGAGGGGGGGGCTGAGTGAACCATCTGCAATCTCCTCAGGGGAGTTTGGAATGTTGACCTTCAGCCCAGCCAAAACAAAATAAGACCAAGTTAGAGCAGACTTTAGAATTCAGCAGTCTTTTTAGTCCTTATGGTACTTCTTCTAGTGGAGAATCAGAAACAGCCAAATAAAACCAAATCACATGAAACAGCCAATCAATCACTCCTCCACATAGAACCGAACCTGCAGCTTCTATAAGATGACACCCATCCTTCCAGTGAAATACAAGCACATCAGTCTGTGATCCACACCCCCGAGCTTTTAGTCCGAGTGCTGCCAGATAAGGTTACATACTTTCCTTATTTTTCCAAATTTGTCGATACGTCAGATGACTGCCAGCTCCAATCAGCAGGTTCCCATGACCAGTAATACAAATAAATACGTCCTCCACCGACAGAGTGTGGGTCGAGTCTGAGCATGGTGGGTCCCCCTTCACGAGCCTCAATTGTAGTAAAAAAAAAGTTTTCCAATGTGTAAGTGACCACGATACCAGATCCATAATTTCACATTCGAGGAATTTGCAGATGGGAGACTCAAAGACGCACAAAAGCAGGGAAAAATGGGGAGCAGAGCAGAAAGCATGTGCCTCACCAAGGGATCAGTAGAAAAAAAATAAAAAATACATGCAATTAGAAGAATCTATTTCCTTCATCTGCAGGTTCTAAATGTATTTCTCTTAAAGCTTCTAAAAGACTCAAGTCAGTTGAAAAACAGAGAAAAGTTGTTAAAAACAAGATAATTGTATTATAGTTTGCCGGATGCTTGATGTTTGTACTTTTTATTTTGTTTGGCCTGTAAGTTCTTGTTTTGTAATCAAATAGATCATATGGAAATGAGAAAGTTTTCACTGTTTAAGAACTTTCACCACATTATTTCTGTTTAATGGGGTTGCTGTTGCCTGACACTTTGTGTTCTGGTTCTGGAGGGATTGGAAATGATCAATCAGATGCAGCTGGGCTTGGCCTCCAAACTGTCAAAATTCAGATACCTGAGCGAGCAAAATTTGAAACTGCGTGAGTGCTGAATTACTGCTCGTGCGAGTAGATAATATCCACACAGTTAAAATAAATTATTCTTTGTAGTTTTGACAAAATTCTGATGCCATACTGGAGCTCACTCAACTGTCTGCTTACTAGTAACAAATTTTACTACAAAATCAAATCAGACTGACAATGCCTTTACAAACAGGAAAATTTAAAATAAATTGAAGAAACAACATCATTCCTGTTGAAAAGCACATTGGGTTTCTGTAAACTTAAAATATGCTATATAAATAAAGTTTGATTTGATTTGAATCACCATTAATGTAAACATTTTACTTCGGTTAAGATTTTGTTAAGGCTGGTTGCTTCAAAAAGAAGTTATTAAATTGTACAGTCAAGTCCATAAATATTGGGACATCAACAATTCAAACATTTTTTGTTGTGTGCATCATCACAATGGATTTGAAATGAAACCAACATCATGTGTTATAATTGCAGACTGATAGAGAATGGAAAACATAGAATTATACACGTTCATGCCTGACACCAACTTTGAAGAAATCTCCTGCATGACCTGTGTGCAAGCAGTCACACAGGTCCTGCTATGTGACCCGCTACTGTTATCTGACTTACACTTTCTCCCTCAGAACACTTTCTTTTTCTTAATCCAAGGTAACTACGAGGCGCCAGCCATGACTGGCTCAACTGATTTGGGAGTGATGATTCATGTTATCTGTTTTTGCTCTTTCTAAGTGAATAAAGACACTAGCTACGTTTACATGCGCCAAATTTCCCCAATCTGATTAAAATCTTGGTCGATCGGAATTCCCAAATCCCTGTTTACATGGACACTAACTGAAATGATCTGATCATGCCATGAGTACACATGCATCAAGCACTCAATCAGGTTAAATGAGTTGAGCATGCGCACAGCGAGTTGTCTTTCCGGGGGAAGAAAAAAAAGTAAACAAACTCCGTCCTTTCTGCACGTCTTTCCCGCCCCATCGTGTGCTCGAGCTGACTCACGTTATCCCCTATATCAGGGATGGGCAACTCCAGGCCTCGAGGGCCACTATCCTGCACATTTTAGATGTTCCCCTGTTTCACCACACCTGCTGCAGATGAACAGGTCGTTAACAGGCTTCTATAGGACTTGCTGAGAGGTTGCAGATTTGAATCAGGTGTGGTGAAACAGGGGAACATCTAAAATGTGCAGGATAGTGGCCCTCGAGGCCTGGAGTTGCCCATCCCTGCCCTATATGGACCTTCTGCGGGTGATTACCTTTATGTTTCGGTTTTTACTGGTCGCATTAACCAAGCTAGCGGCTGAATACATATTGCTACTGCTCCTCCTCCACAGGAGAGGAGAGCAGGATGTCAGGATGACTGCACCAGCAGACCACTTCTGTTTACCTCCCGCCATGTTTTCTACTTGAGTCTGCAAAAGCGGAAAGACGTCACGCTAAGGGTTGTACGCGTGCGCAGTGGGCTCTTTTCACCCTTTCTTTCCGAATGGATGTATACATGCACGTCTATCCGAATGAAGATCGAACAAAACCACCCCTCTCGATCGGAAGTAAATTTAATTCTGATCAGGCTGCATCGGATCAAAACATTCTGATTGACATGTTTACATGACGTATTTTTTATCCGATTGGGCGTTTATTCCGATTAAATGTGCCCATGTAAACGTAGCTAGTGAGCTGAAGAGGGACCAGCAGAGTTGTCAGGGCTGTCTCGCAGAGATGCCGCAAGCGCTGATTCTCTCCTCGGTTGAGTTTTGAACCAAACTTCTTGAGTGATCGTATTTCTTATATTTATAATAATGAAGGAATAAGGATAGAATAAGGAAAAAACCTAACACAGACTGTCAGCTTTATTTTGAGGGTATTTACATCCAAATCAGGTGAACGGTGTAGGAATTGTAACAGTTTCCACATGTGCCTCCCACTTGTTAAAGGGGTTATGACATCAAAATGCACTTTTTTGAGGTTTTTGGGGTATATCATGATGTGTTGTGCACTGATGAGGTCGTGTGAACGTCCAAAGCGAGTATCAAATTCCTGTTTGTGGGCGGTCCGCTTTGTTTCATATTTAAAAAACGGTTGAATCGGAAAGCACCATTTTTTCCTACGTATTTCATAGCGTCCAATAAAAGTGCACAGTGAAGTAAGTCCAACCCCCCACCCCCAGCCCATACACCGTTAGCTGCGTTGCGCTAGCTTGTGCTGCTGCTCTTGAGAAGAGATGGCTACGCAAACGGGGACCTGTTGTGTCCAAGGATGCTCAACCCATGCTGGAAGTTTACACTCACTCCCGAAGGATGAAAAAACTAGAGAAGAGTGGCTGAAGTTCATTTATGGAGAAGTGCCACGCAGTTATAACCTCAATTAGAAAATATGTTCAGCTCACTTCACGGAGGACTGCTTCCATAACTTGGGTGAATTCAAGTTGGGATTGTCAAAGAAACTGATTTTAAATAAAAATTCTTTACCAACCCTGAAGGAGGCGACCACATCGTCAATACCCGTAAGTTTATTTATTTAATAAAATGCTGCCTTGCCTGATAAACGTTTGTTCGTGGTCTGAAGAGTTCATGATGCTAGCATGTGATAGCCGCTCTAGCAACAATGTCCGTGAGCAACAGGTTTATCATACCATATTGTGAATCTATTTTCATTGATAACGTCTGACAGCACTGTTTATTCGCTCATGTGATTAGTTGAGTTTTATGTGTTCACCCCTCTGTCTTCCTCAGAAGACGTTTCAGGCTCGAACATATCGAGTTGTAAACATCCACTCGCCATGTTACTGGACTGTTGACGGAGCTGAGAAGAAAGGCTTGCTGCGGGCAATAGTTGTAGCCAATCAGAGCGAAGTCAGCCAGGGAGACCCACATATCATTAATGAAAGGAACCGTGTTGCTGAGAAGAGGATTCTGACCTGCCTGTACACCCCCGCCGTGTTAGTTTTTTAATCAAATTCTTTTGTGAGTTGACATATGCGGGCATATCTACTACATGAAATAGCTTTACGCCAGTTTAAACAGTGATGTCATCACACCTTTAAGGGATCAAAATGGGACAATTGGCTTTTCAGCTGTTCCTTAGCCAGGTGTGTGGTATTCCTTCACTATCCCAATTACAATGTGCAAATAAAAAGGTCCAGAGTAAACTTCAATAGTGCTTTTTCCATTTGGAATCTGTTGCTGTCAACTTTCAAGTTTCAAGTTTATTTATTTATAAAGCACCAGTTCATGACAAAGTCATTTCAAGGCACTTAAAAAAAAAGTCAACCAATTGGGCTGAATTGTTAGTTCAGCACAATCCCCCATCCTGAGCAAGCACGATTGGCGACAGTGGAAAGGAACTACTCCCTTTTAACAGGAAGAAACCTCTAGCAGAACCCGGCTCAGGAGTGGCGGCCTTCTGCCTTAGCCGACTGGGGTCTGAGCTGACAGGAAAGAGACACAGACAAACACCGAGGGATTTTGGCCAGTCGTCATGTCTATAGAAAGATAAACAGAGAAACAGTTAATAGCAGCAGTAACAATCAAAAGCAATAACAATTTGATAGCTCTAATGGGAATATTTGATCTCCTGTTTACCACACACCTGGCTATGGAACAGCTGAAAAGCCAATTGTCCCCATTACTTTTGGACCCTTAACCAGTGTGAGGCACATATGCAAACGGTTACAATTCCTACATCATTCACCTGATTTGGATGTAAATAAGATAAAGCTGACAGTCTGCAGTTACAGCACATAATGTTTGTTTTATTTCAAATCCATTGTGGTGATGTGCACAACCAAAAATGTTTGAATTGTGTTGATGTCCCAATATTTATGGACCTGATTGTAGGTGTCAACAGTGGATCAATCTGTTTTACTTACTGTGAAAGACAGGAAGGAAGAGAAGAGAGTTCCTTCATCATATCTGGACAGCTTGGATAACACACTCTCTAAAATAACCACAAACTAAGAGAGAGAAAGAAAAACAGACAGAGGCACATGCTTTAAAAGGGAATTAATAAAACGGTACATGGTTCAAAAATACAAATAAATCAAAAATTAATCCAGCCACCAATATAATGATAGCTACTTTTATTTGAATAAAATACCCTAAGACCCTAAGGTGTCATGGCTGCATTTGTCTGGACTCAAAAATGCATAAGACAGGACGCTTGGGTATTGGTAAAAGTTTATTAAAACAGTTCAGAGTTAGATGTCAGCAGCAAGGATCTTTGATGCAGTAGGAATGCAGCAAACACTGAGATGAAAGGATAGAAGTTAGAATCACTCCAGACAAATGGTATGCAAGTCTGAATAATAGTAGTGGTTACCGGCTTTTTCAAACTGCTGTCGCGCACGATACAGAAACAAAATATATTGATGCCACAAGTTGAGTATGAACTTTTTCAAATTAAAGGTGCAATATGAAACATTTTTATTTAAAGTTGTATTTTTGAAAACACAATACCTCCATGGGATGTTTACGGGTGCAGAATAAAAAGTATTTCCAACAAAAATTATATTTGAAGAAAAATATAATAAAATAGTTGATTTTGACAGGCACAACACTGGCATTATGTAAACATCTACCAGCCAATAGTGGACACAGTTGCGCGTTGCCTAATAGTCCGTAGTATCGAGATTGGTACTGTGGAGGGTGGCAGAGTCAGCGGGTCAAACAGCTGTTTTGGAGCCCTGGGGATCCAGTTGTCCTTATTAGGGGAGGAGCGACCAGAGAGGATTGGGGGCCAGTGGGTTTGGGTGAGTAATTTTTCCGGTATTGGAGCACACACTGGGGTTGTGAGCCTGGAGCCCTGACTGCTGGAGGCCCTGTTCTGTTGTTGTGGCTGCAGCATCCGAACAATGGATGTTGCTGTAGTGTTCGTGCTCCATATTCCACCTTTAATAACACCAGGATGACCAACCAGCCAACAACGGATTAATGATTAATGTTGCTGTAAGGAGTGAACAAACTGTTTTTAATAACAATATATACAAACTGTTAAACATCCGTTGATTTTGTTTTGTTGTTTGTTGGTTGGTGATCTAAGTGCTATTAATTTTAAGACTAGTGTCATCGATGTATCTGAACTCTGTAACTGTAAATCTAGAGTTTTTAATTGAGAATTCTTGAAGTTGTAACTTTTTAATCTGTATTGTCATAGAATAGATACTCTACATGTTTGTATATAATTTGTAAGAAATAAGAGTTTACAAATTACTAATTAAGCAGGAATTGCCAATGATGAATACATGCCTCTTTGACAGTAACCTTACCCCTAAGGTTAGTGGTGGCAACACACAGGTGAGTGAATGACAATAAGAACTTTCAGGATCCTCTTTGGAGTTAAACTCCCTTGACTTCTTCTCCTCTACAGACTCATGTCAAACAAACAATCATTTTCCAAGTGCACAAGCAGATCCTCCAAATCTCCAATAACAACCCTTTCCTCAATAAACAATCCTCTTCTTACTCATCTTGTTATTTCTCCTATACACAATCCTCTCCACAATGAGCAATCTTTTTCTTCTTCTTTCTTGAAATCAGAATATGAAGGAGACTTACAGTTTAGATGAAGGCTTAAGCAGAACGTGGTCAGCAGGGCAGAACTTGGGTCAGAAATTCAGAATCCAAACCTGCAGGCAAATTTACTTCTTGACCTCACAATGGCCAGTGTATGTTAGTCATTATCTAATAAGATTTTGTTGTTGTTCCAGAGGACTCTGTGATTGGCTCCAGCCACCCGCATCCATGAACATGAGCGGCAGGAAATTAATGGATTGAAATACATGAAAATGGGTTATAGTTTTAATGATACAAGTTTTTTTAATGATTATGATATCCTATGATTTGTCAGCGAGCCAGATGTAGCCATCAAAAGAGCCACATCTGGCTCATGAGCCGTAGGTTCCAGACCCCTGATATAGCCCCTTTCAGACAGGCCATTAAAACGGTAATGTTCAGGACTTTGCCCGTTTTGCTTTTGAGTCTGAAAACAATGTTCCAAAATCTGTCCGGATAATCTTTTCCAGAACTTTTCCAGCTGAAGACCTAGTAACAAGAGCTGACTTTTTGTGGTAAAGTGTTTGCGTTCAGTCAGGAAATGTTCTGAAAAAAGCAGGAGGGGTGTGGCGCGGTGGGGAAAGGTGCAGAATGCTGTGAACGCACACATTGATGAAGTATCTCATGTTCACGGCAGTGTATAAGAACATGTGAATTTCCCCCTGACCAAAGAACAAACCAAAACACTCTTAAGCCTATCCATGTTTGCAGAATTGTCCACATCACAAAGATGAGCACTGTCAGTAGTTCCAAGTACACCTGGCTGCAGCTCCCTTTGTTTGGGGGTATGACATGTACGGCTGCTACACTAAACTTACGATCAGGGATCTGGACTGTAAACTGGATGTCGTTTTGGAGCAGTACCACAAACAGCAGGATGTGGGTCTCAAATGGGACTGAGGGGTTCAGGAACGGGTCCGCAAACTGTCGAAAGGAGTTCTGGAACAGAACCATAAAAAACTGGTCGCAATGATGTATCTCATTGGAAGGATCGTGTCAACTTGGAGAAGTTGCAGGTTTGGCACGGGGTGGCGAAGTGATTGGTCGATTAATTGGCTGTTGTTTAAGTGATTTGGTCCAATTTGGCTGTTTTAAATTTTCCACTGAAAGTGTATCTTAAGAACTCAAGGCTGTTCAATTCTTCAGTCAGCCCTAATCTCTCTTATCTAATTTGGCTGGAGAGAGAGGGTCTGTGTTTCTCTTCCTTGTATTGTGCAAATTATACTTTCCTAATAAAGCTTGATTCGGATTCTGACATATACCCCCCCGACATCCTCCGGAACATTTCTTTGCTGTGTGAAAGCAGCCAAAAGGCAATGTTACAGAAAACAGTGGTGTGTCTGAAAAGACAACCCAGGTTAAAGACCAGGATCCTCATTTATCAATCGTTCGTAAACACAGATCTGTGCATATTTTGTGCGTTGGAACAATTCTACGCATCGTGTGGTATTTATCAATTTATACTTAGGCGTAGAAATTTTCCTAAATATAAGTACAGCTCTAGTCATGCACAGCATCTAGTGGTAGAACATGGATCCGAAATTCTGAAGGTCTCGGTCACGCATGCGTGTTCCTCATCGACAAATTATCTCTGAAGCAATTAGTAATTATGCATGTTCATAAACAGCTTTGTCGCATAATTGGTGGTCAGAGCTATGAAGATAGAAGTATTTGTTGATCTTGTACTTTTGGAGGATTTGGCAGAGAATGCACCCCGGAGGGAGCGCGTCTTCTGTGTCTGTGCAGATATACTGGATGAGCGCACACGGCTCCTTCAGAAATAAAAAAGAAATAATTTGATATAAAACTACACATGAAAAACATGTAGCAGAGCACAGAATGTTCAGAACCGCTACGGGAGGTGGGCAGAATACCACAAAGCTGTCCACATTTGACAGACGTGTTACCAGCATAGTTGGAGCTGTTGCTCTGATTGGCGTTACTGTACATGGGGACAGTGAAAACACAGTTTCACCAACACAACTGCAGGACCATTCAGTGTCCACAATGAAGATAAGTCAAACTTTTTTTATTATTATTTAAAGTGAAACACGTCCTTCTTAACCAGATAAAACAAGGAGCCACTTTTTATTTTATAATCAGTGCGCTATATATGTATATATACATATATATATATATATATATATTGGTAGCAATGATGAGCAAAGCACAGAAGGGCATTGGTAGAGATACCAGAGGTGCTAAACACCAGCTCCTGGTTGACAGAACAGTTGCCCAAGACGGCAAATCCCGAAAGACCAACCTGTGCACTGCCTGGATTGACTACAAGAAAGCCTATGACTTGATGTCACACACATGGATCAATGAATGCTTGAAGCTCTACAACATCAACAGGACTGTTAGAGCATTCATTGTGACTAGAATGACTAGAAAAGCGCTATACAAATACAGGACATTTACCATTTACCATTTACACTAGCCAATGCTGGCTTTAAACTCTGTGGGGGGTATGTTTAACCTCTTGGCGATGTCAAGCGATTTTAGCTGGATGAAAGCTCTGGTAATTGGCATACCTTCGTTACTTTTTCAGTAACATACTCACATACCCTCCTGTCAATTTCTTGGAAGCGGCCGCTTTGAGGACCATGAAAAGCTTTTCTTTTACTGATAGCATTTTTCTAATGCTCTTTTTGGACACGCCATCTTCGGACATTGCACTCCGTAACTCCATAATTCATGGCTGCCTGACAGTTGTGTGATGCTTCTGCTGCATTAACCACCATTATCTTAAAATGAGCATTGTTACTCTGCCTCAGTTGTCTGCTGACCTGCCCCTTTTCTGATACACTGTGCTGCGGACCGTGCCTCTCCATCTTCTTAGCTCAGTAGCGGGACAAATCAGAGCCAAGTGAGAGCAAATGAGAGGGCCCTTTAAACGGCTGGTGACGAGTTTTACACACATTGTACTTGAATACAATATCGGTGATTCACTTGTAATGCTGCGCGTCATAGAGCTACATGTGAGAGTGAAAATAAAGCCAGTTATAGAACACAACAATTTATTTATTTTACACCTACTACATCACTAAAATCAGGTTTTGTTGTGATGCTTTTAGAAACCATGACTCAAACCTGACTGGACAACAAATATAAACCCTCTGCTGCAGTTGTTCAACAATCAACATGAGTCAGATGTTAGGTCCTGATAATAAGACGACCTCAAAATTTATACTTTATAATAAGAGGAAAAAACCTTGTCTTATATTCGGGTCAATACGGTAATAGGCGTATACACTTTATTTCAAAACAGAAGCTGTCATCCTGTCACAATGGAGGATCAGCAGCCGGGTCAATCAGCTGGTGCAAGAGTCATCGGTGCATAAAGAGGGTGCAATAAAGACTGTCACGGAAGAGAACAGGAGAGCAGTTGCTGCTTGGGCTTCACACAACGAATAAATAACCTAGTTATGATTTGAAACAGGCCTTTTGTGCTCAATTAATGTTCTGTTTATTTGGAAAGCGCTATCTGCTGGAGCCGCTCTGTGTGCTCACCCAGCATATCTGCACGATCATCGAAGACACGCTCCCTCCGGGGTGCAGGCTCTGTCAAATCTGCCAAATCCGCCAATAATTCAAGATCAGCCATCCTACAATCTTAAATGCCTCTAGGTCAGTGTTTCCCAACCCTGGTCCTCAAGTTACACTGTCCTGCATGTTTTAGATGTTTCCCTGTTCCAACACAGCTGAGTTAAATGAGCAAATTACCAAACAACTTGTCTTGTAATTTGCTCATTTAACTCAGCTGTGTTGGAGCAGGGAAACATCTAAAACATGCAGTGTGCCTTGAGGACCAGGGTTGGGAAACACTGCTCTAGGTCACAGCTGTCTTTTATAACGTTGACCACCAATTATGTGACAAAGCTGTTAATTAACACGCATAATTAATAATTGTTTCAGAGATAATTTGTGGATGAGGAAAAAGCGTGGGTGACTTTCAGCCAATTGCATCGAGCAATAGGCTGTGTTTGTGAGGAGGCGATCTCGCGGTAAGACGTATTGTGTCACTTCCTGTTTGACTCGGTTGCACTGTTTGGCTGCTATTTTGTCTGTTCTATTGGCATTTTTTTGGATTTCCACTGATTTACTGCACTCCTTTCTTAAGGGAATCTTTGATTTTAACTTCTCTTAGCTCTTATTTTTCTAATACTGTTCGTTAGCTAGCCCAGCTTAGCTTAGCATGGCTTCTCTTTCACCGTCTCCTGCCTTGACCTGTTCTGTGTGTCAGATGTTTAGTTATTCCTCTGCCTCCTTTACTGATAATGGTACGTGTAAGCTGTCAGAACTTTGTAGTTTATGTGTAGCTTTGGAGCTGTCTGTCTTGGAATCGCGGCTCCGTGCTTTTAAGACTCAAACAGTTAGTCAGGTTCCTTTAGCGAGCACGGAGCCACTGAGACTAGCTCCCCTTAGCCGTCCTCCGGCAAATCCCGAGCAGCCGGGAGCCCAGGCTGGCAGGGTGACGGTCAGAAGGAAGCATAGTCCTAAGCAGCCCCCGGTTCACCATCGCCCCGTCCACATTTCAAACCGTTTTTCCCCACTCAGCGACACACCCGCTGAGAAACAGACTCTGGTTATTGGCAGCTCCGTAGTCCGAAACGTGGCATTAGAGACTCCAGC
>SSNP01000181.1:148945-181715 GCA_006937955.1 Pachypanchax playfairii | reverse complement strand
TCTCGACGCATCGGCGTCTCACGGTGCTCAAGCCATCCTCCAGACTTTTTGGCCTTGTGGTTCTAGCCGCTCTCCAGACTCTCGGCGCATCGCGGTTCTAGCCACTCTCTAGACGGTTTGTCACTGTCTCGTGGCTCCCAGGTCGCCCTAGAGACTCGTGGCTACAGACGCTCCTTTGTCCGCTAGCCTCTCCTTGCTTGGGGTTCCCAGGCCTTGGACTTTCGTTGTAGCCTGGTTTTGAGTTTNAAAAAAAAAGGTTGCCACCAAAGCAAAGTCATACAGTCTAATATTTCTATGGACCGCCTTTAAATTTGAATACATCACGCATTTGTTGTGGCATTGGTCCGATAAGCTTCTGCAATGTCACAAGATTTATTTCCACCCAGTGTTACATTCATTTTTCACCAAGATCTTGGACTGGTGATGGTAGAGTCCGCTGCACAAAACCTTCTCCAGCACATCCCGAAAATTCTCAATGGGGTTAAGGTCTGAACTCTGTGGTAACCAATCCATGTGTGAAAATAATATTTCTCTCACTCGTTCAAAGTTTGAGCCCGATAAATCCTGGTATTTTCGTTTTGGAATATGCCTGTGCTGTCAGGGAAGAAAAAAATCCATTGATGGAGTAACCTGATCATTCAGTATATTCAGGTAGTCAGATGTCCTCATTCTTTGAGCAAATACTTTTGCCAAACCTAGACCTGTTCAACTGCAGCAACCCTAGATCATAGCACTGCCCCCACAGGCTTCTAATACTAGGAATGATGGGTGCATCACTTCATCTGCCTCTCTTCTTACCCTGATGTGCCATCACTCTGGAATAGGGTAAATCTGGACTCATCAGACAACATGACCTTCTTCCATTGTTCCAGAGTCCAATCTTTATGCTCCCTAGCAAACTGAAGCCTTTTTTTTCTGGTTAGCCTAACTGATTAGTGGGTTTCCTTACACAGCTGTTCAGTCCCAAGCCCTTGAGTTCCCTTTGTGTTGTGCAAGTGGAAATGTTATTTTTTTGACTATTAAACAGCCTCAATAGGAGGCTTGTACGTATTTGCTGAGTTAAATCCTGGTGGTGCCTTTTATTTTGGGGGGGGGGACCTGGCAGTGTATTTTAACATAGGCAAAAAGTGTTTTGGTTTAGGGTCTCTAGCTAGAGGCCTGCATTTGGGGCCTTCGAGCTCCTCGGGGGTGGACAAGTCAAACATGGGCCGGGCTCAGGCCTTTTTTTACCCGCAAATTAAAGTGATGTGTTGTGTTCATTGTTTATCCAACTTAAATTTTGACATCTGAATGCAACGCCAACTCTTCGCAGCCCACTCCCTCTCTCACCGGCCACCTGCTCTAACACCCCAAATGCCAGCTACTGTCTGTGGAGTTACCGCTACAGGCACGTCTGGCCTGCTCAGTGCTGAATGTCCCAGCCAGAAGCAGCAAGCAGCGCACATTTAGTGCAGCTGGACGGGTCATCGAGGAGAAAAGGACTGGACTTGCCCCAGACACTGCTGATGCCGTTCTGTTTCTGCATGATGCCAAGATGTAGGCTTAAAGATGTTTTTTTATGTAAAAATAAGGTCAACTGTTACTGCGTTCTTCAATTATGCACAAAAAAGTGGGGGTTCAGGCTTGTTAAATCTGAAAACCTATCAGGCCGGGCTCAGAATATAGGCCTGAGCAGGTGAGCAGGGCTCTATCTCTAGCTAATATATAAATGTTCTGTTAACTTTACTTACGATATTGTAAAATACAATAAGTTGTCAAGTCTTGGGTTTTGTTTTGTTTCTTTATTATGTCTTGTAGATCTTTTTTCCAGAATTATCTGTGATTTTGTGGTTTTATTTGGTCGATTCTTAGCTCCTCATGTTCCCATGTCAGTTAGGTGTTTTGTTATTCCCAGTCATTTAGTTCAGCTTTTATTTTGCCCCAGTCTAGTTTCCTGTTTTGCTGTTATTTTGTTATCTATTTTACTTCCTGTTTCTCCTCCGTTCTCATTAGGTCTCTTTATGTCGAATATGTCACTTCCTGATTTAGTTCCTGTGTGTTTTACCTCCCAGTATTTCCCTTGATTGTTCTAAGGTGTTTTGAGTTTCGGTTCCCAGGTGTTTCGAGTTGTGTTTTCAGTTCTGTTTTTTATTTAAGGGGATTCAGTTCAGTTTGTTTTTTGTTCGGGGATTATGTTTGTCATTGTAGTTCGGACCTGTCGCTACACTTCATTCATGTAAGTCTCGCTGCCAGTCAACCCTCATCCTTTATCATTAAACTCTTCATTTTCAACTTCATTTTTGCTCTCCGTTTCCTGCATTTGAGTCCTCCCTGCCTGCAAGCTACTAAACGTGACAGAATCCCCGAATCATAACATGGACTCAGCAGGAACCACCACTCACCTTATAGTGATGTTTCGAGAGCTATTTCCGACCGAGTACGCCGAGCTAGATGCTAGCCTCTTAGCATACGTCGATGCAGTGGCGTACTCGGTCGACATTTGGGAGCAGTGGGAGGCCACGCAGCGGTTCCTCAAGAACTTCACGGAGTTCCCATGGCTGCGTGACACCCCCGAACTCAAGGAGCTTTATTGGGAGGCCCGGGAGGAGATCCAGACACTATCTCTGCGGTGCTCCGGCAGGACCCGCCCCGACTCGGTGCGGTTGCTGAGTGGGGCGCTCAGCATGGCGGAGGCACCGGACCACACCACTCTTCCTGCCGGGGTGCCTGCTCCTCAGCCCGCTTCCTGCTCCTCGGCTGTGCCTTTGCCAGCCTCCAGCTCTCCAGAGCTTCAGTCCCGGAGGTCCCGCCGCCGCCGTCAGCGGCGCTCTCCAGAGTTTCTCAGGCCTTGTCCTTCACAGGGTCCGGGTTCCAGACCGGGCTCGAGTCATCCAGAGGGTCCGGGTTCCAGACCGGGCTCCAGTCCTCCAGAGGATCCGTGTTCCAGACCGGGCTCAAGTCCTCCAGAGGGTCCGGCTTCCAGACCGGGCTCCAGTCCTCCAGAGGGTCCCGACGCCTCCAGTTCTCCAGAGGGTCCAACGCCTCCAGTTCTCCCAAGGGTCCCGACACCTCCAGTTGTCCCAAGGGTCCCGACACCTCCAGTTGTCCCGAGGGACCCGCCGCCTGCTGTCCGCCAGAGGGTTGGAGGAGTGTCGCGGACGGCGACGTCCTCGAACCCAGGCAGAGACGTAGGAGAACCATCGCGGAAGGCGACGTCCTCGGACCCTGGCGTTGGAGGAGCGTCGCGGACGGCGATGTCCTCTGACCCAGGGAGAGACATTGGAGGACCGTCGTGGACGGCGACGTCCTCGGACCCTGGCGTTGGAGGAGCGTTGCGGACGGCAGTGTCCTTGGACCCAGGCGGACACGTAGGAGGACCGTCACGGACGGCGACTTCCTCTGCCCCAGGAGGAGGTGTTGGGTCCGAGGTCGTCGCCGTTCGCGATGTTCCTCCCACGTCTCCACCACGGTCCGAGGACGTCACCATCCGCGACAGTCCTCCAACGCCTCCTCCTGGGTCCGAGGACGTCACCGTCCGCGACGGTCCTCCAACGACAGCGTCCGAGGATGTCGCCGTCCGTGACGGTCCTCCAACGCCAGGGTCCGAGGACACTGCCGTCCGTGACGGTCCTCCAACACAGTAGCTTGGGTTCAAGGACACTGCTGTCTGCGACGCCCCTCCAACGCCAAGGTCCGAGGATGTCGCCGTCCACGACGGTCCTCCTACGTCTCCTCCTGGGTTCGAGGACGCCGCCATCTGCGGCGCTCCTCCAACGCCAGGGTCGCAGTCCGCGACGCTCCTCCAACCTCTTCGCCTGGGTCAGATGACGTCGCCGTCTGCGACGCTCCTCCAACATCTCCACCTGGGTCAGAGGACCATCGCGGACGGCGACGGTCCTCCAACGCCAGGGTCCAAGGACGTCGCCGTCCGCGACGGTCCTCCCACGTCTCCGCCTGGTTTGAGGACGTCGCTGTCCGCGACGGTCTCCCTTCGTCTCCGCCTGGGTTCGAGGACGTCGCCGTCTGCGACGCTCCTCCAACGCCAGGGTCCGAGGACGTCGCCGTCCACAACAGTCCTCCCACGTCTCCGCCAGGGTCTGAGGACGTCGCCGTCCGTGACGGTCCTCCAACACCTCCTCCTGGGTCTGTCTGTGATGCTCCTCCTACACCAGGGTCCGTGGACGTCGCCGTCCGCAATGCTCCTCCACCAGCTCCAGATCCACCGGTTCAAGACTCATCCACGCCAGATCTGCCAGGCCCAGTCTGTTCCAGTTGCTGCAGTTCCAGTTCCAGTCGCTGCAGTTCTAGTTCCAGTTCCAGTTGGTGTCAGTCGCTGCAGTTCCAGCTCCAGGCGCTGCAGTTCCAGCTCCAGGTGCTGCAGTTCCAGCTCCAGGTGCTGCAGTTCCAGCGCCAGACTCATCAGTTCCAGCGCCAGACTCATCAGTTCCAGCGCCAGACTCATCAGTTCCAGTCCCAGTTTCGGTTCCAGACTCATTCGCTCCAGTTCCAGTTCAAGTCGCTCCAGTTCATGTTCCAGTCGCTCCAGTTCCTGTTCCAGTCACTGCAACTCCAGTTCCAGCCACCGCAGTTTGGTTTCCTCATGGTTCCAGTGCCGCATTGCCTGGCTCCAGACCCACACTACTCAGTCCTAGACCTTCCAGACCTCCTAGACCTTCCAGACCTCCTAGACCCCACCATCCGGCACCAGCAGCCGCCTTTCCGCCGGCAGCAGAGGGCGCACTCCAGACGTCAAACGCCTCTTTGCTCCACGGCTTCCAGACCTTCGGCGCCTCTCACTGCGGCATCCTGGCCGTCATCCAGACCTTTGGCGCCTCTCACAACGGCACCCTGGTCGCCTTCCAGACCTTCGGCGCCTCTCATCATGGCACCCTGGGCGCCCTTCTAGACTTTGGCCGCTTCTCAGCGCGGCCTCCCGGCCGCCCTCCAGACTTAGGGGGCTTCTCAGCGCGGCCTCCTGGTCGCCCTCCAGACGTCAGATGCCTCTTTGCTCCGCGGCTGCCAGGCCGCCTTCCAGACCTTCGGCGCCTCTCACCGTGGCATCCTGGCCGCTTTCCAGACCTTCTGCGCCTCTCACCGCGGCATCCTAGCCGTCTTCCAGACCTTCGGCGCCTCTCATTACGGCACCCTGGCCGCCCTCAGGACTTTGGCCGCTTCTCAGCGCGGCCTCCTGGCCGCCCTCCAGACTTTGGGGGCTTCTCAGCGCGGCCTCCTAGTCGCCCTCCAGACTCTCGACGCATCGGCGTCTCACGGTGCTCAAGCCATCCTCCAGACTTTTTGGCCTTGTGGTTCTAGCCGCTCTCCAGACTCTCGGCGCCTCGCGGTTCTAGCCGCTCTCTAGACGGTTTGTCACTGTCTCGTGGCTCCCAGGTCGCCCTAGAGACTCGTGGCTACAGACGCTCCTTCGTCCGCTAGCCTCTCCTTGCTTGGGGTTCCCAGGCCTTGGACTTTCGTTGTAGCCTGGTTTTGAGTTTTCTTTCCCTGAGTATGTTCTAGTTTTCGGGCCCTCCTTCCTTTCCTCCCACCTCCCACCTGTGTTTGTGTTGCGCCTGTTCTTTAGTTTTTGCCTAGGGGTTTTCTTTGTTTAGGGACGTCGGGTGCCGTCCCTTGGGGAAGGGTCCTGTCAGGTCTTGGGTTTTGTTTTGTTTCTTTATTATGTCTTGTAGATCTTTTTTCTAGAAATAACTGTGATTTTGTGTTTGGTCGATTCTTAGCTCCTCATGTTCCCATGTCAGTCAGGTGTTTTGTTATTACCTGTCATTTAGCTCAGCTTTTATTTTGCCCCAGTCTAGTTTACTGTTTAGCTGTTATTTTGTTATCTATTGTACTTCCTGTTTCTCCTCCGTTGTCATTGGGTCTCTTTATGTCGGGTATGTCACCTCCTCTTCCCTTGATTGTTCTCAGGTGTTTTGAGTTTCGGTTCCCAGGTGTTTCGAGTTGTGTTTTCAGTTCTGTTTGTTATTTAAGGGGATTCAGTTCAGTTTGTCTTTGTTCGGGGATTATGTTTGTCACTGTAGTTTGGACCTGTCGCTACACTTCATTCATGTAAGTCTCGCTGCCAGTCAGCCCTCATCCTTTATCATTAAACTCTTTATTTTCAACTTCATTTTTGCTCTCCGTTTCCTGCATTTGAGTCCTCCCTGCCTGCACGCTACTAAATGTGACATAAGTATAATAATTTTGGGTCATGTTGTGGATCACAATCCAGATTGTTCTGTAATATAAAAACATTTTTTACATGTTAAAAAGTTGAAACTATATACATCTATATTGTCCACACAATGATTCATTGAAAAAAGAAAAAAAGCAGTAACATTTTTCCCTTCATATGGTCACAAAATTCAACAAGTATTTCCTTTGTCAAAATACAGTGTACAACAGGTATATGCACAACACACTTCTAAACACAAAACTACTGGGCACATTCCAGTGTAATAGATAATCCATATGCTTACATACACAGTGCCGATGGATACATAGCATTTTGACGTATCATCCATGCATCTCACTGAATCTCGCTATTTGCCACCAGTTGCTTGATCATGCAAGCCTGGTGTTCTCCCCTGCACTGTCACTGTCATGTGCCTGGAACTAGGCAGCTCTGGCGTCCACGCATGCATGTCTGGTGCATCTGCCTGTCAGAGGGTCGCCAAAAAATCATTACAGACTTGTCAAGTGTCAAATGTACTCTGAGTTTCTTAAATGTAACTGCCCAAATCAACACCAACCTATTTGAGGAATTTACTCTCACATAGTTTAATAGACTAAACAAGTGTTTAATTAACACTGTATTTTTAACACACAACACCAACAATGTAAATTTGACACTTTTGATTTTGCTGTGAGCACCTTCACATTTCAAAAAACCTTTTTAAAGGCTAATGTACACAACTTTTGCTTAAAAAGCACAAAAAATGATGACATCATTAACATGCAAATTAGCATGTGACATTATTTGTCGACATCTAGCGACTTTCTGGGGTAACTTCAGCTACTTTCTGTCATACAGTTGGCAACACTGAACAGCGCTATGACTCTCCGAGTCATACCTAATAATATCCCGCCAAGTTCATTTTGGAACTGGACTAGCAGATATGGACCTTTAATTTTGAGAACAACACCCCTCTGGATTGGGATTACGAATGGGGTGAGGTGCCTGCAGATAAGACCCTGGTATTTTATCAGCAATCCATGCAGTGTTCTCAACTGTGCGAGCTGATGAATACTAATGAGCAATATCCGTGTGATGTCACAATCTTGGCTTATTCCACCACCTGCCTTGTTTAGTGAAAAAAGTGACAAAAAAGAAAGATAAGTTATTGTACAATTGTCACACACAGTACAACACAAAGAGAACCTAAAATATTTAACATAAAACTAAGAAAAAAAAAACTTTTAATGGCAGGGAACATTTACAGATGCAACAACAATGAACTTTGACAAAAAAAAAAAAAATTGCTGCCATGGAGACTTGTGACTTTACCCCCCTCTCTTTTCACAGAACTGTGAGGGACCCAGCAATAATTAATTCATTGTCAGTAATTAGTATCAGTCTGAAGAGTCTTAAATTAAAGATTTCTCACTTTTGTCACATGTATATTCAACAATGTCTACACATATGCTATAAAATCCAAACAGTTCAAATGAAAGAAGACAGACAAGGAAACTGATGACTCATTATGCATTTGGGAACTGATGAGGAGAGAACTGCTTGGGCAATTTGGGTACATGTGTAGTCACACTTACAAACTGTTTAATAAACTTCCATACAGCAAAGAGGACGGTTATAAAAAAAGAGGAGAGTGACAAAATACATGCAAAATTAAATATGAACAGACAGAGCAACCCTAGAAATCTTAATTTATTACGCCCCCCCCCCCCCCCCCCCCCCAAAAATAAAAAACATGGCATATAAAAAACTTTAATAGAGCAAAGATCTAATAAACACCATGATGATGATGATTTAGTGTTGATGAAAGTTTTGTAGGTCATTGTACTACAGGTGACAAGAGTTTTTCTTACCTCCTGTCCCAGATCCATGGCACACAGTTTAGCTGACTGAACCTTGGCATCCACCATGATATTAAACATAGTGCAGATTGATTGTGGCACACGGAAGTCTGTGGCCCGACTGCTCCTCTGAAGTTTAGTCTCGAATGCAGCCCGCGTCCTTTTAAAAACAGCAGACATTTCCAAAGTGAAAGACATGAAAACAAAAAACTGTTATTTCCTATTATCCTTTATGTTCAACATTAAAGAAGCTTTTATATTCTGAGTTTTCTGTTGAATATTTCAGCTCCACATGTGTTTTTGGCATTGTACTGGGTGTGAAAATAGCAGAATAACTTCTCTTTCAGTTTTTATCTCTCAAACTACACAAGTGGCGATAAGACCCAAGTTCTCCCGAGTTTGAACAGCCTGTATTTGTTACATTACATCTCTTTGCCTATTAGTATTCATCAGCTTGTGCAGTTGAGACTACGCCTAGCAGGCTGCTGGCTAAAAGCTGTTAGCATAAACACCTATCAAACAGGAAGATACTCGGTGCACCTGTTGCCATGTTGCAACATTTTAACTTTAACTTCTGCTTAAAGCATGAAACTGAAAAACTAAAAGGGTCACCTGAAGCAGATGGTTTACAGTGAAGTAAGTTCAACAGAGCTCAGTTTCAACAAACTAAAACTCAACTGAGAGATTCTGGGTTCTACAAATGTGGATAACATGCTACATGCAAACTACTTTATTAGCTCATACTTTCAGCTTAAGTCTTAAGACTTACTCACCATGAACCATACAAATGGTTGCAAAGGCTCTATGATTTATGGATCATTTCCTATGGCCTCCTTAGGTCAGCCTTATGTCATCCTCATAAGAATCTAGTTTTGTTCAGATGTTCGTGGCAAGGTTGATAGTTTTGTCCAAGATTTTCTACAAATGTACCACAGAAACCCTCTGTGTAGAATGCCTTCAAAAGAACCTAAGCACTGTGCACGATGATTGGGGATTATTTACTTTTTATTTATTATTTACCAATAAAATTGTAGAGGACTGCATGTTTTACAAGGACGTAAAATAGAAAGTAAAAAAAGCTGTTTTTTCCAGAAATCTACACTTACTTCTCATTTTTCATGATGCTTGGGGCAACATAATACAGTCGTCAGTAAACTGGAGGAAAGTTCCAACGCACCCACATGAAGACAGTAAGAACTCTGTGACCAGCATACAACAGAAAATCACCTCATCGTCCCAAGAATTCTTCAAGTTACTCATGTAGCAGCCGGACAACCTTTCTGTAGGAAACAGTGCCTGCCTTCATGAATGTTTATGATCTCCAAATTTCATAATGGGAGAGTCGTACAAAAGATGTGGACATACGGGTCATTGTGAGTAAGGCTTTGGCGTGTATGGGGACCAATAAAAAAAAAAAAATCAAAGGAAAATAACCTTTAATCATAACAAACAGCAAGTTGTGTAAATGGAATGTGAAGGATAATAATAACCTCAGAAAATCCAAAGTTTAGGCAATCAGAACAAGAGAGGAACATTACAGATATCTATCTGTTAGTTTGTACCTGCTGCTCTTCAGGTCTAGCCAGAAAGATCTGAGACTCACTGAGTCCGTCTCATAAACAGTGTTGCCAAGTGTTTCTGACAGAAAGTAGCTGAAGTTGACCGAGAAAGTCGCAAGATGCCACCAAATAATGTCACACACTAACTTGCATATTAATGACATAATCACACATTTGTGCTTTTTGAGCAAAAGGTTTGTAAATGAGCCTTTTAAACGGCCTTTTAAAGAGGCCATTCCATTAAAAATTGTTTTTCTGAGGTTTCTGTTGAATATTTTAGCTCCACAGGTGTTCTTACCTTCATAGTGGGTGTGAAAACAGGTCAACAACTTCTCTTTCAGTTTGTATCTCTCAAACTACGCAGATGGCGATAAAACCCCAGTTTGAACGTCCTGTATTTGTTTCATCACAGTTCCTTTACCTGTTAGTATTCATCAGCTCCGGTAGTTGAAACCCCGTCTAGCATACTGCTGGCTATAAGCTGTAGCATAAGACGTATTGAACCGGAAGAGACTACATGTGCCGTTCTCATGCGCAGTGGGGCAGGCTCTCATAAGCTAGTTTGTTAGCCAATCTGAGTCCAGCAAATTCGAATAATGAATATTAATGAGTTGCAGCCCCAAGCCTGATGAAGCAGCCAAATTCTGACGCAGATAGATTGAAAGGTCTGTTAATCAGTATTTCTTAATGTTTTTTGGATATAAAATGTTTCATATTACAGGTTAATACGTAAGAAATAACCACAAAGTCATGAAATTTGTATGAAATGGCCTCTTTAAGGTTGCTTGATTCTCTATACGGTGTTTATGCTGCAGTAACAGATAGATATCAGTTATTGTCAACATTTTCAGGACCTGTATTGTACAAACCTTAAGTAACTAATGATTATCCTTAGTATAATAGCATTTCAGGTGACAGATTATTGCAAGAGTTTTTGTTTTGCAACAACAGTGATGTGAACATCTACAGGCCGCAGAAACATCTTCACTAGTCAATGAAGCCTGAAATGTTCTGCATCATAACACAGGATGTTATTAACAAACCAAATAGATTGTAAATCTTATAACTCATGCTATGATCCTATTCTGCATTATTAATTCATTTTTCGTAAAGAAAAACTGCAATTTCAACATTGAAACTACTATATTGTTACGTTAAAAATGTTTGTAAAAACGACAAACCAGTTGAAAATCCTTCAAGATTTCTCTGAGATAAGAGTGTTTGTCCAGATTATTTACCTTCCCTTCACTACAACACAGTCTGCAAAAGAGCATTACCTGTGGTAAGATGGCCACCAAACTGACAAAGGTTTATGATTGGTCAGTCAATGTCACAAGATCGTGTGGCATGCACATGTGCAAATCATTCCCTTTCTGAGCATCTGGGATCAGATTACATAATCAGATTACATAATTTACATATTAAAGCGATACTACAGATCTGTTGGGCGGTTAGCCCAGCAGAGAATAAACCTTCATAGAGGCAAATAAGGTGGTGAACAAAGACATCTGGAACAGATGGTACAATCTGAACAGCTCTCATCTGCAAGAAATATTGGCAACAAAGCTCTACATAAAGTAGCTAAGGAGGGTCAGGAGTGTCGCTAGGTGCTTTTGGGGAAAAGGATCGCTAAGGAGGTTTGAAAAGTCATAAAAGCCCTTCACTGACCAAATATAATAAATCATTGACTTATCCAGTATTTTCTGATATCCAGAAGTTCTAATGAAACAAATCTAACATTTACAGTTCAAGGGACTTCTAAAAAAAATAATAGACAAAATATCTCTGCAGTACAACATCAGTAATTTTAATTACAGTTCTGTTGGAATTGTGACGAACACAAATATTTTTTAAAAATATTTCTGCTGTTATGATCTCAATGAAGCTTAGTGTGAATAGCTAAATAAGACACTGAAAAACAGTTAGCACGTCAGAGCATTAATGACCTGAAAGCAGTCAGAAGATTTAAACCAAAAAGAAAAGAAAAAAACATGGCTGCATTGGTGGATGTACGGAAAAAGTGGCTATTGAATCTGTTTTAGGAGAACTAGAGACGATTTCTTGGTTGAAAAATGAGCAAAAGCACTCTGTGCATTTCCCAATGGATTTTTTTTTTCTCAACTGGATTTGCATTTTTTGGTAGTAATGATGTGTGTGTTTTTCTCTCAACTGGATTTGCAATGGCTTGATTTACTGTGATTGGCGAAAGACAAATCATGATAGACAGACACTTGCTGGTACGCCTCCAACCAGCTTAAAATATTGTATCAAATGGCCCTCCTTTTTCAGACGCTTTCAGACGGAGCATTTCCAGATCATTGTGTGTAGAGACTCGATACGCGGCTACACACAATGATCTAGCAGAGCCAGGTTAACAGTTGGTAAGACTTTCATATTCCCATGACTTAAATCCAAACAACATTTTACCTTTTTATACAGGATTCGATCATGTCACTGGACATCAGCTTCAGTCGGGTTTCCAGGTGTTTGCTGAACTCTTCCTCTGGCCAATGAAGATCTCTGATAAAGGTCTGTAGAGCATCCAGCTTCCAGAAGAGGTCCTCTGATGTAGCTGAGCCATTACTGTAGAAGCACATCACAGTCTTATTTAATTCTTTCTTGTCTGTTTAAACATAGTATTTAAAAAATTAGAGAAGTGGAGCTTTGTCCAGACTGATAAAAAAAGTTTCTCAGAGCATTTTGAACTTAACTTACTGAGGTAATTGAGCAAAACTTTGGATCAAGTTTCACAAAAAGAAGATGAAAAAACATCAACAGATTGCCACTCAACTTTTTCTATGTACTGTAGCTTTAAGTCATATCCAAATCATAAGGTTAATCTCAGCAATTGAGGCCAAATCCAAGTCAAGTTTAGAGTCTTTAGAGGGCCAGTCTGAATCAAATCAAGCCTTTAGGCAGCAAGTCCAAATTGAGTCCAAAGTTTTAGATTGCAAGTTTAAACTGATTCTAGAGTGTTTGAAGGGCCAGTCCAAATCAATTTGAATCTTTAGAAGACAAGTCCAAGCTGAGTCAAGAGTCTTTATACAGCAAGTCCAAATTGAATCTAATGTTTTAAATGGCAAATCCAAACCGAGTTTAGAGTCTTTAGAGGGCTAATCCAAATCAAATTGAATCTTTAGAGGACAAGTCCAAATATAGTCTTGAGTCTTTACTAGGCAAGTATAAACTGGGTCTAGAGTATTTACAGGGCTAGTTCAAATGAAGTCCAGATTCTTTAGAGGGCAGGTTTGTGTCTATTTTTGAACTTGCTCCGATGCTCAGGTATTCTAATCAATCAAATCAAATCAAATCAAATCAAAAAATACTTTATTAATCCCCGAAGGGAAATTCAAGTGTTGTTGTAGCTCAGTTCTTTTTCAGAGAGCCATACAGAGTTCTAGCTGTGGACAGGAGGGATCTCCTCTAGAGGGTTTTAGGTGTGGACAGGAATGATCTCCTGTAGATGGTTCTAGGTGTAGACAGGAAGGATCTCCTGTAGCGTTCTGTACTGCAGCGGATTATGAAGAATCTTCTGACTGAAGACATTCTGTTGATGAGTTACTGTGTTCTGAAGAGGATGATGAGGGTTTTCCATCATGTTCTTCATCCTCCTTTGGACAATCAACTCAAGAGACTCCAGTTCAGTCTCCATGACAGAATCAGTCCTCCTTATCCATCTGTTCAGCCTCTTCATGTCACTTGCTCTGATGCTGCTTCCCCAACAGGTGACTGCAGATGTGATCAGCTGACAAACTCGTCTTCTTTTACAGCTCCTCTTCAAATCTCTGTCTGCTCATATTGTTTGAAAGCCAGGCAGAGACACGCTGGAGTCCAGGATATGTTCCTTTAGCCGTGTCTCAGTAAAACACATGATGCTGCATTCCTGATACTCTGGCTGGGTCTTCAGCAGAGCTTCAAGTTCATCCATTTTGTTAGAAAAGAGATTTCACATTTGTCAATATGACTGATGGAAGTGAAGGTTTAAACTTCCTCTTTCTCTCTCTTCACTGTGCTCCTGCTCTGCATCCATGTCTTATTCTTTTGAGCTCATCAGGGATCCAGAGTTTCAATTTGAGGATTATTTCAGCCTTAGAAATGTCAGTTAGCTGCTCTTTCTTGTAAACAAGTCTCTTGTTGCCATGGTTACGCATCATAACAAGTGGCAAAAAAGTGACAAATCAAGCAAAAAACTCAATCAGCACAGCACCCAAATCAGAATAAAAGTATTTAGAAAATATTTTCAGAAGAAAAAACTAGCAAGAAATACTCAAAAAGAACAAAAAAATGCTAGCAAGTGCTAGCAAAGTCACAGAGCTACTCCAACAAGCTGCCACCAGTTGTAGCGCTATTCCTCTCCAAACCCACTCGGATCCCTGATCCGAGTAGGACAATAAAATATCATGATTTCAGCACCATGAATTCAGCCCACTGACTCTGATAAAAGCAGCTCCTACCTGTTTGAAGCTCAGTCATCGATTTAGTCTGTGGCAAAGAGCTCATAATTGTCCTGCGGCTCCAAAACGTCTTGCAGTCCCTCTTAAGATCGTCTGTCCTCCTCACACACCATCCTGCATGCCCCACTTATCCAATTAATTAAAAAAAAAGCAATGAAATCCTTCGTGGTGTGTCTTCCAGTCAAACAAGTGGCCGGAAGCGTTCATCCACTTTAGCAACATGCTGTAGCTACATGTTAGCTAGCTGCTAATAGCTGCCATTAAAACTTTCCACACAGAACTTGCTCGTCCCATGGGAAACCCTCTATGGCAAGCAAATAAGGTATATAATCACCACATATCCCTGGTGCTTCCAGCTACTTGATCTGCAGACTCCACAGTACCATCAAAATTAATATTTTATAATATTTTACTTAAAAAATATTTTTTAAAGGAAATGCTGTATTTTCATTCTACAACCCTCTAAACACCGCGTGGAGGCAATATTTTCTTAAAAATATTGCTTTTAAAGGTGAGATGACATCACTGTTTAAACTGGCGTAAAGCTATTTCATGTAGTAGATATGCCCGCATATGTCAACTCACAAAAGAATTTGATTAAAAAACTAACACGGCGGGGGTGTACGGGCAGGTCAGAATCCTCTTCTCAGCAACACGGTTCCTTTCATTAATGATATGTGGGTCTCCCTGGCTGACTTCGCTCTGATTGGTTACAACCATAGCCCGCAGCAAGCCTTTCTTCTCGGCTCCGTCAACAGTCCAGTAACATGGCGAGTGGACGTTTACAACCGTATATGTTCGAGCCTGAAACGTCTTCTGAGGAAGATGGAGGGGTGAACACATAAAACTCAACTAATCACATGAGTTAATAAACAGTGCTGTCAGATGTTATCAATGAAAATAGATTCACAATATGGTATGATAAACCTGTTGCTCACGGACATTGTTGCTAGAGCGGCTATCACATGCTAGCATCATGAACTCTTCAGACCACGAACAAACGTTTATCAGGCAAGGCAGCATTTTATTAAATAAATAAACTTACAGGTATTGACGATGTGGTCGCCTCCTTCAGGGTTGGTAAAGAATTTTTAATTAAAATCAGTTTCTTTGACAATCCCAACTTGAATTCACCCAAGTTATGGAAGCAGTCCTCCGTGAAGTGAGCTGAACATATTTTCAAATTGAGGTTATAACTGCGTGGCACTTCTCCATAAATGAACTTCAGCCACTCTTCTCTTGTTTTTTCATCCTTCGGGAGTGAGTGTAAACTTCCAGCATGGGTTGAGCATCCTTGGACACAACAGGTCCCCGTTTGCGTAGCCATCTCTTCTCAAGTGCAGCAGCACAAGCTAGCGCAAGGCAGCTACCATTGTATGGGCTGGGGGTGGGGGGGTGTGGTGGGGGGTTGGACTGTTTACTTCACTGTGCACTTTTATTGGACGCTATGAAATACGTAGGATGAAATGCCACGTAGGAAAAAATGGTGCTTTCCGATTTAACCGTTTTTTAAATATGAAACAAAGCGGACCGCCCACAAACGGGAACTTTGATACTCGCTTTGGACGTTCACACGGCCTCATCAGTGCACAACACATCATGATATACCCCAAAAAACTCAAAAAAGTGCATTTTGATGTCATAACCCCTTTAATGAAAATATTCCATATACCACCATTAAGGCTAACAGCAGAATGAATCCACCATTTTTATTTTTCGCTGCAAGTTTGTAGTCCATATGCCGAAAGTACAAGTATCAAAAAGTTCTGTTGTTGGGTATATTAACAACAAGCGGGTCACTTTGGCTAAATCACATGTAATAGCCAGTGAACAGTACATTAAGCCTGATATGACCAATAAAAGTGAAAAAAACTGTTGGAGCTGATCTCAAGTCAGAGGGTTTTCTGCAGTTTTTGTGCCTTTGAGGATCTATCCTGTTATGGACCTAATTATTTTAATGGATTATATTCCCTGGAACTGTCTGGATAGAATGGGACCAATATCTTGCTGGAAATTATAGAATTTGTACATGTAGAAAACCGTCAAAGGTAGGAAGTTTATCTCTTGAATTCTTTGCTTTTCTGAAAAAAGGCTTTAGTGTCAGAGGATAATTAAAACTTTCATAAGATATATTGATTGTCAGAGTGTATGATGTAGGGGGACTGCAGGCACGGCTGTAAACTACATGTTTACTGGACGGGCCGGTATGCAATACTGCATATTTTAGTATTATATTTAGTAGTATTTTAGGAGTTGAAGAGAAAGAGAAGAGGACGCAAGGCAGGAGTGAAGCAGAGAGAAAAGCGGTGGAGATTTAAACCGTTTCTTCCAACTGTTGTGATGGGTAACGTCAGATCGCTAGCAAACAAAACGGACGAGCTCGAGGTGCTAACCAGGTCCCAGAGAGAGTACAGAGAATGCAGTTTTATGTGTTTCACCGAGACGTGGCTGCATGAACACATCCCGGACAGTAACGTGTCTGTACACGGCTTTATGACGGTCCGCGCAGACCGCAGTAAGCAACTCAGTGGGAAGCTGAGGGGAGGTGGTATCTTAGTGCTGGTTAACCAGCGTTGGTGTCATCCTGGACATGTCACCGTGAAGGAGAAGATCTGTACGAGGGACATCGAACTGTTAGCTGTAAGTTTCCATCCATATTATTTACCCAGAGAGTTTACCTGTGTTATTCTGGTAGCGGTTTATATAATACCTGGTACCGCTCCAGAAACTGCCTGTGATGTCATCAGCTCCGTTGTTGCAAGACTTCAAACACAGCATCCAATCTCAGTTATGGCGATCTCTGGAGACTTCAACAACGTCTCCCTCTCTACAACTTTACCAACATTCCAACAGTTTGTAAGCTGCTCCACCAGAGAAAAGAAGACGTTGGACTTATTTTATGTAAATATTAAAAATGCATACAGCTCCTCTACCCTGCCACCTTTTGGAAGATCTGACCATAATCTGGTTCTTCTCACCTCCACCTACAAGCCCATCGTTCAGCAGCAACCAGTGATCACAAAAACCATCAAAACCTGGTCTAATGATGCTGAAGGTGCTCTGAAAAGTTGCTTCGAGGCTACGGACTGGAATGTCCTCTGTGAACCTCATGGAGATAACATCAACACCATGACTGAGTGTGTGACAGACTATATAAACTTCTGTGTGGACAGCATCGTACCAACAAGAACTGTGAGGTGCTTCTCCAATAACAAACCCTGGATCACCAGAGACCTGAAAAAGCTGCTGAACATCAAAAAGAAAGCCTTCAGGGATGGTGACAGGGAGTTATTAAAAACAACACAAAAACAACTTAAAGCACAAACCAGGAAGAGCAAGGAGGACTACAGGAAGAAGCTAGAGAGTCAGCTCCAGCAGAACAACGTGAGGGATGTGTGGTCTGGAATGAAGAAGATCACCGGCTTCAAGGTAAAAGGGGACCTGTCACGGGCTCAGTGATCTTTGTGACCCACATTGCAGAACTCAGACTCAGACAGCAGCTCAGGTGCAAAAGTGAATGGTTTATTTACAATTGGATGATTATTTACAGTGCAGTGAATGTGCTCGGTGATCTGGTGCGCCAGGAAAAGTCTCAGCACTGTAACGGAGAGGAGAGTTAGTTCTAGAGTCACTGTTACGGGTTGAGAGATCTTGCTTATGGAGGAGATGACACTCACAGGATGAGGCAGGTGATCACACTTGAAGGGAGGGCAGGTCCAGTGTGGTGCTGTGCAGGGAGAGGGTGAGTCCAGGATGGAGGAGACCAGATGGTGTGAGGAAGCCGGAGGGAGACAGATCAGGCTTCAGGCGACCAGTCGCTGGACACAGAAGTGCTCTCACAAACTCCAGGAGCAGGGTGAATAATCCTGGAGAGAACAGGTTTAGTTGCACACAAAAAGTCCAACGAGAGTCTTCACAAGGAGCATAAAGATTTCAAAGATGTTTCTCAATATCACAAAAGTTTCTCGGAATCACTAGGAAATAATTATCACTAGGACGGCACAAGGGGGCTACCATTTAGGTCAACAACCAGGCACTGAATGAACGTCTGCATCTGGCTTAAGTAGCACCCTGCTCCTCATCAGCGCTGATCGCCACCAGGTGTAGATAATCTGCTTCACACTCCAGCGTAGATTCTCCTGCAGACAGATGACTCACCCAACACAAAAACACAGCACACACAGACACTGAACCTGACATTACCCCCCCCTTAACGACCGCCACCTGGCGGTAAGGCACGAGAAGCCTCAAACTCCCTCACCAACCGAGGATCCATAATAAAGGAGGCCGGCACCCACGACCTATCTTCGGGTCCGTAGCCCTCCCAGGCTACGAGGTACTGCCGGCCTCTCCCACGTCGGCGAACATCCAGCAGACGGTCCACAGTGTAGACCGCCTGTCCATCCACAACTCGGGCAGGAGAGGGGGGAGTGGATGGCGGACACAGGGGACTAAACACCACGGGTTTAATCAAAGACACATGAAACACAGGATGGATCCACATAGAGGCGGGCAGACGGAGCTTAACGGTGGACGGACCAGGGACGGACAGGATTTCATATGGGCCTATGAAGCGGGGAGCCAGTTTCTTATGAGTGTTCTTGAGTTGGATGTCTCGGGTGGAAAGCCATACCTTCTGCCCAACGGTGTAGGTGGGCGCAGGGAGGCGTCGCCGGGTGGCCACTTTCCGGTTCTGTTCCTTGGTGCGCTCTAACGCGGCGACCATCTGCCCCCAGGTGCGCCTACACCGCCGGACATGACCATGAACAGAGGGATGAGCAGGTGGTTGGTCTTCGGAGGGGAACAGTGGAGGCTGATAACCTAACGAGATCTCAAAAGGTGATTTGTTAGTGGCTGATGATACGTGAGAATTATGGGCGTACTCCACCCAGGGGAGATGGTCGCTCCAGGTAGAGGGGTCGTCGGAGCACACGCAGCGCAAGGCGGCCTCCAGCTCCTGGTTCATCTGCTCGGTTTGACCGTTAGTCTGCGGATGAAACTCGGAGCTGAGGACCACCCGTGCCCCGAGCGCCGCGAAGAACTCCCTCCAAACCTGGGCAATAAACTGCGGACCCCGGTCCAACAAGACCTCCTGGGGGAGTCCGTGCAGACGGAACACATGTTTTATGAGAAGTTTAGCGGTCTCAAGAGCTGATGGCAGTCTCTTTAAGGGGATGAGATGACAGGCTTTGGAAAAACGGTCCACCACCGTTAATATAACAGAGAACCCCTTGCTGACAGGCAGCCCTGTGACAAAGTCTAAAGCTATGTCGGACCAGGGTCTGCCGGGGGTCTCCAATGGTTGCAGCAGCCCGTGAGGATGTTGGTTGGAGGTCTTATTGCGCGCACATACCTGACACGCTTGGACGTACTCTTTAATGTCTTTATACATGGACGGCCACCAGAATGAGCGCCGTATGAGTCCCACCATTCTCCCTACTCCAGGGTGTCCAGAAAACCGGGCGGTATGAGCCCAGTAGAGCAGGCGAGAACGAACAGAGTGTGGAACATACCTGCGGTTCGGTGGTTGGGTGGCCGGTCCGGGATCAGTCTGTTGTGCGCGTCTTATTGTTGTGCGGGGTGGCTGTGGCTCAGTGGTTAGAGCGGTCGTCCTCCAATTTGAAGGTTGGTGGATCGATCCCGGCTTCCACCGCCACATGTCGAAGTGTCCTTGGGCAAGACACGATCTGCGTATCGGGTTGTGTGAGTGTTAGCCCCTACCCTCTCCCCCCGGTTTACATATCGGGTTGTGTGAATGGGTGAATGTAAAACCTTGTAGTGTGAAAGCGCTTTGAGTGGTCTGAATGACTAGAAAAGTGCTAAATACAGGACATTTACCATTTATTGCCTCTTCGATGTCCCACACGACTGCTCCGATGACGCGGGCTCGGGGAACTATGGTGCGTGTCTCGGGGGAATCCTCGATGGAGAATTGGCGGGATAAGGTGTCAGGCTTTATGTTCTTGGACCCGGGTCTGTAAGAGATGAAAAAGTTGAAACGGGAAAAGAAAATTGACCATCTAGACTGACGGGGGTTAAGTTGCTTAGCTTCTTGGAAATATGCCAGGTTTTTGTGGTCGGTCCAAACCACCACCGGATCTGCTGCCCCCTCCAGCCAGTGCCTCCATTCCTCAAACGCCAGTTTGATGGCAAGCAACTCTCGGTCCCCCACGTCGTATTCCCTCTCAGCAGGAGACAGGCGACGGGAGAAGAAGGCGCAGGGATGTAAGCGCTGATTGTGCGGACCCACCTGGGACAGCACGGCGCCCACGCCTGAGTCTGAGGCGTCCACCTCCATGGTGAATTGTTTGGAGGAGTCCGGCTGGATGAGGATGGGGGCACTACTGAACTTCTCCTTCAGTTTAGCGAAGGCGTGATCAGCCTCTGGAGTCCATTTGAAAGCACTTTTGGTAGAAGTGAGAGAGGTTAGAGCAGCAGCAGTCTGACTATAATTTCTTATGAACTTTCTGTAAAAGTTTGCAAAACCCAAAAAACCCTGGAGCTGTTTCCGTGTAGTGGGTGTGGGCCAGTCCACTACCGCCTGCACCTTAACGGGATCTGGTTTCACCTGTCCACTGTCAAAGATGAAGCCCAGGAATCCCACCGATGACGCATGAAACTCGCACTTCTCTGCTTTTACAAATAAACGATTCTCCAGTAGACGTTGCAGAACCTGACGGACATGGACTTTGTGTTCTGCCTCAGATGACGAGAAGATCAGGACGTCATCTAAATAGACAAATACAAAGGAGTTTAGAAAGTCTCGTTACACATCATTGATGAGGGCTTGGAAAACGGCAGGAGCATTGGTGAGCCCGAAAGGCATCACCAGATATTCAAAATGCCTTCTGTATAGAGACCCCGAGCTGCTTGGCGAGGGCAGCGTCGAGGAGGTTCTGCTCACAGCCAGAATCGACTAACGCTTGAGTCTGGAAAGAGTCAGTACAAAACAACAGAGTTACAGGCAGAGTAAGACGAGAGGGTTTTTCTCCTGGTGTCGCCGGACCTCCCGGTGTTACTGGCAACTGAGGTGGTTTAAACGTTTCTGGCAAGCAGCAATGAAGTGTCCTGTTGTCCCACAGTATAAACACTCACGTGCTTCCATACGTCTTTGCCGTTCAGTGGGGGTGAGCCGCGCGTTGCCTAGCTGCATCGGTTCCTCTCCGGTAGATGCCGGTGCAGCTCTGACAGTAGACACAGTCTCGGTGGTGCGATGACACGCACGAGGAGGAGAACGAGCGCGATGCTCATCCATCAAAAACCCAGTCATTCTATGATCAATCTTTGTAGCAAGGTTAATTAATTCCTCTACAGACTGGGGTTCGTCTCTGTGGAGTAACTGCTCACGAACTGACTTATTAAGAGCGCCCAAAAACGCTCCCTTGAGCGCAGGCGTGTTCCAGCCAGATTCAGCAGCCAGAGTTCTAAAATCCACAGCGAAGTCAGCGACAGACTTCTTACCTTGCTTGAGGTGACGGAGTTGATAGGTGATCTCAGTCTCGGATTTGCGGTATGTGAAGGTTTGCTCAAAATCCTTTATGAATGCTTCCAAGGAGGTGCGGAGGATGAGAGAGTAGCTGTATTTGGCCTCCGCCCATCGAAGCGCACGTCCTCTTAGTAGGCCGATTATATGGGCAATTTTAGAAGCATCATCAGGGAAAGACTGGGGAGAGCGGCAGAAAATTAAAGAACATTGTAACAGGAATCCGGAGCCTTTACCTGCTTCTCCAGCATAAGCCTCAGGGTTAGGCAGCGATACGTTGCGCACGGAGGCGCACACCAGTGGAGCCGGAGGATCTGGCTCAGGCGGAGCTGTGACCTGCTGGGGAGGAGGCTTGGAGAGAACAGAGAGCTGGATATTCACAGTTTGCAGGAGACCCGCAATTTCTTCTAGACGCTGGTGATTGTACTGTTGTCGCTCGCACAGTAAGTTTAACATTGTCTCGTGGCGAGCGAGAAGTTCTGGGGTTCCAACAGGGAGCTGTCTGGCTGAGTCTGCGGGGTCTGACTGGCCTGGTTGTTCTGTCACGGGCTCAGTGATCTCAGTGATAAACCATTCAAAAGTGAATGGTTTATTTACAATTGGATGATTATTTACAGTGCAGTGAATGTGCTCGGTGATCTGGTGCGCCAGGGAAAGTCTCAGCACTGTAACGGAGAGGAGAGTTAGTTCTAAAGTCACTGTTATGGGTTGAGAGATCTTGCTTATGGAGGAGATGACACTCACAGGATGAGGCAGGTGATCACACTTGAAGGGAGGGCAGGTCCAGTGCGGTGCTGTGCAGGGAGAGGGGGAGTCCAGGATGGAGAAGACCAGATGGTGTGAGGAAGCCGGAGGGAGACAGATCAGGCTTCAGGCGACCAGTCGCTTGACACAGAAGTGCTCTCACGAACTCCAGGAGCAGGGTTCTTCAACAGGTTCAGTTCCCCCCCTGCCTCCAGTCCCACAGACCACACACCCTCCATGAGCCCACAGCTTTCCTGTCACACCTCCACTCCATCACCCTGCAGCTCAGTCATGGACCATAACACAGCATCATCTTCCTCCACCTCAGAGCACCCAAATACCTCCTCTGCCTCCACCTCCACTCTGTCTGTGACCTGCAACAAGGTCAAGAAACAACTGGAGAAACTGAACCAGAACAAGGCTGCAGGTCCAGATGGTGTCAGTCCCAGAGTTCTCAAGACCTGCTCAGTGCAACTATGTCCTGTTCTCCAGCACCTCTTCAACACCAGTCTGAGACAGAAAACAGTTCCTGTGCTGTGGAAAACATCCTGCCTTGTTCCAGTACCTAAAAAACCACAACCAGCTGAACCAAACGACTACAGACCAGTTGCCCTGACATCTCACGTCATGAAAGTCCTGGAGAGACTCTTACTGGCTCACCTCAACAAGCAGGTCAGCACCTTTTAGGACCCATTACAGTTTGCATACCATAATGGGCTTGGGGTTGAAGATGCCATCATCTACCTGCTTCACAGAGCACACTCTCATCTGGACCAATCAGGCAGCACTTTGAGGGTCATGTTCTTTGACTTCTCAAGTGCTTTTAACACAATTCAGCCTGCTTTGTTATGTGAGAAGCTCCATAAATTCCAGGTGGATTCCTCCTGGATTTATGACCACCTCACAAACAGACCACAGTTTGTAAGACTGGGGGGTTGTATGTCTGGGATGGAGGTCAGCAGCACTGTAGCGCCACAAGGAACTGTGCTCTCACCATTTCTCTTCACGATGTACACCTCTGACTTCCAGTACAACTCTGAGTCCTGTCATCTGCAGAAATACTCTGATGACTCTTCAGTTGTTGGGTGTGCATCAGGGAGGGACAAGAAGCTGAGTATAGAGAACTGGTCAGTCAGTTTGTGAAATGGTGCGGTAACAATCATCTCGTTTTAAATACCAGCAACACTAAGGAGATGATTGTTGACTTCAGGAGGAGAAAGAATCAACACAGCAGTATTTCCATCCTAGGAGAGGAGGTAGAGGTGGTGGAGGAATACAAGTACCTTGGAGTTCAGCTGGACAACAGACTAGAGTGGAAATGCAACACAGAATACATCTACAAGAAAGGTCAGAGCAGACTCTACTTCTTAAGGAAGCTGAGATCTTTTAATGTCTGCACCAAGATGTTGCAAATCTTCTATAGGTCTGTTGTGGAAAGTGCAATCAGCTTTGCAGCCATCTGCTGGGGCAGCAGCATCAGAACCAGAGACTTGAAGAGAATCAACAAACTGATCAGGAAAGCTGGATCTGTGCTGGGAGTAGACGACTAATTGATACCTGGTTACCTGGTGACATGTTTCCTTTGGCTTAAATTAAATCTGTTTTGTTCTCCAGCATTTGTTGGTGCTTATCTGCTGTGTTTTCTCCAGGACTACTGTTGAAAAACTGCAGGGTGGGCCATTTATATTGATACACCTTAATAAAATGGGAATGGTTGGCCATCATGGATCCAACTTTTGTTTTTTCCAATAGGAAGAGGGTCATGTGACACATCAAAGTTATTGGTAATTTCACAAGAAAAACAATGATGGCTTCAGCAGCAGCTCGTTCATATTCATTATTCGGATTTGCTGGACTAAGATTGGCTAACAAACTAGCCTATGAGAGCAAAGTATACTGTTTCCTGCCCCGCTGTGCATGGCAACGTTAGACGTTGTGTCTTCCTGTTTGCTACATCTTATGCTACGGCTTTTTAGTGAACAGCATGCTAGGTGTGGTTTCAACTGCAGGAGCTGCCGAATACTAACAAACAAGTTGTGACGAAACAGATACAGGCCGTTCGAACTCGGGTTTTATCGCCACCTGCGTAGTTTGAGAGATTAAAACTAAAAGAGAAATTGTTGACCTGTTTTCATACCCACTATGAAGGTAAGAACACCTGTGGTGCTAAAAGATTCAACAAAAACCAGAAGGGCCTCTTTAAAGTCAAAGATCAATCTTATTAGGCAGGTATCAGTCTGATACCAATACAGACTTGGTATCAATAATATCGATATTTGGAATGATCCGCCCACCACTACTGGCCAGGTGTCTGCATGTGGCCAATACATCTTTGCTTTTCTATAAAAAGGCTTTAGTGTCAGTGCTGTAGTTGTTGCATGACAAAAAGGTTTATATCATCCGAAATAGGAGAATCAAAGCTTTCATTTAATATGTGGATTGTTGGGCTGCATGATGTACGGGACGCGCACATGGCTGTTACATATGTGGGTACCGGCATTCTACAGAACACCAGGCCGGTGTTCAGCAGCTTTTAACCCGCACATCTCTTTATACCATCTCCCAGCATCAGAACTGCTTCAAAGTGCGTGGTTAAGTTTTATTTTTGATGGTAATGTGCCCGAATCTGTGGCGAAACAGACCTAATAACTGCTGTTCCACTAGATATAGACCACAATTAAGTAATTTAGATGTAAAAAGGAAGAATTTAAGCTATGTGTATATGTTGTTGGTGTGTTCTGATCTAGTGTTCTATTCCATGTGAACTAGAGCACCTTATGATCCTTCAGCCTTCATCAACTGAAGACCACCTTTAATTTTGTAGTACCCGTGACAATGACAATAAAGGCATTCTATTCTATTCTATGTTAATTTTGTGCCTTTAGATGATGATTAGACAAGATGATGTGCACTTTACTTTGCAGTCTGGTTACAGATGTGCAGTCTGTAATATGATGATTGTTTATTGGTAAAGGTGCAATATGTAAGAATTTTATAGTGAAATAATCACAGCAGTCAAATGTCTCATCAATGTTGAAAGTAAAGTTTAATTGTAACAGATTTTGATCTCGGCCGGCTGGGTGGTCGCCACTTTCTGTCACTTTCAAAACAGTGCTCCTGGACAGAATCATTGTTTACAATAACTATTCTGCATCCAGACCTCCTGGTTCCATAGTAAATCACATGTGAGCCTGCAAGGTTGCCAAGTCTTCAACACAAGCAGATGCAATTCGATAATGATCATCAGCAAAGCATAAAAGAAGCAGCCCTGAGGTAACTTGTAGTAAACCTAAGAAACCACGGCATCCTTTCCTGTAAATATGAACAACTGAGCAGCTGAGGTGCACCCCTTGTACAGGCGTAGTTCATGTGATGAGACATTCAAACACACTTAGGAAAACTCAACGCTGAACAAAAAGGGCCTTCAGACTTTCCCAAAAATTGAATACATACAAGAGAAACAAAATGAGGATCAATATTGGAACTGGCAACCCTGCAGAAAAATCAGGAAGGGGAGGGGGTGAGTGGCTGAGAGCCTTTTTATGTTTTTTTCTACATCACCTGTGGGACTCAGATTTGACAACAAGGTCTAATTCTGACATATTGCACCTTTAAATAAATGTAAAAAAAAAAAAAAATCTCTCCCTTTCTCTATTAGTGGCAAAGGCAGAGGGTCAAAGTATGAAAAATAATGGGTATATTAAAATATTGTATTTAGCACAGAACCTTTGTAAAATTGTTCTGGCCTTGACAAATTAAGAAGGATAAAATAAGGTTTGAAATCAAGCTCTCTATTTTTGTTATGGTGAAAACTTGAAGATATTTTTATCACATATCTGCAGACAAATGGATGTGAGTCATTTCTCAGTCCTGTAGAAAAGGGCTGTGTCCTCGCTTGTGCTATCAATTATTTGTCAGCAGTTTTTTTGGCAGAATTCCTAGTAATATGCCATATGCCATATTCAGGGGCGGCTGTGGCTCAGTGGTTAGAGCGGTCGTCCTCCAATTTGAAGGTTGGTGGATCGATCCTGGCTTCCACCGCCACATGTCGAAGTGTCCTTGGGCAAGACACTGAACCCCATGTTGCCCCCCGATCTGCGTATCGGGTTGTGTGAGTGTTAGCCCCTATCCTCTCCCCCCGGCTTACATATCGGGTTGTGTGAATGGGTGAATGCAAAACTTGTAGTGTGAAAGCGCTTTGAGTAGTTTGACTGACTAGAAAAGCGCTATACAAATACAGGACATTTACCATTTAATATGATCAAAAGCTGGGTCAGAGATCATAAAACACAAGTCATGAACACGGTGAGAACCAAAACAAGTTGACAATAAAGTTATGACAATAAAAAACTTTTCATATTCCTGTTTGTGACATGACACTAAATACATTTAACTGTTCCATTTCAGCAACTGAACCTAAAGCAAATGCATTTGTTGTACAGTCATGGCCAAACCTTTTGAGAATTACACAAAAAATTGGTTTTTACAAAGTGTTTTCAGATTGTTATGTTAATTGTATCTGTAATGTATATGTATAATTACAAGAACTTCATAAGTTTCAAATGTATCTATAGTACAGCTTTGTAAATAAAGGAAAATAAATGGAATGTGAAATATATGAACAATCTTGGAATCGTGTTGTTACTCTGTTGTCTTAAAGCACTACTGTAAAATAAAAAATAAGAGGATATTCCTGTTGGTCCTGGTGGTAGGTTGTTATTCGTATGTCAAAGGCTGTTCAAGGCTAACACATGCTGAATCGCAGCTAGCTGCCATCCAGATCGGTGGAGAAAAGTGGACCATTTGTGGGAGGCTAACACTTTGCACTGTTACATTTGATACTTTGGGCATTTGGATGCTGACACTCAGCAGATTGCTTGTTATACTCCTGTGGAGAGAAAAACAGGAAATATCGGAAGACAAACCAGCAAGAAAGGTGACATGACCAAGAGATCCATTAGCAACAAGCCACAGTTTCCCTTAACTCAGTGATTCTACTATTTACATGTTTATTAAATAATCATGTCAAGGCGCTTGGGTATTTGATCCTGCCGGATTTCCAGCTCAGCCCTCTTCTTCTTGGGTTTTGTTTAATGTATAGTGTGTCCAGAGTTAGTTACGAGGAAGACCCCAATTTATGAGATGAAGGAGCATGTTACACAAAAGGTCTGCACTAATTCCTCAACAAATTCCTGAAAACCTCATCAGGGAGAGGATTGAGAAACACCTGCTAACACCTATCCACACACTAAGGAAGCCTATAAGGACCACTTGAGAAAGAGTGAGCCTTCTGTATGTGTGTGCATCATTTAGCACAGCAGAAACAAAAGCTAAAAGTTTATGAAATCAAGTAACTGGAAATAATGATGTAATAATAAATTAAATTTAGCATAAAGATTATAGCCATAGAAAAGGCTGTTGGTATCTACTTGCTGTGGTGCATGAAAAGCAAAGAAACTTATACTGGCAGCCTTCATATGGACAAAGAATAAAGCTGAAGTAAAATAAGAAATCCTTACTTGACAGGTTCCCAGGTTTCCCTCTCAAAGCCCCTGTGAATGGACTGAGCGATAGAGGACTCCATCAGGTCAACATACCGGACCACCAGAGGGGCATACAGGTCTTGTAAGTGCTTGTGAAACTTTCCATTGCACAGGTTATCTGAAAGATTTGAGTGAATGAGAAAATTAACTGATTGGTTGCTTACTGAGTACTTAATATATTACATTCTCCGTTTTATCTGGGATGAATATTCCATTTATCTGTTAAAAATATTTTCACAGTAGATGTTTAAAACTGAGCTTTTCAATTACTTGTCTCAGGTGAATTTCCCAGAAGAAATGTAATAGTTTTTGTCCACTTACAAATACAACACTTCACATTTCACAGAGTGTAAGATGTGCTTTAAAAGTGTTGGGTTCCAAAGTAAATTGAAAAAGCAGACATAGCTTGCGATAACAAACAATAACAATGGAGGTGGAAGTTTGTAAATATTTATATTTTTTCTTCATTCAGGTATATAAAGCAATTTCAACTTTTCAATCTTGCCAAATAAAAGGTCAGCGTCTAAGGGTGTTTCTAAATCCAACACATCACACACATTTCCTCCCCTGTCTCCGCTGGCATCCAACTGGTAAAAAGACAACACTGACAAAGACCACAGGAGATAAAATGGTGGCCAGTGTGTGCTAATGTGATGCCTCACGGCTCCATGCAGTGAGTCTGCTTTTCCTCTTCCTCTCTCTCTTTGTTTTTCTCTCTCCCTCTGAGCATGTGTTTGTGTGTTGGCATTCAAGTCAAGGTCGATGATACACAGTAGGTGCAATGTTTGTTATGTTCCCTGATTGCCTCTCTCCAAATTAGCCACTTAAGCGGTTGCTGTCCATTTGGATGTGTTGTGTTGAGGAGTTTGCTTGCAGGGACTGCAGCAGCCCAGCTACCACTGCTTTAGACCTCATTAACTCCTCGAATGGCAGCCCGACTTTGGTGCCTGTCTGGTATTACTGCTATTTACTTCTACATAAGTACACTGCTGTGGGGCAACAGAATAGATGACCTTCTATAGAAAATATGTCCCTGTGATGATACACTACACCAATGTGGGCTTGTTCCTGTTTGCCAGCAGTTGGGGGCCCTGCAGAGTGCTTTGCTGATACTGAAGATGCGTTACGGATGTAAATAGCAACATTCTGAGGTATCACAGTGCTAAACTGTCGACACAATATGCGGATGCTGTTTTAGGAGGTGGTCAGGTGCCACTTGGGCTCTATAAGTGTATTCTCAAGACTTCTTTTGATTCTGCACATAACGCTAACTTGTATAAGTGCTTCATAGACGGCAAATACACTAAAACAGATAAGACTAAACCTGAGACACAGATTTGTTGGTTACTGTGTCTTGGATGTATTCTGCAGAGCAACCAATTCCAGAAATAGTAATCGGTTTCTAAATTAGCACATTTGCTACATGCTGCATCCATTCTACAAAATGCTACATTTGAATTTTAAATAATTGTATTTGCATGTATTTGTTCTTTCAAGAGGAAAAAACATTATTTATTTCCTTTTTCATTATTAAAGGGTCTTAACAAGCCACACCGACAGAACAATCTGTCTTCAGCAGCTGCTATCACATGCTGATTTAACCAACAGTTAATTTGAAACACCAGGAATGAAAAATTGTTTTTATTCAGACACATTGGAGGGTTTTTCTGCATGAGATTTAAGTTCATAATTTGAACATAACACTAACCCCTAAGTTTGTTATTTCTGAGTTGTCCTGAGGTGGACCTGCTTCAGGTCATTAACCTGCTGCAGAACCCAAGTGTTCTTGAGCTTAAGTGTTAGGAACTGGTGATTCTTCTTGAGAATTATCTGGTAGAGAACAGAATTCATGATTCCATCAGTTACTACAAAGTCCTAAAGCAGCCACACTATGGCATTAGAATCACATCAAAAGCACTGATAACACTCTATGCAGATATTATCTACTCGAACTAGCAGTTTCTTTCCTCGCGTGAGGTAGTTTTCGTGGTGACTATTTAAAACATTTATTTGTTAATTTTAATATAAGTGATTATTACAATGACTTGTAATTTATTTGCAATTGTTTGGTTTTGTGTGTGTTTGTGTTCACAGGGATAATTGATGGTGGTCATGTGATCACAGGACGGTAATTTATTTTTAGCTCCGCCCCTGCTCAGTTGTTGTGGCATTGAGGGTGAGGGTGGTACATTTGTTTAGTGTCTCTATTATTAATATGATTATTTCCTGTTGGTTTGTATTATTTTGAGGATGTTATCAGTTATTAAATCCTTCTTTAATTAGGTTAAAAAAACCACCTTTTTTGATCGCAGTGAACATCTTTTAACGAGCGCATTAAGAGCCTCTCAGCTGCTTGTGTTTGTCCCTGCAGTCTAAAATGACAATAAACCTGTAAATTATGTTTTTCTGCTTTGTAAAGAAACAGGTTTGGAAAAATATTGGGATGATTTTAGGAATTACTTTAAGTTCACGTAAAATGTTTTATTTTGACCTACTTCTAGATGGAAATCTCATCTGCAAATAGAAGAACCAACTTCCTTCATGTGCAGGTTTTAAATGTATTTCTCTTAAAATTTCTGACAGACTCATGAGTCTCTTGAATCGTAACACCGAGTGTCAGACAACAGTAGCCACATTAAAGGAAATAATGCGTGCAAATTATTCTTGAAAGTGAACTGTTTCTCACGTTCATTTGATGTATTTGATTCCAGAATAAGAACTTTTAGACTAAACAAAATTAGAAGTACAAACATAGACAAAAATCAAGGATTTGAAAAGTACAATGCAATGACCCTGGCATTAAAAATGTTTTTTCTGAGGTTTCTGTTGAATATTTTAGCTCCACAGGTGTTCTTACCTCCATAGTGGGTGTGAAAAAAGGTCAACAACTTCTCTTTCCGTTTTTATCTCTCAAACTACACATGTGGCGATAAAACCTGAGTTCTCCCGGGTTTAAACGGCTGGTACTTGTTTCATCACAACTCTTTTGCTCATTCGTACTCATCAGCTCCCGCAGTTGAAACCACGCCTAGCATGCTGCTGGCTAAAAGCCGTTAGCATAAAAGACATATCAAAACCGGAAGAAATTACGGGTGCTCTTGCCATGCGCAGCGGGTCAGGAAACTAGTTTGAAACTAGCTAGTTTGTTGGCCAATCTGAGTCCAGCAAATTTGAATAATGAATATTAATGAGTTGTAGCCCAAAGCTGGCCAAATCTTCACGCAGGCTGGTTAAAAGGTCTGTTAATAAGTGTTTCCCAATGTTTTTTGATATAAAATGTTTAATATTACAGGTTACTACTTCAAAAATAATGATATGATATGTGTCCTTTATTGCAGTGAAACAGTGACCCGGGATATTACTGTCTCTGGTTGGACGGGTAACATGCTGTATGAGTTTTGGGAGCTCATGTCTGAGGATTGTTTTGTTGAAGCCCCCAAGAACAATGAGCAAAGGTTCCTCTACACCAGAGGTTACTAACTCGTGGACTGTGGCAAACAAGAACAAACAAAAAAAAGATATAAGGGGTGATATCTGACGAGGTGCTTTCATTTTAATTCGTGCAGCTTTTGCAGCCTTTACTATAGTGGAGAGGAAGCAATTAGACCAGGGGTCTGCAACTTTTATGACTTAAACAGCTATTTCCCCATCACTCAGAATACATTTCCTTTGTATAGAGTCACAAAATCATTTTGACCCTTACAATTAAGATAAAACGATTTATAAAATAAGTAGCCCACTTATAGTTATAGTGGTTTTTTCTGAAGTACTAAACTGTAATATGAAACATTTTATATCTAAAAAACATTAGGAAACACTGATTAACAGACCTTTCAATCTGTCTGCGTGAAGATTCGGCTGGCTTCGAGCTGCAACTCATTAATATTCATTATGCAAATTTACTGGACTCTGATTGGCCAACAAAATAGCCTTTGGGAGCAAGGCATACTATTTCTTGCCCCGCTGCGCATGGCAACAGCGCACCGAGTCTCTTCCGTTTTTTGGGGGTTTTTTTTCTACCTGTCCTGTCCTGATATATTTATGTCAGGACAGATTTATTCTTACAACAGTTAGGGTTGAATTTACCCCTTCTGTTGTATGGTGTGCTTTATTTCTATGGCGCGACTGACCATATCTGGTTTCGGAGGCGGAGTGGACAGGCAGAGACAAAGTCACTCAAATGACAACATTAAGGCAGAAGGGGAGAAGACAACAAAGAGACAACAAAAACGGACCAAAACTAACACAAAAGCAAAACAGACCAAATACATTTATATTGTATTGTATATTTACATTATATTGTTCATATCATAAAAATATATCACTCTAATGGTGCGTTCACACCGCCGCGTCCAGGCAGCAAAATGCTCAAACGGACGAAAGTTGCTGCTTAAATAAAAACACAGCTGCTTGCACACTTTGCATAGTCCGCGTCAGCGCGTCACGTCAGTACATCACAGTCTGGCGGGGGATTTCTCTTTTGTTATAGTTATTTACAACATGACGGATCATGTGGAGAGTGGCTTGGATTTATTTAATAAATAAAGCTATACAACGTCGTCGTTGAGCATATTCGTGCATGTGTTTGTGTGGATGTACATGTGTTAAGTGTCTGTGTGCTTGTGTTTGTTATAGTGTATGTGTTGGGGCTCTGCATGTATCAGTGTGTGTAGTTTTCAGTCCCTGTGTACCAGTGTGTCTATCGTGCCCATTTGCATGTTCATGCTTATTTGTAAATATACACATACTAGTGTTTGTATGTGAGCATGTGTGGTGTGTTTATGTTTACGTATATTTATCATGTGGAATGACTGCACAGAAAGGGTACAGTGTAGCCAGAGTGTGGTTTTCACCACCCCTGCCCTGAGGGCACCAGAGTGTTTCGGATCCAGGCGCCAGGGAGCACAGTAGCCCCAAGTGGAACAGCGACCACATGCAGGAACAGAAGGAAGCTACAGGTCCAACGCAGAGGGAAGGCCC
>SSNP01000181.1:114718-148763 GCA_006937955.1 Pachypanchax playfairii | reverse complement strand
GAGTTTGTTATGTCGATAGCTTCAATACAGGGTAAATCCTCCAGACTGTATTTAAAGTCAGGTTTTTTTAAACTATACGGGTCATAACCTAAATGAAGATATATTTTTTTCGCGATATCACGTCTGTGCTAGTCCATTTAAAGCCTTACTACAGTTGCTTTCCGACATCGCACTGTGTTGTTGTGGCCAAGTGAAACACTCCCTAACCCCCATTTGAGCTTTGCGCGGCTTCCGAGTCACGTGAGTGAAACCCAGCAATAGAGCACCAAAGCCGAGGCAGGAGCATGTGGTTATGAAGGAGACAACTCCTCACGCACTCCCCCCTCCCCAAGTCCTGGCTTCTCAGTCTCTAGTGCTGTATGTTACTGCCTGGGCGCTGAGAGCAGAAGGGGCCCCCCACGCCATTGAGGAGCCAGGTCCCTGGCTGGTCCCCCATTGGACCCCTGCCTCAGCTCCCACCGACCAGATCAGGACCAGGGAGCAAGCACAAGATCCCCGGGTCTCTAAGGCTGCCCCCAGCCACACCAACAAGAATGCAGCCAACACAGCAGGCAGAGATCGACAGAGCCTGATTCAGTGCGAGCCGCAATCCCCCAGCCACTGAGCCAGGACCAGACACCCCCGACCCATCCAGACCCCAGGAGTAGCCCCAGTTTCACTAGGGGCCCTCATCCACTGGTTCCCATCCCAGCGGTCTCAGGTGCCCATCCCCCAAGGAAGCCCCACACCCAAAGCACCAAGACCACCACACCCCAATGCACCCCAGCCCCAAGGCAGTAGCAGCGTGACCCCACCCTTCTATGTAGTATAATTAATGATCGGTGTCCATGCTACTTGGAAGCCTTCAACAGTTTCTTTCTTAACAGCAGACATTCTCTCCATAGAAACTTGATCCAACAATAAACCTTTAAATTGATTTATACTCAGGTTGTTTTTCTCCTTCCTATTCTGAAGAATTGTTTTCTTTGCTATGCTTAGTGATACAAGGAGCGTGCGGATTTTACTAATTTCAATGTCAGATTTATAAACTGGTGGGAATTGCCAAACCGCATGTAGATAGTTGTCTGGTGAGATTCCCATACAATTTGCACATATATTGGTTTGTCTCAGACCCATCTGTAACATCCTTTGTCTGGTAAAATGTGTTCTATAGAGAGTTTTGTATAAGTTGTAAATTAGAGTTTTGTGTCATTTTAAAAGTATTTTCACATATCTCTGTCCAGAAATGTACATCTGGTGTAATAGACAGATCATTCTCCCACTTGGAGATTGGCAGGGAGATAGATGTGTCTACCTTAGTGGTTTTCTCTGTAGTGTTTTCACTGGTGGGATCTCTGCAGCTGCTGTGTGGTGTGTGCTGTCTCCACTAATTATCTCTGCAGGGTGTGACAGCTCTCATCAGTGGCTGCAGGTGTGGATCATTACCCAGCTCAGGAGAGCTGGGTATTTAAGCAGAGGAGCAAGAAGAGACAGACGCCAGTTCGTTCCACTCCTTCTGTGTTTCGTGTCCTGGAGCCTCTCCTCCAGGCTCTGAGTGCCTCTGCGTGGTCGTTCACCAGCTGGAAAGAGGGCTCTTCCTCACCGGGGCTTTCTAACGTCACGCGCTTCGCGACGTTCTCTCTCCCTGGTGCGCTGTCTGTCTCTGGTCTCCTCCGGATCCACACCTTCCCGGTCAGCACGCTGCTGTCACCCCTGCCACGGTCTCGTCTGTGGAGACAGCACCACGTCCCGGGCTTCATCACTCTCCCTCGACTCCTGGGGCTCCACCCCCGCTGCAGTGTCTTCGGATCCCACCTCACGCAACTACAGCTTCAGCCTCACAGTAAGTGTAGTTGCACTTTCCCCACGCACTGCAGCGGGTCGTGTTACTTGTTCTTAACGAGTCTCTCCCCCCCAGGATCGAGTCTCTTCCCCGCCTCAGTTCCAGTCCTGTTTTCATCGTGCACATTACACTACCTTGTTCTGTTGTTTTGTGTACTAGCATTAATAAATTCACTTTCACTGCTAACTGTCTCCCCCGTGTGTGTTTGGAGTTGGGTCACCTTTGGGGTTCGAACAAACACCCCTGGTGGGCATCATGACACTTAGACATTACAGTATAAATTTTGGAGACCAATTTGGGGGATTTAAGTGTTAGAAAATGGGCAATTACAAAAGGGAGTTCTTGATTGGTTTGTTCTTAAAATTGACCTTCATGATGGCTTTTAGTGGAGAGTATTCTAAGAATTTATTTTTTTCTATTCCATATTTATCTACTAAGACATTAAATGATATGAAATTCTCTCCCTGATAAAGATGTTCTAAATGAGTTATCCCTTTACTCTGCCAGTTTGCAAAGTTTAGAGCCTTTTTATTCTGTAGGATGTCAGGATTGTTCCAGATGGGGGTGAGTTTAAAAGGAAGAAGCGAAGACCCATTTATTAAAAGATATTCCCACCAGGCTGTCAGGGTCCCATTTATATTTATGCTTTTAAAACATTTATGCGTTTTATTATTGGCCTGATAAATGGGAGATCTTGGATATTTATTTCATTTGTGAGTGATTGTTCAATATCCATCCAAGTTTGATCTGAGGGGTTCTGTCTGATCCATTTTAAGATGTACTGCACTCTATGGGTTAGATAATAGTTGTAGCAATTTGGAAGTTCTAGACCTCCACAATCTTTAGGTTTCTGTAGCACTTTTAAACTTATACGAGGTGGCTTAGACTTCCACAGAAATTTAGAGATACATGTATCTAAAGTTTTAAACCAGGTCTGGGGGGTTTTATCAGGACCATAGAAAAAATGTAATTAATCTTACGTAGAACCATCATCTTGATTGTTGCTACTCTTCCCATAAGTGATATAGGGAGGTTGGCCCAGCAGGTCAGGTCATCTTCTTTTGTTTTCAGTAATGGAGTATGATTCAACTGAATTAAATCTTGCTGCCTGTTGGAAATATTGATGCCCAAATATCCAATGTCTACAAGCTGTATTGGGATAGTTGGGCTGATCTTAGTGTTGGAGTTAATTTGAAGGGCCTTTGATTTGCTCCAATTAATCGAGTAGTCTGAAGTGGCCAAGAATTTCTTTAGGAGGGTTATTATCTCTGAAAGAGATACCTGTTTGTTTTCTAAGAAGATTAAAACATCATCAGCATATAAACTGATTTTATGTGTAAGACTAGCTGTTTTAATTCCACTAATGTTGTTTTGTCAGATTGCAGCTGCTAGCGGTTCAATAAATATAGCGAATAGTGATAGAGAGAGTGGACAAACTTGTCTGGTTCCTCTTCTGAGATCAAAGCTTGGAGAAACCTAATCATTAGTCTTGACACACGCTGTGGGTGAGCTGTATAGTATCTTTATCCATGATAAAATATAATATATATAGAAATCCTCTATTTCTGAATCAGATGGACTGATGTCCATTGAGTACATGTTTTTATAGAAATCTCTATAGGCACAATTTATTTGTTCCGGCATGTTTGTTATTTTACCAGTTTGATCCTTTACTGATGATATTGTTACTTTTTCTTTATTCTTTTTCAGTTGTTTTGCGTTGACTTGTTACTGTATTCAAAGTTCTCTAAGCGTAACCTCTGTGTTTGAAACTGTATTGTAACATTAAGTATTTTGTTTAGTTTAAGTTTTAGTGTTCTCAGTTCTGTTAATATTTGTTCATTCTGGGTTAAAGCCTAAGTTTCCTCTAAGAATTTTATTAGTCTCTTCCGGTTTGATATGTGTTTATGCTACAGCTTTTACCCAGCAGCCTGCTAGGTGTGGTTTCAACTGCAGGAGCTGATGAATACTAATGAGTAGGAATTGCCTTCGAGTCCGAGTCTGAGCCATTTAATTTTAAGTAATACAGAGTCCCGATCCGATCTATAATACATTAAAAAATGAATAAAAAGGAGCAAATAAACTGATCCACAATGTTCCTTATTTTGTATTTAATTCACCTTATTTTAATATTTAGCTGCAGGGACAGGGCAGCCAGCAGTCCTGGGACGACAGCCGGTTGCGGCCAATCCAGCGCGTCCTGGGGTTTCCCTGGGCTTCTTCACAGTGGCATCGACGAGGCTTTTATTTGTCCTACATCTTCTCCAGTGTTGTGTAGACTATAGGACTGTTAACATTCACATTTTCACACACGTTGCGGTCGGTCGTCATGGAAAGACATCTCCTCTTAAAATGGCTCCGGGTTGCGAGGGAAACTCTTCCGGATGCTGACATCACACGAGAAGGTGTATAGATGCATTAAAAACTACTGAGAATATACTGTATATACATATATGTTCAAGTCCTGATCGGGAAGTAACATCGGATTCCGATCGAATCTGAAACTACGTGATCGGGCCCGATATCTCTACTAATGAGCAAAGTAGTTGTAATGAAACAAATACAGGCCGTTCAAACTCGGGTTTTATCACCACCTGCATAGTTCAAGAGATAAAAACTGAAAGAGAAGTTGTTGTGGTGTTTTCACAACCACTGTGAAGGTAAGAACACCTGTGGAGCTAAAATGTTCAACAGAAACCTCAGAAAAAAGTTTTTAATCGAATGGCCTCTTTAAGTTACACCTTTATATTTATAAAATTATTCATGGCTGGTGGAGATAAACACAGCCCCTACTCAGATCATGCACAAGAACAAGTGGTTATAAAAAAATGGTTGGATGGATGTAGTTTGGCAATTTATTGCTTAAATGTCCACAAAAAGCCACAGCCTTTATTGTATTAAAGTGCTTAAGTTATCAGTCTTTTATAAGACGCAGGTCTTTGTTTCTGTTTTTCCCTCTATTATATGAAGAACTCACTGTATAACACAACATAATATTTTGATGCATTAAAATGTTTTAAAAATTCTGATAGATTTGCAAAGGTGTTTACTGCTAATTTAATGCAATTTGACTCAATGATGTAAAATGTTGGTTTGTGATGGATCAGAAGAGTCAGACAGTAGGTCAGAAAGATTTGTAAACAGCTCAAAATTAAATTGATCACTGCATTTTCAAGATATTTAAGTGAAAATTCAAGTTGTGTTTGGACAATTTTGTTATTAGAATTGTTATTGTTAGAATTACAATCCCACGTGATAACACGCAGCCAATTAAGTTCTTCGGCACACTGCAGCACAGACAAAACAGAGTTTGAGTGGCAACTTATGCATGGAGAAAATGACAGGTGTGACAATCGTGAGGGAAATGATTGGTGCGATGGTGAGAAAGATAAAAGAAATAGGAAAATATGCGAAAATATGTTTAATCTGCAATGGACAAAGTATTTTTTATTCACGCTTACTGGAAGCATTAAACCAGTGTGTCTTCTCTGCTCAGAAACGGTAGTACTAATTAAAAGTATGTATAATTATCATCATCAACTTTATTTCTAAAGCACATTTAAACGGCGACAACGCCAACCAAAGTGCTGTACACAACAGTAAAACAACAAATGAATAGGAACAAGCAGCACAGAACAGTTAAAACTGGTAAAAACTATAAAACAAAGCATAATAAAATCACAGGTATTAGACCACCTCTGCAGAGAAGGCCAGAGAATAAAAATGTGTCTTTAAATGTATTTTAAAAGTGGGGAGGGAAGGAGCAAGTCAGACCATCAGGGGGAGTTGGTTCCAAAGCTTGGGATCGCAGACTGACAGAGCCCATTCTCCACGGGCCTTGTAGCGGGCAGGGGGAACATGCAAAAGGTGCTGTTCAGAGGACCTCAGGGATCATGTTGAAACATAAGGACATAAAAGCTGTGTTCAAGAGGGGGCCAGTGCATGCAATTATTTATATACCAACAGAAGGATCTTAAACTTTATGCAGAAGTGGACTGGAAGCCAGTGTAATTTGGCCACCACAGGAGTGATGTGCTGCCTCTGGTCTGTACCCGTCAGAAACCTTGCGGCAGCATTCTGCACCAATTGAAGCCGCACCACAGAGGAGGGGGGAGCACCATATAAAAGCGAGTTGGCATAGTCCAGGTGTGCCGTTACAAAAGCATGGACAACTGACTGTAGCTGTTTCTTATGCAAGACCGATTTTAGCTTGTCCAGCCGGTGGAGCTGACAGAAACATGTCCTGACTACCTGATTAATCTGTGCATCCATTTTAAGACAAGAGTCAAGAGTGACCCCCAAATTTTTAATTGTAGGCTTTACCAAAGCAGACAAACAAGGGGGCAGTGACGGCTCCACAACACTGGGGGAGCAGGGGGCAAAGAAAATAGCCTCCGATTTGGAGCTGTTCAGGTGAAGGAAATTAGCTGCGAGCCAGGACTTGATTTCGCTCAGTCAGTGGTATAATGCCATCATGAGGTAAAAAAACATAAAGGTTTTGAACAAAGATACACATTAAAATTAGAAAATAGATCACAGAAAATATGTAGTCTTAAAGGCCAATATGACAGCTGGTTAGGGTCAGCCATAAAAGTTGAATCGACATCCTCCAAACCGAACCAGCCTTGATCTCCTTTCTCTCTCCAGATCAGCTCTGCCAAGCGGCATCTGTCCACTCGCAACCAGCCTCCCTTGCAGCCGGCGAGCACTCCCAGCTGCCAGCACCTCCAAAGCTCGACCCTGCCATCGCCAACAGCCAGTGGCAATCCCGAGCCGGCTAACGCTCATCTGTGTGAGGACTGCGTCACCCCTTTGGAGCTGCAAGCAGCACCGAGCTCCCCCTGCCATCTAGCTAGTAGTTAGTAGATGTAGGCAACTGCTTCACTATCTTGCTTGGAGTTAATGTTTGTCGGACTTGCTCACATAGTAATGGTTGTGTGATTGGATAATGGCCGTTTTGGTGGTGGGGCCAGTGAAAGGGCAATTGATTGATATTGATATGTCAACCACCACGGCTTTCCTCTGCTGTTTGTCTACCACCACAATGTCCGGTTGGTTCACCATTACTATTCTGTCAGTCTGTATCTGGAAAGTACCACAGGATCTTTGCTCGGTTCTCTAACACCTTTTGGAAAGGTTTCCCACTTTGACCTTGGGGTTTCTAGCTCAAACTCTACACAGATGTTTCTGTACACTATGCCAGCCACTTGGTTATGGCTCTCCATGTCTGCTTTCCCTGCAAGCATCTTACACCCTGCAGTTATGGATGCAGACCGGGTTTCTGTCATCTGTCGTACATTTCATCATCTCTCATTGTTGTATGAGGTAGGCAGTAGCATGAAGAATCTTGCTATACTGGAAGCTGGTATTTTAATGTTCATTTCCCCAACCTTGTGTGAGTTTGATGACCAAATTATGAATAAAATTAGGGAATATTTTAAACAAAGGGACCTACTAATAAAGATCATTTGAGACAAAACTGCAACAAGGTATTTAGCATGACAGTCACAGCTCCTGTAATTTGTTTGCATTTACCTCACATGCCCAAGCTATAACCATAAATAGAACAGGTTACAAAAGTGGACACTAGTTTATTGTGATTCCAACGGAATATTTCTAAATCTTTTCATAATTCTGCATCTCCAACTAGCTGCAAAAATTCACAGCGCAGTGAGATACTAGCCTAAACATCCTCATGTGTCTGTAGAATCCATCATCACCATGTATTTTAAAGCAGTTTGTATTATTGTGTGAATATGAGAGTCTGTGGAAAATGCATAGGTCTTAATGCTGGTTGCTACCAGTCATTTCTTTTCTGAACTGCATGCACTCGCCTGCAGGAATTCTTTGTAGCTGTCTGTGGTCATGTAAAAGATACACTTCCTTTTTCAAAATGTGGACTTAATCTGCGGAGTGCTAATTGTCTGTGGGGAATGCTTTCTCTTTTCAGCCTGTTGGCTGGGAGTCAAGGAGAAGCAGAGCATCATCCACTTATTTGGCTGAACTGAAATGACTGCAAATAGCTTGTCATGCTCACTTGTTTGTGTCATCAAATTGGCCTCCTACCAATTTGCTTCACATTGTCAGCAGAGGGAAAGAAGCAACTGCAGTGCATAGCAATGAACATAGTTACACTGGGCAGCAGGGAAAGGGAATTGCACAGTGCTAACGATGAAATAAAAAAAGAAAAACACACAGACTCAGTGTTTCATATAAAGTTTCTTCACGTTGCCACTCCCCAGCCATCCAACGTTTAAAAACAAATGGACATCTAGATAATCATGTAACTTTTATGGCTAATCTATATGAGAGTTTTATTATTTGTTCTCAGTTTGACACACATATATAAATATTGCTTTACATATAATTAGTTATACATATTGTGAACACTTTTAAATTTGACTGTATATTTTCTTTGAATGAATTTCCACTCACTGTCCATTCTCAGGAAGTCGTTGAGCAGCTGAAAGAGAGGGAAACTGTCCCAGCTGTCAGGGGGCTGAACTTCAAGGGCGGCATCCATGTCGGCAGAGTAAAGACACAGAAAGGTCTCGGCATGCTCCACCATAAGGTCTGACCACCATGCAAAGGCCTTCAGATGTAAAGCAGGTAGGACACAGGAAGGGGAAACAAAATGCAAAAAGTCAGGAGAAGTCAAGAGAGAAGAAACCAATGACAGAGTGAGAACATAATGAAAAAAGGCAAATTTATGGATGTTGAAATCCTTTACATTCAGTTTCAGTCTTACCTCAAAACCTAATAATGCCATGTAAATTACTCCTGGCTCCATGCTTTGTTTCTTATTTGTAAAATAAAGCTGTCGAATTAAACATTTAACTATGTGATCCCCTTCAGAACAGGAGGCAGAAAAAACAGCTCTTGGCATTAAAAGCATACTTTTCTTTCAGCCCACAGAGGAAACAGCAGCAGCTCCTCAACAGGATGATGGGGAGCTACTTAAACACTCACCCACAGCTCCTTCACTAAGCCAGTTAGGTCCAAGGAGCTCAGGAGTTCAGAAGCTCTTAGGTTTATCTCCCCAATTGAAAGATGCAATTGAAAGAGGGAGGGATAGCAACCACACTACACTCATGCACAACAAAAACATACTTTTGTCCATGCAGCCTCTTTCTCAACAGGTGTCAAAATGGGGCCCTGAGGATTCAGGGTGTCTCATTCACATTAAGCTCATTCACATTAATGTGAACACACCCACCAGTTGCTAGGGTAGCTGTTGTTCAGCTGGGGATTCATGCACTTGGTATCTAATCTGTGGAAGCTGGGAAGAGGGTTACTCTCAGACAGTGCCGATTATGTGATAATATTTAACATGTTCTTCTTTGCATGTATTTCATATTTGTATCCAAACATAAAAAGAAAAAAGCAGCTAGTAATGAACTCACCTTGCAGAATGGACAGTGCAAGCTCTAAACCTGCACAAGCAGATGTGCTGAAATCTAACATGGTAAAACTTTTAGACAACCTTCTAACAACAGATGTTTTCTTACATTGATGTTCCACACTGTAGTCAGCTTTAACAAAATTTTTTGTCATGTGTAACCTTCAACTCAGTGAAATCCATAAATAAGATATAGATCATGTAGACTGAAAAAATGGCAGTTCACTTAGTAGATTCTGCATCAGTCATAAAACAGCACAAAATCTAATGCTCATATGGCATCAGCGACACAGTGATGATAATTTTAAGTAAAACTAATTCTTATATGTGCAACAGTGAATGGAGATTGTAAAAGTGAGCAGAATCTATGGAAACAGACTCCTGTAAAACCAGATCAGAAATACACTGAAAAAGTAAAACAGAGTAGCAAAGGAGTGCTACTCTGAAAAGTTGAAGTGCCACTTCTCAGTTGATGACTCCCATTCAACGTAGCAAGACCTGAAAAACATCACCAAATAAAAGAGCCCATGGTCTGCAGGGAATTGAAACATGGCAGAGGACCTGAATGTGTTTTACTGTAGATAGCCCATCGTTTACACCTTCCACCTGATGTCACCCATCCACAACCACTGCCGCTCCCAACTGTCCACCCACAGCCTCTGAAAATCTGTGAGGATGATGTGTGTCAATGCTTCAGAAAACAAAAATAAGGGAAGGCTCCATGTCCAGATGGTGTGTCACCTTTTTGTCTAAAAGTCTGTGCTGAACGGTTGGCCACATCATCACAAAAATCTTCAACACATTACTGGAACTATGCAAAGTCCCTTCCTGCTTCAAAACCTCCCAGAAATCATCCCAGTTCCCCCAAAATCCTCCATCTAGGGATTAAATAACTACAGACTAACATCTTTGGTCATGTAATTCTTTGAAAGGCTGGTTTTAAAACACCTGGACAATTGCTGGGCCATTACTGTATCAACTGCCCTTTGTTTACAGTACAAAATGGTCAGTGGATGATGCAGTCGACGTGGGGCTGCATTACATTCCAAAACGTCCGGTGAGGTGAGGAAAAACAACATTGTACCTCAACCATCAGCACTGACATCCCTCGGGATGTGTCCTGTCCCCACCTTTACACAAACGACTATCGAAAGATCCATCTGTTAAACTCCTTAAGTCTACAGACAACACAAAGGTCATTGGCCTCATCTGAGTCAGAGACAAGTCTGTGGAACAGCTGGCCCTCTGGTGCAGTTATAACCATTTAGAGTGACACTCACTCAACACTCTAAAAACTGTATAGATACCAGTGGACTTCAGGAGGAGCCCTCCACCCCTGTCCTCCATTATCATACACAACACAGCTGTAACTAAGGTGGACACATTAAGGTATCCAGGGACCACCGTCTGTCATGTGCTGAAGCGGTTAGATCAGGACCCAAGATGCAGGGAGACACTGGAGACTTGAAACGTGAAGGTAAATAATGTTTTAATAAACTAAAGGCTGACAAGGCAGCAAACACTTACGGTCTCAGGAGAACACAGGGAAGGTAAACACTCAGGAACGGCAGACAGCAGACAACAATCCGACAATTTAGCAGAAACTGACACACCCTTTTATGCCGACAGAAAACAAAGGAACTTAATCAACACAAACACAAGACACCTGGAGAAGAGGGAGAGGAAAACTGAGCTACAACTGAGACACAAGGAGAACAGGAAGCACAGGATGTCACCGAACTAAAACAGAAAACACAAAAGAATAGATAGACAGGTCACAGGAACACAGTGGGAAACAGAAAACTAATATACAAAACCTCAGACCCTGACACCGTCACCCAGGACCTGAAATGGACAGCCAACATAGAATTGGTTTTTAACAAGGCCCACCAGAGGTTGTACTTCCTCTGGCAGCTCTAGAAGTTTAACCTATCACAGGAGCTGCTAGCGAACCTCTACACAGTCATTATCGAGTCTATCCTCTGCCAGTCCATCACAGTCTGGGTTGGCTCAGAAACCAAGCTAGACATAAACAGACTGCAGAGAGTCTGCAAAGGAGATCACCGTTGCTAATCTGCTGTCCATCCAGAACTTGTACTCCTCCAGAGTGAGAAAACGGGTATCAACAGGGACACCTCTCACTGAACATTTCACCTCTTTTCTCCTCTTATCTACAGACAGGGCTACACATCCCTGCATGCCAAAGCCACAAAACACAAAAACAGCTTTTTCACCCAGGCTGTCCCTATGTTAAACAAATGTGTTTAACACCTTAATGAAGAAATACAGGTTTCGAACACCAATAAGCCATTTATGGTAGTCTATGCTGCTAAATGTATCTCATGTCTTTGTGCTGTCTAATAATGTCTATTCATATTTACATGTCTGTCTATGGGTCAAATTTTTTTGGCATACTTGGCCAAATAGTCCTAATTCTAATTCTAAAAGATACTATAGATCCAGGCAATTAAAAACATGAAACTCAGTTAAAGTAGAAAAAAATATAATTTTTAAGACATTGAGAACAGTAAAAGGAAAGGTTGTCAACATATGGTTGGAGTCTAACATTGAGACTATACTCACCTCACATGAGAAGGATGAGGGACTGGATTAATCAGGTTGTATCTGATCCCATCAAACAAGCCTCCCACATGATCAACATCTTTTTAACTGAATTAGTAAGAGGGGTTGTTCTGATCATGACCAGTGACTAAACACAGGTTTGCAGGATAATTGATGAGAACTCAGAAAACAAGCAACAAGTGTTTTTTTCAGCTTTAAGAGTCATAACTCTGCAGTTTGCCTTCTCAGAGTAAAGATAAGCTTTCAAAGCGAACACAGTGTCTTAGTGCATGTTAATGCTGTTCATCATTGAAGGTGTAACTCATTATTTAAAGGCTAAGTAGAGCGATCAAGCACTTTTTGACAACAGTGCTGAGTCAACTGGATCACTGTGTTCATGCAGCACCTAAGGTAGGTGGGGGTTAGTGGGCAGAGCATATGACATGGAAACAATCACATACCTCTTTCCCCTGGTTAAGTAAACGTCCGCAAAAAAGGGTAATTGGAATAAAAAGCAGAGAGGACGTTACTTTTTTATTTAGAATGTCGTAAAGGCAGAAATATGTTGTCCATGTGGCTGTTCTCATTTCTAACAGCAAATTCTCAGAGCAGCACATTGCAGCTGTGAAGCCACCACCACCTAAACAAGTTCTGCCACTGTTGCATCACTAGCTGAGACCATTTTACATGAATTGCACAGATGTTAATGAGATAGTTTTTTTTTGTTTTGTTTTTTAGACTTGTTGTTTATTATCGATCTATACTGAATTATTTTCATGCATATTTATGACAAAAAAGAATAATTATTAAATATGAATGTGTACTAATATACATTATAATATAGAAATTGCTTGTATAATTAAAAAAACATATCTGGGTAAAAACTGGAAAATAACATCGGTACTCTAGACAAAATCCAACTAAATCAACTTTTTTTGACTTCATGGGGAGTTTTCATCAAGCTACAAAAGCTGCCACTGTGCAGATACAAAACATGAGTAATAAGTCAAAACATATCTGAAAAAGAAAACACAAGAAAATATAAAGACATTTCCCCCTTAGCACAAGGAATATTTTTCCCCACAGACTTATTTGAGTGAAATTTGAATAAATGAGCTGATTGTTTTATACTTAAGTAAATGTATGGCCACTTCTTTATGTTAGTAGTGTCTTATAAGTCTGTTGAGCTTGGCATTTGTTTGTGCATGACCGACCAATCGACCGACCAACCAATCACTATCTGAAGGAATACAGAATGTGAGGACATCATTAAGCAATTTCTGCAAGTTTAAAAATGCATTTGTAAAATTATTACATGTATAATCACTAAATCATTAACTGTATCAAATATCTTTTGTGCGTTTTTGGAAAAATACACAACAGCTTCTATTGTATTATGTGAACTTCTATTTGATCACCAGATTCCTTTCTTGTGGAACCAGCTTTAACAATGACCTTAAATCTTGAGTTCTCTAGTTGTGTTTTTTCTGCTGTTTATTAATTTTATTTTATTGTTTTTATCTACCCAGCCATCTTCTTCCACTTATCCAATGTCAGGTCCCAGGGGCAACAGTTTCAGGAAGGAAACCCAGACATACCTCACCCAGCGACACTCTCCAGCTTTCTGCTTGAGTTCCCAGGCCAGAGAGGATACATATAAAATCCCTTCAGCAGGAATCCTAACCAGATTCCCAAACCACCTAAACTGACTCCCTTTAAAGGGGGGGTATTATGCTTTTTTTCAGACACACAGTGCCACTCTATAGCATACTCCAATGACTATGTTACCTTAAGTTGATCTGTAAAAGCTGTAAATAAAAAAAACAACCTTTAAGAAATTTGCCCTTGCATTATGGCCGCTCCAAACACCTCGATATTGGCCTCTGTCTCTTTAAGACCTTCCGACACTCCCCCTTCAGCACGCTGAAGAAATGCTAAAAACAAAACAACGTGACAGCACGGAACATTACCTTCATGCCGGACATAACACAAAAGCCCGCTACAGTACACCGATTGCAGGACAGGTTAAACTAAGATATGCTAACAGCAAAACAATGTGACAGCAGTTGAACTTACCGGTGCTGACTGCAAAGACGTTCTCCTGAGAGTGGGAACTGCATTGTCTTTAAGTTACAGCTTAGTTACTAATCCACTGTCAAATAAACAATCCTCGTTAAAGTGACTGGCACAAATGAAACAGATCTTTTTCGGAGGAGGGTCGCTTCCATAAATGAAGTCCAACCATTTATGACGAACAGTCTCATTCTTTGGAAGACTAAAAAGAAGGCAGCCCTGTTGACATCCAAAGATACATTTCTTCCATGATGGCATTTTGGAGTTATGAAAAACGCCCAGAAAAGTTGTCAGTAGATAAGCTCAGGAAAGGTGCACTATCGCAGTTCCACCAGGTGTTCGCTAATTGCTGCTACCGCTGCTCTGCCTGCGTTACACGCGGGGGAGGGGTGCTCTTCTGTGAGGGGAGCAGTGGGCATGAGCTTGGCAGGTAATGAAATATCGGGGGCGTTTCAAGGAGAAATGGGCGTTTCTGGGAGGAATCAGGCAAACGGCTTTCAAAATGGCTGCCATGAGAGTGTCTAAAGATTACTCAAACATACATAAATGAGCAAAAGAAACATTTCAGGCATGATTTTAATGAGGGAATGACATGATAACATGATGTAAAGGTTGAAAAAGTCAATTTTGCATAATACCCCCCCTTTAATGCAAAAGAACAGCAGCTCTACTTCAAGCTCCCTCTGGATGATGGAACTCCTCACATGGGGCCTGATTTATCAAAATTCCAAGTAAAGAGTGCAAAATTGCGTGCACCGCAAAAGTTTTGCGCCGAGTGCATGTTCCTAATTTGTGGGTGATCTACTACACTGATTGTGCAACTGTTAACTGGCGCAAAAATCAACATTCAAATGAGGAGTTTGACGCCGCTATTTTCTTGCAGGTGCAAGAAAAGCGAATGAAATTCGAGCCATTGGAGCTTCAAATATGAGCAGAAGAGGCAAAAAATATATTGCTGAGCTGCGGCAAAGACATCTCCAGGCTCCACTCTGTGATGTTGTGTTACATACAGCAAACAACAGTGCAGGATAACCTTGCCTGGTGACGGAAAGTGCCCCTCCAGCATGGTCCAAACACTGACACCTGCTTTTCAGGATGTGATGCGCTCCACATTGTTTATAGTGCGTATGTCGGCCAGATATCGATGTTCCCCCTCAGTAGTTAGGTTGAGCACAGGTGGAGGGGGTAAAGGGGGGGTCTGCGCCACCTTAGGAATCGATCAGGAGCTGCTATTAAATTCCTAAATGTGTGGAATGATATTTACAGCACGAATAACATCACACACTAACTCCAGTCATCTCTATATTCACCATCTCTCAACCTCGTAAATATAGCACGGTTACGCAGAATGAAATAATCATGAGCCTGAATAATTTGGCACAACATTTGCATCGCAAGTGTTTGAAAAATTGTGACACACACTGGACCATCTACCATGGGAGACGCAGCATGTGCTGTAATGATCCACACATTTGTCTGTCTTCACGCAATGATCGCTGCATCCATTTTTGCACCGAGTTAAGACATGCTTTTCAAAAATGGTAAAAATCCGCACAAAATTAGAAGCTGCAAACATTTCCAGGTTTCATATATCACACTGCGCCTGGAAGGCCCTCTTATTTACATGTTCTCCTCCTAATATTTTGCGTCTTCTGACAGAAATGCCCACATTGCATATTCATCAAGGGGAAAAGCGCCAAAATTACTTTGCACGTCTTGCTGCAGGTTTAACAGGCGCAGTTTTGCCTGCACGCCATTAGTAAATCACTCGCTGCTTGTTCTGAGTGGTTCGCGCCTGTTTTAACAACTGCAAATCTTTGATAAATCAGGCCCATAATCTCTAAGGCTGAGCCTGGCCACCCTTCAGAGGAAGCTGATTTCCTACCCTTGTATCTGGGTTTTTATTCTTTTGGTCAGGATCCAGATCTCATGACTATAGTTGAGAGTTGGAACATAGACAGACCAATAAATTAAGAGCTTTGCCTTTTGGCTCAGCTCCTTCTTCACTATAAGAGGCAAGAAGAAGAAGCACTGCCCTCTTTACTGAGGACAAAGCCCCAATCCATTTGTCCATGTCCCACTCCTTTCTGCCATCCCTCGTGAGTAAGACACCCAGATACTTAAATTCCTATACTTGAGGCAAAAACTCACTACCAACATGAAGGGCACATTCCACCTTTTTTCGGGTCGAAAACACCCTCCTCACCAAGGCTATGCCTTGTGATCATTTCCATGAACACCACAAACAGAATCGGTGACAAGGGGCATCCCTGACAAAGTCCAACCCATAACAGGGAATGAAATCAATTTACAACCGAGAAGGCAGAAACAGCTCTTGAATTGGTTGTACAAGGACCGGAAAAGGCTGTAGAAGTGGGCCTATGATCCTGTTCCCCCACAGCACCCCCACTTCCCCCACGTCGACAATGTAGACCAAAGAGACAAACTCCCACAACTGTTAGACCTTTGTATCTGGGATCTTATTCTTTTGGTAAGATCTCATGACGGATCACCCTCACGACAAGTGACTCCATGAGGGTAAAGATCTGGTCCAGAGTTCCATGAATGGAGAAAAAGCAACACTGCTTCTCCACTGATCCTCCTTTTCAAATACCCTGGAAAGAACTTTCATCATAACTGGAACACACTCTCTAGTACCCCCTTTGTGAATATTGGGACCACCACCCCAGTCTACAACTCCACAGGCATCATCCGCCATGCAGCATTGAAGAGGCGTGTCATCAATGACAGCCCCACAACATCCAGAGCTTTCAGCATCTCAGGGCGAACCTCATCCACCCCTGGCACCTTGTTGCCAGGCATCTTTTTAACTACTCTGGTGATCTCTGCAAATGTGATGGATTGAGGTAGGTTCTTACTGAGTGTTGAAAAATCATCCTGTTTTTGGTTCTTTTTAAACTCAGAGTTCTTGAGAGGTGTATTACCTGTTGCTGACATGTTTCGGCGTGTTTACTTCCGCCTTCTTCAGAGCTGTTGTTGCTGTAGATGTTACTTCCTTTTATGAGCGGGCAGCAGGGGACGAACACTTAGAACACTTTACCACAGAGCCAACATAATAACAGAAGATCAAGACCGGAAACTGGAGAATCAACACATACAAACTGCACTAAAAACCTGCGGCTACCCAAACTGGGCATTAAAAAGAGGAGAACAAGAGGCAAACAAGGAAACATACAACAGACCACCCAAGAAGACCAAAGGGACAGTGAAACCGGAGCCAAAACCCGTCATAACCCTCCCATACATTAAAGGAACAACAGAGAAAATAATGACTGTGATGAAAAAATACAACATCAACACACCAACGAAACCATTCAAGACAATAAAACAACAACTGGTGCATCCAAAGGACAAAATACCATCCGATAAAAAATGCGGCGTTATCTATGAGATCCCATGCAAACTGTGCAATAAAACATACATAGGAGAAACTGGACGTCAACTCAACACACGGAAAATAGAACATCAGAAAGAATGCGAGAAAGAAACAAAACGAAGACACACAAGAGCAACAAAACAAGAAGCAGAAACTACAATAAAAAAATCAACCGTCACGGACCACTGCATAAGAGAAAACCATATCATGGACTGGGACAACACAAAGATCATCAACACAGAACAACAAAAATACAAAAGATGGATAAAGGAGGCGACTGAAATAAGAAGACGTGGCCACAACACCATGAACCGGGACGATGGAGTCTACTTGTTTGACCACAGCTGGGACTCCATCATCACCAGGGAAGAAGCGGGCAGCAGGGGGCGACATCGTCCCCTGCTGCCCGCTCATAAAAGGAAGTAACATCTACAGCAACAACAGCTCTGAAGAAGGCGGAAGTAAACACGCCGAAACATGTCAGCAACAGGTAATACACCTCTCAAGAACTCTGAGTTTAAAAAGAACCAAAAACAGGATGTGATGGACTGAACTCCCTCCATTTCCTTTGGTTCTGCCTCCACAGTGGAGAACATGGTGACTGGGTTTAGGAGGTCCTCAAAGTACTCCTTCCACTGTACAACAATATCCCCAGACCAGGTCACCAGGTCAGCAGTCTGACCCCTCACTTCAGGCAAATTTGCCATGGAAGACCCTAACAGAGGCTTACGCCCCAGACAACATAGCCCCCAGGATCATGGGGGTAGTCAAACCCTTACACCACGTTAAGGTGTGATTTAGTGGGGTTATGTTGTTTCTATAATTAGTATAAATTCTTGCTGTCTTTTCTTTCTACTTTTACTGTAGGCTCTTTTAAACTTAGTTTCTTTTAAGAATGGTGGGTTGCCTTGAGGTTGAAAAGTGTTATAAAATTAAGTGACTGAGGGATTAAGGGTTCATTGATTGATTGGTCAGTTGGTCAATTGTCTAATCAATCATAGCTGCAAAGATACACAACAGTCTTCTGTAAGTCTTCTACTCAGGGGATCAGGAGAAAATATAATTTCAGGGTGTGACTGACTGATTTGGCCTTGAGGCTTAATTATTTCTGAGCTTAACCTAATTTTTCAGAATACATACCCTCATTTACATACACACTTGCAGAATGCATGTTATTATTAAACTATATAATTTTTTGTTGTAAATTTACCATTTTATTCTCTTTAACAGGAAATGTGGGACATTTTGACAGATCGGATAGAGACCAATTTTGTACATGCAGAAACATGAATGTAAAACAGCACACTGACCTCAGCGTGATGTTCCTCATTCTGTTGAAGAACCTCAATCACCAGCTCAGCCAAGCGTATTGTGTCCTCCAGTTTTTTGGCAGGGGTGACTAATCGCCCTACATTCTCTGAAGCACAAAGAGTACACATCAGTACACATGCCTTAGATCAATATCCACTTTTTCATCAAACACAGAATTTGTACAACGTATTCATGCAACCTAAAGTGTTTAGCAACATTTTAAGTGTACAAAAGAAATCCGCATGCATGATGTTCATTCTAAAACACAAAAAGTAAGAAAACTTGTGTTTGAAACTGGAGCACCAGAAGCCCAAAAAAGAGTGAACTGCAGAATAAGTTGTCTGGCATTGACAGGGACGATTTGGCAAGTTTGGCAAGCATGACCCAAAAATGCATTTTTCCACAAATGTGGCTCCATTTAAGGAAAATAAACAGATTTTTCCAGCCACATAAGATTCATAATCAAAGTGCTTCATTACAACAATGAAATAATCCACATTTTCTTACTTTTTGAAGATGTTTACTTTCAAACACTGAAACCTGAGGATTTCGTAACAGACATTTTTCATGTTACCTCAAAAGTGTTATATGTAATGTAACTTCTTGAATAACATGCATGGTATATGCAGTGTAAAAGTATTTGATCTCTCAGATTTATTTTTTGCCTTTTTGTCACAAAATCTTAAAAATCAAAAATTTTAACATTAAAGACAACCCAAGTTAATTCAAAATACAATTTTTAAATGATGGTTTCATTTATTGAGAGAAAAATATATGCAAACCAACCTGCTCTGTATAAAAAAAGTAATACCCCTCTAAACCTGATAACTTGGCAGCAACAGCTGAAACCAAGTGTTTCTGATAGCTGACAATTCTCTCTCATTACTGTGGAGGAATTTTATCTAACTCTTCTTTACAGAATTGTTTTGATTGAGAAACAGAGTTTCCAGCATAAATGGCCTTTTTTAGTTCCTGCTGCAACATCTCAGTCAGATTTAAGTCCAGATTTTGAAGAGTCTAATTCAAAATCTTCACTTAACTCATTCAGTGCCAATGACATCGCTAGACGTTAAACTAAATCCGAATGCTCAGTGCCACTGACGTCTCTACAGCTTTTATTGGCTTAAATCCTGCAAAGCATTCTGAGGCAGCTGCTCGCTTAATTTGAACTTATTACAGGCTGTATTTAGTCATATGATCCAGGAGGGGGCAGTGGTGCACTTCTCTGGGTGAGATCACCATTATTTAAACCACTTTTCCACCAACAGAACACGGTGCGGCTCGGTTCACTTTAGCCCCATGGTAGTGACACGACTACCTACATAGTGATAGCCCGATTGGCCCGGCTGTGTGTGGTGTCCACGTGGTGTGACATAGAAGCGCTCCCGCAAAAGGCTTTAAAATAAAACTCCCAGCAACCATACAAATATTTTATTTTAAAATACAATTGACTTTGGACAATGGCGACTTCCTCCAACCAAAATGAACCACAGAGTGCCAAGTACAAAAACACACGTATATCCGCCATTGTTGTTGTTGTTTCACGTGCTGTGACGTCGCGAACAAAGACTTTTGCGCACCACTTTTCATAACCAGATGGGCACGCCCATATTCCCACTTAAGTTCGCTTTATGTTTCCACTGCCTCAAGCGAGTTGATCCGCACCATACTGTACCACTCTCAAGCGTGCCGTGCCGATTTTTTGGTGGAAAAGGGGCATTACTGTGTAACAATTACGGTTGGAGCAGTCGAGGAGCCAGGCACTCAGGACAAGACAGATGATGAATGCGGAAGGGAAATTAAGAGCCTGTGAAGCGGCTGTGATGTGATCTCGTTGTTCAGAGTTATTACAAACTAGTATAGAACTTATGGAATTGAGAAGATGTTGGAGTTTATTACATGGATAAAATCCCTCCAGTGCGACGGTCGGATCTTCAGGGAACGAGTATTGTGTCAAAGGTGACATGTTTTTTGATCCAGCTAGTCATTTTCGGACTTGTGATGTCTTCAGCCTGATGTTGAGGTTCTTCTGGTGATTCTAGTGAAGCTGAGGTGGATTTATCCGACCAGTATCTCCTGTTAGGATCTTCTGAAGGCTGCAGGGACCAAAATAAAGAAGGAATTCACCGCATATAACACACGGTAAGGGTTGGGAACAAACTGGCTAAGTCGCGCACTCACCCGTGAACACACACAGTATCTGAATCAGAAATTTGCTGCTTTTTTCTTGTATTTTATTCAAATGTTAAAATTGTCTATAAATAACTCTTTTTAGACATTAAATAAACTATCAAAAGTACTTTTTTATGTTGTTTTTTCACTTTCATAGTAGTAAAACATAGTTCAGATGTTGCATGAATCATTGAAACATGAAATATTTACATCAAAGTCACTGATTTGCTTGAAAAACCTCTTTACACAAAATGCTCTTTATCTCAGCTTGTAGTCCTGAAACGTGGATTTTCATAAAAGTTGATCTTTTGTACTGCAGTTTACTAAATAACAGAAAGAGGTAGAAACATTTTTTTTTTTGCTTTTGAAAGAAGAAAGACTAAATTTTGTGATGATGGTTTCAGAATTCATGGTCATAGGAGAAAATATTCTGTGGGCCTTCAAAAATCAATAAAAATATCTGGCACTGAGGGGGATATGAAATCTGAAAGTGGATGGCACTGAATGAGTTAATTTAGACATTCTTCTTTGGGACTTTCTGGTAGAGAGCATAATTCATAGACTCACCAGTTACAGCAAGTTGTCAATCAGCAAGTAACCCCATACACTACCTTGACTATGTTTGACTGTTGGTATGATGTTCTATTTCTTAACTGCAGTATTATTATTGTGTTTAGATGTACACCTTCCAAAAAGTTCCACTTTTGTTTAATCGGTTTATAGAATATTTTACAAGAAGTCTTTAAAATCATAAAGGTGTTTTTTGGTAAATATAGGATGGGCCTTAGTTTTCTTTTTGGCCAGTAGTGGCTTTGGACTTGGAACTCTCTACTGGAAGCTGTTTTAGCTCAATCTATCTTTCTTATTGTTGAATCACACCCTCTCACCTTAATTGAAGAAATGTTCTTCTGTGACCTTATTAAATCACTAACTAAATGAAATCATCATTTTAAAAACTGCCATTTTATTTACTGATGTTATATCTGATATTTAAATTTGTTTTATGAATTGGCTAAACATGCATGATTTCTTAACAATATAAAAAATGCAGTTTGCAGTGCATATTGTTTAAACAATTTATGCAGGCACAATTTTGCTGGTTGTAAAAGCACTGCAAATGACTGTGATTAAGGAAGGTAGATGGTATACAATTAATCGCTGTCCTTTTAATGTGATGACACCGTTTAAAAAAAAAACATGAACGTGACGAAGGACAAAAGCAGCATGAACAATGAACACTTATCATGCAGTAATGTGGTCATGTTGCAGTTTTGTCCATAGAGTCTTCCTTAAAGTGACTGTTTTGGGTGTTGAAGTTACATTTCACAAAATTAATACACCTGAGCCAAAACATTCTGACCACTCCCAGAGGAAACTGATCATCTCATTATCTTGTGTTTATTCTGCATTATAAGGTTCATTCAGTTTGCCAGATAATGAAACGTTGTGTATGTTGTTGGATGCCAGTGAGTCATATCTATGGTCATAATATATTGGCTCACAGTATTTAGGCTGCATTGAATGACAAACTGACCTCAACATCTTCAGCATGTTCAGTGAGAGGACTACAATTATACTATGGCCAGAAACAGAACTGTGTTCTTAGTCTGTGACAGATGCCTGGTGGCATAAGCTCAACATTGGTTCATCTATCTGCTGATTTTGTGTAGAGCACATTAATAATTCAGTTGGTAAGAGGCCATGGTATAAAGATGACAATGAACTTTAAAGTGTTACAATGTAGATGGTATTGAGATGCTATTAGATAATGGAATAAGAGGTAGAAACACCACAGAATAGAACAAAGTGCTTCCACTTCATCCATTACTCTCATATATCAGAACCATAATTTAAACTTTATCACTTACAATAATGCAGTGAAGTTAGCAGAGGTAAAAGAGATGGCCAGGGTTCTAAAAGTAAAAATCAAGTTATTGTCAAAAAATTAATCGTGTGTGCAAATCGGCATTTTCCATAAGAGCAAGGCATTTCAGCTTACAATATATTTGAAAAATATAAGAAACTGTGGATCACAATGGTTTTGATTTTTTTGTATGTAAGATGTTGAATTCAACAATTCTGTCATTCTAAATAATTATTTATTACAGCTCTTATTCAAAACGACTTTGATTTATGCTAGTGACAAAGTGTTTCTTGTTCCCATTTCTACACTTTTTTGACTATCGCCATATGAAAGGCTGCCTCTGATTGAACAGCAGCTTCAATAACAATAAGTAACAGGTAAGACAGAGATGTACAGTGTGCACAATTTTTAGGCAAGTGAGTATTTTGACCATATCATCATTTTTTCCATAATTTCTAACTCCAAGCTGTAAAAACCTAAATTCTTATTGGATTTAATGCATATCAAGTGATGTGTATTTGTGTAATGAGGGAGAGTGTAGCCTAAGGAGATTAACAACCTATATCAAAGTGGGCATAATTATTAGACAGATTCTTCTCCTCAGGAAAAATGAGCCAAAAAAGAGATTTAACAGACTCTGAAAAGGTAAAAATTGTAATACGTCTTTCACAGGAATGCAGCACTCTTGAAATATCTAAGATATTGGGGTGTGATCATAGAATCATCAAAAGTTTTGCAGCAAATAGTCAACAGGGGTGCAAGAAATGTGTCGAGAAGAAAAGACGCAAAGTAACCACCAAATATTTGAGAAGAATCAAACTTGAAGCTACCAGGAACCCATTATCCTCCAGTGCTGCCATATTTCACAACTGCAACCTACCTGGAGTGTGAAGAAGTATGAGGTGTTCAGTTCTCAGAGACATGGCCAAGGTAAGAAAGGCTGAAACCCGACCTCTTAACAAGACACATCATTTGAAACGTCAAGAATGGGCCAAGAAATATCTGAAGACAGATTTTTCAAAGGTTTTGTGGACTGATGAGATGAGAGTGACTCTTGATGGACCAGATGGATGGGCCCGTGTTTGGATCAGTAATGGACACAGAGCTCTGCTACGACTCAGAGGCCAGCAAGGTGGGGGTGGGGTACTGGTATGGGCAGGTATTATTAAAGATGAGATAGTTGGACCTTTTTGGGTTGAAAATGGGCTCAAAATCAACTCTCAGACCTACTGCAAATTTTTAGAAAACACTTTCTTCAAGTAGTGGTACAACGAGAAGTCTGAATCTTTCGAGAAGACTTTGATTTTCATGCAAGACAATGCTCCATCACATGCATCAAAGTACTCCACTGAGTGGCTGGCCAGTAAAGGCCTTAAAGATGAAGACCTAATGATATGGACTCCCTCTTCACCTGACTTCAATCCTATTGAGAACTTTTGGGCCCATATTAAGCAGGAGGTTTACAGTCAAGGTAAAAAGTCCACCTCTGTGAACAGTGTATGGGAGGCTGTGGTTGCGGCAGCACAAAAGGTTGATTCTGAGCTGATCAAGAAACTGACTGACTCTGTGAATGGAAGGCTTGTGACTGTTATGGGAAAGAAGGGCGGTTATATTGGTCATTGAGGTTTTCTTTTAGAAATTTCAGAAATGTTTATTTGTAAATTATGAGTATATGTAGATATTTTCTTAAGAAAGACAAAACTTCACCTTTTTCTATTTAAATGTTCAGGTTTGAGGGTTTGTTAACATTTAGAATTGGAGTTGTACAATAACAAAATGTATCCTCGAAAATACAACTTGCCTAATAATTCTGCACATGGTGTAGGAACACTAGTCAAGTTTAAATTTATCTGAGGCACACATACAAGCATCCACACACACAGGCATTATTTATTTTATGAATCTGAACTTTCTAACTTTATAAAGTTCATTCATGGTAAGCTTTTAAGTCTACTTTTACTTTTTGTTTCTGCCTCATCTTTTCTGTACCAACTCACTTCTAATAGCTGAACTTTGAACAGCTGAGAACAAGCCATACTGGAGAAAAACAAGAAGAGAACATCACACAACACCACAACTCCTTGGCTGGAAGATCCAAGAGTGGACCACATTTATCATCCAGAACAAGAACCAGTAGACATTACCAGGACAGACAGAGACTCAAGTATGAAGAGTTGAAGTCCACCAGGCCCTGACAGTATCCTTCTAACTTGAGAAAATGTTTTCCATGAATGTCTGACTTCATAATGATCCACCTTTAATAGGACAATGATGAGAATGCCATTCTGACTGGTTAGATTGTGGTTGAATGATAACCAAGACAGGCAAGCTGGTCCTAAATAAAGATGCTGAATTGACCTTTTGCTGGCCCTGCCCCCAAAAACGGCTATTGGCCAATCACACAACCGTTACTATGTGAGCAGGTCAGACAAACATTAACTCTAATCGAGATAGTGAAGCGGTCAGCGCACATTTACTAACTACTAACTAGATGTCAGGGGGCTGAAGAGAGTCCCGAGAGGTGGCACGGTCCACCCGCGGATGAGCGCGAGCCAATTTGGGATTGCCACTGGCTGTTGGTGATGCAGGGGCCTGAGCTATGGAGGCACTGGCAGCTGGGAGTGCATGCCAGCTGTGAGGGAGGCTGGCTGCAAGTGGATGGATGCCACTCAGCAGAGCTGATCTGGAAAGAGAAAGGAGATCAAGGCTGGTTCAATTTCGAGGCTGTTGCGAAGGTATTGCTCCAAAAAAGGTGACTAACACGCATAGGAATACCTCTTCTAGTCATGATAATTTGTCGTGCTGGTCATGTTTGTCAGACATAGCAACAGTAACTAAGGGGGGCGCTATTGGTCAGTGCTAGGGCTGGTACTCTTTGCTACCCTCAAACAAAATTATTGGACAACACTGAATGAATTTCCATTGGTATGATAATGATGCTCAGTTTTATTTTACTATAAAGCCTGATGCATTCATTGAGTTGATTGGATTACAAGCATGTCTTAATGATATCTAAAATCTTGGATATACTTAATCTTTTGTTTTTAAATTCATGCTGGGTTCTCGGGTTCCTGTGCCTGTGTCCTCTTGGAGCGCCCCTGCTGTGGGCGAGAGCTACTCTACTCTCTTGCGGACATCTGGATTGGACCTGTGGCTGCTTTTTGTGCCTGCCAGTGGTTGCCGGCTGCTGTGCTCTGGTGCCCATTGGGCCAACTGATGAGTGGTTAAAACCACACTCTACCTGCTTTGTACCTTTTCCATGCATTAATTCTACATGATAAGTCTACATAAACACAAGCTCACATATGTGTATGTTAGGCCCAGAAATATTTGGACACTAACACAAGTTTTGTTATTTTAGCTGTTAACCAAAAAATATTCAAGATGCAGTTACAGTGGGGCAAAGAAGTATTTAGTCAGCCACCAATTGTGTAAGTTCTCCAACTTAAAAAGATCAGAGAGGCCTGTAATTTTCATCATAGGTATACCTCAACTATGAGAGACAAAATGAGGAAAAAAAATCCAGAAAATCACAATGTCTGATTTTTAAAGAATTTATTTGCAAATTATGGTGGAGAATAAGTATTTGGTCAATAACAAAAGTTAATCTCAATACTTTGTTATATAGCCTTTGTTGGCAATGACAGAGGTCAAACGTTTTCTGTAAGTCTTCACAAGGTTTTCACACACTGTTGCTGGTATTTTGGCCCATTCCTCCATGCAGATCTCCTCTAGAGCAGTGATGTTTTGGGGCTGACGCTGGGCAACACGGACTTTCAACTCCCTCCAGAGATTTTCTATGGGGTTGAGATCTGGAGACTGGCTAGGCCACTCCAGGACCTTGAAATGCTTCTTACGAAGCCACTCCTTCGTTGCCCGGGCGGTGTGTTTGGGATCATTGTCATGCTGAAAGACCCAGCCACGTCTCATTTTCAATGCCCTTGCTGATGGAAGGAGGTTTTCACTCAAAATCTTACGAAACATGGCCCCATTCATTCTTTCCTTTACACGGATCAGTCGTCCTGGTCCCCTTGCAGAAAAACAGCCCCAAAGCATGATGTTTCCACCCCCATGCTTTACAGTAGGTATGGTGTTCTTTGGATTCAACTCAGCATTCTTTCCCCTCTGTAACAGGGTCAATTATGCACTATACATTACTGTACTTTTGTTTTTATAATCACACAAAATCTGTTAATAGTTAGCCCAACATGTTAAGTGAGTGGAACAGATGTCGCTAAGCCCCTGTACCCCACGAACACTTCTTGTGACCCTCCTCTGTATAAAATGTGGCTCCCGCCGTCACCTCTCCCCCTTTTGTTGCTGTATGCTGTGGGAGAGGTAAGCTATACTGTGGTTAGGGAATCGTACTGCTGCTGTATATCTAAATCACACATTCATTCAATACATTTGTTGTTTTATTTGTTTAGGGGCTAGCTTCACGCTAAGTGCTGACGAAGTGTTTGTTTCCACTTTTATACACTCCAGGTATGTTTATTAATGTGTTGGAAATCTGCGTGCGCGCCCCTTTTGTTGCTGTATGCTGTGGGAGAGGGGCTAGCTTCATGCGAAGTGCTGACGAAGTGTTTGTTTCCACTTTTATACACTCCAGTTGCTGTCCCAAATAAATGGAGATCGCCTCCAAAGATAATCCTGTGTCACGACGTGATCATTTCAACACAACGCAGAACTCCGGTTACACTTGGTGCCGTCCGACCCGTCACGTAGCGCCTGGCGATCGTCTGCTCTGGGAGATGCTGTAGCCGCTGATCCTCCACTCTGTTCTGCTTTTCTGCACCTGTGAGATCCGCTGCTGCGCGCGTCCGCGGTGCTGCGTGCCCTGTGCCTTGACTTGCAGGTGTTTACAAGGTTGAAAAAAAAAAAAAAAAACGGAAAGGGACACTTTAGTAATTTGTTGTTGTTTTCTTTTGCTGGACTACTTTTATGCCTTTAAAAAGAAAAGAGGAGAACTTTTACTTTAATTATACCTGCTAAGAATTTTTTTTTTTTGTCAGTCAAAAAAAAATAAATAAATAAATAAAAAAAAGTAAAAGGATAACAGTAATGGGTTTTTGGTAGCTTTCTTGTTTTTTTCTCTCACTGACGAAAATCCTGTTACGGGATGTTATTGAGTTGATATATCTATTTTGACATTTTGATGGTTTATGGTACTGACATTTCTATTTCAATATGTCAGATGAAAGTAATGTCACTAATGCTACTATGTCTGGTTAGAATGTTGTTGGACGTCATGTCACTTTTGGTGAGGGGAGGGAAGAGCAGCTCTCTTCATTATGTCTTGGTAGGGGAAGGCCAGTGGTCCCTGGTATTAGTGAGAGAGCAGTAGACCAGTCAATGTTTCAGCCACCATTGATCCCTGCAGCCACCTCCACACCTGTTGTCCAAACACATGCACAGCCCTCGCAGGCTGTCACTACAGAGGTACTGAGTAACTTAATCATGGACCTGGCCAAAAAGATTGGGGACAGTATAACATCTAACCTCAGCAATATTCACCTGCCCAGTCACACTCAGCCACAATCTCCTGTCAGCCCCCATCCCAGTCACATTGATCCATCCCAGATGAAGATTGTTGTTCAGTCGGACCCTAAAGCTCCCCTATATTTTAAAGGTGATCGCTCAGATGCATTCTCCATTCAAGAATGGGAGGGAATGATGAAATGTTATCTGTCTAGACTGAACTGTGAAACACACACTGAAAAGTTTGACCTGATAATGTCCAGATTGACAGGCAAAGCTAGAGATGTAGTCAAGGTGTCCCTACGCTGCCGCCCTGAGTTGAGTGGAAATGATCTGATTACCACTGTGTTTGACATATTGAGGCGAAACTTCAGTGAGCTGACATACTCCAGTCTGCCCATGAAGGACTTTTACAGTACTGTGCCACGAGCTGGTGAGGATGCCATGGATTATTGGATCCGCCTCAACAAGTCTATTGACGCTGCTGATGAATGTCTCCGCAGGCAGGGGAAGCAGGTGGAAGACCCCAATGCTGAGGTTGTCATGATGTTCATTAACCATTGCCCCGACCCAGGTCTTGCTTTCTCATTTCAACTAAAGGCTGCAGAGGAGTGGAGCGCAGCTGAGGTCCAGGACCGTCTGGATAGCCATGTGAGAAAGATGAAAAGAACTGTAGTTCACTCACAACATGCTGTGTGTCCTGCCCTCAACCAGAGTCCTACTTCTATTGTCAGCCATCCCCACTTTGGTCCATCAGCACTGACGGGTGGGTCAGCGCTTCACTCTTTGCCTCCCTGCTCATCAGTTGACATCACTGGTCAGTCCCAGCCATCGGGTGAAGTTGCAAATGCACATCAGCCTTCAGTCTCAAATGCATCGCCTCATGCTCACACTGTGCCCCAATTGCCGACACCTCGACCCCCCCATGCAGCAGAGCCTGGCACTCAACATCTGGTAGCTATGTTCGACAAAGTTCTGTCCCTGTGTACCGCCTCCCTCAGCACTGGACAGCGACGCCCACATCAGGCCAGCCGTCAACGTGGACAGAGCAGTGCTCAGCGCACATCATGTGAGGTCTGCGGGTCAGGAGACCACACAACCCACGCTCACTGCAGACTTTACAGGCTGTGCCTCAATTGTTTCAGCCCCGGGCACATGAGGCGTGAATGCTCACAGTCTTCCCGCAATACAGGTGCAACAGGAGCCTCTCCCTCCAATGCTGATTTAAACTAGCCGGCCCATGTAACGAGAGGGGCAGCATGGGCAACGATGAAGACACCCTCACCAATGCACCAGATCCTCACACAGTGTATGTGAACAGCTGCAAAAACGTACCTGAAGGCAAGGCAGTCATCCTTGTGGGGTCACAGAGAGTTGAAGCAGCAAGTGAGTTGTTTTATGCTTCAGTGTCAGTTAGTAACCAGTGCACTCTGAGAGGGATGCTCGACTCTGGGAGCATGTCATGCACACTAAGTGAGGATGCAGAATCTAAACTACGAGACTCTGGTGTTGTCATCAATCCACAACCTGTACCAGGGAATGTAGTGCTCGTTGGCTGTGGTGGACTTTTCACACAACCTAAATGTATCTATGACTTAAGCATTGAAATCTATGGATCCAGATTTGTGGTGCCGACGTTTGTGGTACCTGGCCAGAGGGATGAACTCATCATCGGGAGCAATGTGCTACGGCCTCTCATCCAAAAGATGAAGTCTGACCCAAAATACTGGGAGCTTGTCTCCTCCAGCAACAGTGACCCTGAATGTGAACTGTTCCTCCAGCTGTTGAGCTGCATCTCAAGGTGGTCTGGTCCCGACTTGCCAGACAGAATCGGCACAGTGAAGCTACAACAATCTGTTACCTTGCTTCCACAGCAGGAGTATGTAGTGTGGGGTAAACTACCACCATCTGCCCCAGTGTCACCAGGGAGCACCGTCATTGTAGAGTCCTCATCTTCCCGCTCCACACCAAAGAACATCTTAGTGGGAAGGGTTACAACACCCATGTGGGGGGATCGCTGGGTCCCAATGAAGATCCTCAACCCCACACAAAGCTCTATAACACTGCGACGCAATGCAAAAGTTGCTGATGTCTTCCCCTGTGTTGCTCTTGAGGAGTTGCCCATCACTCAGGGTCTCTGTGAGGCCCAGACCGGCCCCCCTGCAGAATCACCTCCCCCTGTGAACAAAATGCCTGATCCCATGCAACAACTCAGAGACTGTGGTTTAGCAGACATAGATATTGAAGGCTGCGAGGTGTTGGGAGAGTGGAAGAGGAAATTGGCTGAGCTTGTGTTGACCTACAAAGACATTTTCTCTAAAGATAAGCTGGACTGTGGTGAGGCAAAGGAGTTTGTCCACCGGATTCACCTAACCGATGACCGCCCCTTTCGCCTGCCCTTTCGCAGAGTTCCCCCTGCACACTACCAGAAGCTTAGAGAGGTGCTCTCTGACATGGAAATGAAAGGCATCATCAGCAAATCTGTCAGTGAATATGCCTCACCACTAGTGATGGTCTGGAAGAAATCAGGGGATCTGAGGATTTGCACTGACTTCCGCTGGCTGAATGCTAAAACAGTTAAAGACGCCCACCCACTGCCCCATCAATCTGACTGCCTTGCCGCTCTTGGTGGAAATGTCTTCTTCAGTACCATGGATCTGACATCGGGTTTTTACAACATTCCCCTCCATGAGTCTGACAGACACTACACGGCCTTCACCACACCGCTTGGTCTCTATGAATACAACAGACTTCCCCAGGGACTGTGTAACAGCCCAGCATCTTTCATGAGGATGATGCTTAGCATTTTCGGGGACCTCAACTTTTCCAGCCTCCTCTGCTACCTTGATGACCTGCTGGTAGTTGCACCCTCAGAGGAAGAGGCCCTGAAACGGCTGGAGGTTGTTTTCTCTCGCCTGAGAGCAAACAATCTAAAGCTTGCGCAGAAGAAGTGTCACTTCCTGAGGAGGTCTGTGCGGTTCTTGGGTCATGTGGTTGATGTTGGCGGTGTTTCAGTTGACCAAGAAAAGGTGAGGGTCATCTCCAGCTTCCACAAGGAAGACCTGATGAATACTGATGGTTGCACTCCTTCCCAACACAAAGTGAGATCCTTCGTTGGCATGGTGATGTTTTACCAGCATTTTATCCCAGGGTGCTCTCGCATCGCCAAGCCACTCTTTGCACTGACTGCAGGTCAAAAGAGGAGAGTCAAGGGTCAACATGGCAGAGGGAGAGCCGGCACTTACCGTGAACTAACTCCCCAAGATTGGACCCCAGCATGTGAGAGGGCATTTGAGGAACTAAAGAGAACACTCCTCGACTGTGTGGTACTAGCCCATCCTGACTTTGACAGACCGTTCATCTTGTGCACTGACGCCTCCATGGATGGGCTTGGTGCAGTCTTGTCCCAGGTCCCAGCTGGAGAGGAGAAGGCAAGACCAATAGCTTTTGCGAGCAAGTCCCTCAGCCGCAGCCAAGCCAGGTATCCAGCGCACAGACTGGAATTCTTGGCTTTGAAATGGGCTGTATGCGATAAGTTTAGTCATTGGCTTAAGGGTCATAAGTTCACTGTCTGGACTGACAACAATCCTCTCACATACATCCTGACCAAGCCAAAGTTGGATGCCTGTGAGCAACGCTGGGTCTCAAAGCTAGCCCCATACTCCTTTGAGATCAAGTATGTCCCTAGCAGGCAAAATGTTGTGGCAGATGCCCTCAGTAGAGCCCCTTTCGCAAAACCCTTGGCTAACCGGTTGTTATCAGAGCCCTATGTTGAGCTATTGGATCAGGTCTGTGATGTGGGGGCTGCTGGCGTGCAGGATGCATTCCATTTAACCTGCCAGCCCCAATCAATGGATGCTTCTCTCCCCTCAGCCGACATCAAGATTTCTCTATCAGGAGATGATGTTTCCTCGCTCCTCTCCTCTCTCAGTGACTGGGAGTCTACTCCAAGGCAGCGTGCTACAGCTCTGGCTTCCCACTTAACAACACTGACCACACCTGATCAGGAGAAGTTTCCTGTGCTGTCCCAGTTCGACCTTCTGTCCCACCAGAAGCAGGACCCTGTTGTCTCTCGAGTTGTCTATTACATTGAGTGGAAACGCAGGCCCTCTAGACGTGAACGTTACAACGAGAGTCAGCAGACAATGGGACAAACTCACCTTGATCGATGGCATCCTCTACAGGGTTGTGAAGGATCCACTGAACAGACATAAGAGATTCCAGTTTGTTGTGCCCCAATCCCTGATATCTGAGGTGCTGTCAGGCATCCATGACCATGCTGGTCACCAAGGTCAGCCACGCACACTCTCCGTAGCTCGTCAGCGCTTCTTCTGGTATGACATGGAAAAAGATGTGCGCAATTATGTGAGAAACTGTCACAGATGTGTCCTCAGCAAGACCCCAGAGCCAGCAGCTAGAGCTCCTCTGGAGAGCATCAAGACATGTGCCCCACTAGAACTTGTGTGCATCGACTTCTGGTCAGCTGAGGACAGCAACAACAAATCTGTGGATGTCCTAGTGATCACCGATCACTTCACCAAGTTGGCACATGCATTCCAATGCCAAGACCAGACGGCTAAGAGAGTGGCTAAGAGGCTTTGGGATGGATTTTTCTGTGTCTATGGCTTTCCACAGCGGATCCATTCGGACCAGGGGGCAAATTTCGAGAGTTAGCTGTTGGCAGAGCTTTTGAAGTTGAGTGGTGTTGACAAGTCGCATACCACTCCTTATCATCCCATGGGCAACGGGACCACAGAGAGATTTAACCGCACCCTTGGGAACATGTTGAGATCCCTTCCCCCCAGATCAAAACAGAAGTGGCCTCAAATGATTCAATCAATGACATTTGTGTACAACTGTACAGCCCATGAAACTACAGGTTTCGCGCCCTTCTATTTGATGTTTGGGCGGGTTCCCAGGTTGCCGGTTGACCTCATGTTCAAGAATGTTCTCCATGATGACACGACTTGCGACTACAGCACCTACGTCAAGTCGCTGGTGGATGACTTGCGCTCAGCCATGCTACAAGCACAGAAGAATAGCACAATCGAACAAAGACACCAATCTGACCAGTACAACAAAAGATCCAAAGGTCTTCCTTTGTCACTTGGAGATTGGGTGCTAGTGGCTAATAAAGGGATTAGAGGCAAACGGAAGCTTTCAGATAAGTGGGATCCCGCTATCTACACTGTTGTGGCTTCAAAACCTGCCCTGCATATCTATCAGATCAAGGACCAAGCTGGAGATGTACGTGTTGTTCATCGTAACCTCCTGCTTCCAGTGAACTTCCTGCCACTTTGCATTGCTCCTGAGGATGATGCGACTCCAGCATCATTACCTGCCCCCAGCCCATCCAATGTGCCAACTACCTCAGAAGAGCACCAGAGTGAGATGTCTGGATTGGGATCTTTAGCTGCATCAGTTGCTCCATCCCTTGCTGATTCTCTCCAAAGTCCTGCTGGCTGGGATAGTGACCGTGTTGCCACGTGGGTCCGTGAGCAATCCCCCGTTGGTGGGTTCCCCACCGCTGACAGCCCACCCCTGTCCCCTGCAGCAGTCAACCTGACTTCTAGCAGTCCTGCACCTGATGTGGATTCACCTGCGCCCCCCCCTCAGCGACTCACTTCTGCCCTCCCCGATCTGCCATGTGTGTCTGGTGTGGATAATTTCCTTACCTCAAGGTTTGGGAGGGTCATCAAGCCTGTGTGCCGCTTGATTGAGTCTATGGCACAAATAGAGTCTATTCTGGGGGTTGAGTCTGAGCAACATGCTGTTATTCATGTGTAGGAAGTTTTGTTTGCATCAGAGTGCCTTGTTGCAGATATATTAGCTGTTTTCTCCCCCCCCCCCCTTTTTTTTACAAATGAAGGGACATTTTGGCTTGTTCTTGGCCTTGCTATATGGTGTTATGATGCTGTAGTGTGTGACCCCTTGTTATTCACTTGCACATTGTCTAGCCTGAGGATG